>OX457037.1:39495295-39710295 GCA_949752735.1 Lumbricus terrestris | reverse complement strand
TTTTTACATATATCATTTTTGCTGTTGAACAATCCGTCAAAGAACTTTCATCTGCATAATTATATATAGGCCCAATTATTATTCATTGCACGATTTTAAATTTTGAGTTAATGTCATGTCGTAGGGTCCGTGCGTAAATGTGGGCGTTAAGTACAATGTGCACTGACCTATATTGATGTACATAAATACATACACCAACACAGACTTACTATACATACATAGGCCTAGACCCACATATATGTAGGCTACAATGGTCTAGTAAAGCATGTTTTATTTCTTTGCTTGCCAGTGACAAAAATTCTGCCATTAATCATAGCGTAATATTATATCTTACAGAAAAATAATGATATATAGTTTGACAAATTTTAAAAACTTAAAAAATCTAAAAGTGTACATCCGGTTAAAATAAGAAAAGCTTCGGCATTTTTCCTTGACGAGCAAAATCATCGACAATGACAAAAAACTGGCCGATTGCATTTTATGTGTGAATTTATTATAGCGCCAATCACGGTGCAACGTCAAATATAGAGACTATCCAGTGCTAGAAAAGAAAACTGTTTTTGAGCAGCGATTAGATGCAGTTATTAGCTACACACAGCTTGAAGCACTGAGCGAGTCATTTGAGGAAGCTGGTTCTTTAGACAGAGGGGCAATTAGGGCAACAGCGTGGGCGTTTGTCAAGGCGGTCGTGTAGTTCACTGGACAAACAGATCAATTCGGTCAAGTAAGCGCATGAGTTGAAGTGAGGTTGGTGAGGTGGACAGTCATACGATGAGCTCACAGAGGTATTTATGGGCCAAGTCAGAAGAGGATGGGTAGGTGAGTACAAGGACCTTTATAGTTGAATACGAGCCAAGATCATGGATAGCCAGCGTCAGTTGTCAGACACAGTGAGGTCACTAAGTTTGGTGTCACTCAGTGCGGTATAACGCATGTTGTCACCCTATGAACTTCCTCCTCAACCGGACTATGCGTCATGCATGCAGAATGCTTTGCGATGCTAATTGTAGGCTAGATCTGCTAATGTTACTCGCAAGGCGTGTAATTCTTAAGAAAAATGTTTTCTTGTAATACTTTTACTGCTAATTGAAAAACGACAACTTTCTGCTCAAACTCTGCACAATTTTTTTAGGAGAGTCGTTTGGTAATTTAAGTTTCACCCGGTCCCCGCTGAACTTGCTGAAGTTGTCACCTTGGACGTTGGAACACCACTGGTCAAGCGCACCAGAAGAAATGTAATTATGCGAAGCACCACGCGCATAGGCGCAACCACCCTATGGGACCCACGGGACGCGTCCCCCAACTTTTGAGTGCTCCCCTAACTTTATTATTATGGTCCCCCAACTTTTAGGACGTGATTCATTATGGTCCCCCCAACTTTTAGGACGTGATTGCACATATGACCACACGGAAGGCGGCGAGCTACCAGTCTAGCAGCAGCAATGCATTCAACACAGACTGACGGACTTGTACCTCCTTTCGGACTGCTGTTACGGACAACCCTTATAAATAAGCGCATCGCTCGTGAACAAGCTGGTGCCCCGCGCTTGGCTTTCGAGTGGCGCTATAGATGTAGAGGCGTAGCCTTATGGAGCGGTTTGGATGACAGCACTCTCAGCGTACACAGTCAAAGAAGCAAGGAAGATTGGGCCAGTGGCGTAGGCAAGGTTCGGAGGTTAAACCCCCATTGGCTCCGGAAAAAAGGTTTTTTAAAGGTTATTTTTCCATTCAAGTAAGAAAAAATAGCAAAAAACAGGGTTTCCGGCCATAAACCCCCCCCCATCAAAAATTCCTGGCTACGCCACTGGATTGGGCTATTGAGTATTCCGGTCTAACATGCAGTGATTCTAACACAGACGCAGAATCGTATGAACCACTTAAAACTCTGTCATGTTTTGTTGACTCCAGCTGCAAGCTGTGTTGCTGCAAGCACATACCCATCCAGAATCGCAAATAACGTTTTGTCCCTCTTGAACGGAAGGCCGTTCACGTTCCGGATGGGCCCGTGCTTGCAGCGGCAGTTGATGGGTCGCATAATATGTGATTTACACCATCCTATAACACGAGATTTGCAATTACAATCGTTGTCAACATTACACCCGCAATAATCGAATGCGCCACTTCAGAAGAAGCCCGCGCATAGTAGTTGTTGCCAATGACAACGACGGTAAGAGTGTTTACCTGCGTGTGCCACTGTATGTTGATCTGCTCGACTCATGACCTAAATTACCGCCTCTGATCTGAACCCTGGCGGCGGTTTATACATGTAGTTTACACCCTCGCTGCAAATGCCACCCCACCCACCGCACGCTTCACATCGACGCACATAAAGGGATCTAATTTACGACCACTGTTATGACGCTTGCATGCCAATAATACATCATCACCAAGCTTAGAAGTCAAGCGTGTCGCTTTTATACCGGGACCCACATTCTGATATCGGGGCCAAATATGAAAGATGTGCGTCACACTTTGATCGCCCGAAATTCTGTTCCTCTAGGCAGAACGGCTTCATTTTGCATTGGGTCTGTTCAGATTCACACGCCACAAGTCGATGCGTGTGTGGTGGGATGACCTATTGGCCCACAGCCCATGTTTGCTCTGATGTTGCATTCTTGTTCTTTTTTGTTTGCTCTGCGTAAAACTGACGCTGATGTCAAGATGGCGGCGTGCAGGACTTTGAGGTCAGAAATTCGAGGTTCATACAAATGCCAAGAGAGCTTTAGATGCACGTGGCAGGCTGTCAACTGTGTCCTGTAAACTAGCCCAGCAAGTATTGAGTAAGAGAGAGAGGGGAATGGGTGGTCTGACTGGTGCACTCCTCATTGGCCGTAGGCCTATACCCAATTTTGGCCATGTCTCTATATATACTCTCTACCGTATACTGTAAGAAATAAAAAAAATGAATTCTCCAATATGGTCGTCGGCGGCGACCATATTGTATATGGTCATAGCGTCATTCGTGACGTCATGGCCGACATGCACCTCGGTGATTTCTCATGTCCAGGGACTCGCTGACTGATTGAAAGTGAGAAACTTCCCCAACACGATTTGTTTTTTATACGGGACCTCATGACACGTAATAGATTACTGAGTATGCATGCACACTGTTCTCCACTGGTTTGTCAGTCTCCCGATCTAGATAGTTGACAGACGATTGCATGATGTTCACAAAAGCGTTTACGATATCATACTTCACCTATATATTATGAAAGAAGGTCGGGTATCATGATCTCATGAGCTTATGTTGAACGCATTGCTGATATCTTGTTTTACCATTAGTATTTTTGCCTCGAAGCATAGAATATAATAGGCCTATATCTCCCCTATTAGGGACTTAAGCATTATCCAGAGGAGCAAAGGGAATGTTCGGAATGGCCCTAGTTGTTATTCTGTCTCCTGCCCTTTGAATGTAGGCTATTTCCGAAGGCCACAACATTAAAACGTTGTATAATCACTATCGTTATTCGGTTGTTAACTTCAGCCAGATTCCTTTGGATCTGGGTCGGGCACCTCTGATTTCCGATCTACTATATGAACTATGCATGAGCTCCGGCTATTTTATTAGAAGCCCTGTCGCCTAGAAAGGGAGATACGCTTGTATACGACTGTGACTTATTGCTCTTTTAATGGTGCACACCTATTGGGCAGAGCTCGGAATGAAGCAGGTACAGCGATGGACAATGTTAACAACGACCAGCGGGATGTTTGGGTTTTGACACTTTTATGTTTCATAAAATTAGGAATAGCAAGTAGGCTATATGCGAATAATGGGTTTTCTGCCTTAGATTTGAATATCTAAAGGCGTAATGATGCAAAAATGATGAATTATAGACACGTTGAACAGCGGGAATTCAACCATGCAGGAGCTTATTCATTTCAAGCAATGCTAACCGGAATGTATAGCCTAGTATAAAGGTTTATTATATAGCCTAGGCCCACATTTCTTCCTCATCACCTTGTCTCCGATATAGGCATATGTAGGCTGTTTGGAAAGTGTAAGCTACTGCTTTCAAGGGCTTTGCAGAGAATTTGTGTAGGAGTTGGAGTCATTTCTTGATCCATATCTTGTCACCGGCTTCTACTTCCTTCCATGTGCAAACTGGAAAACATTAGATCAGGTGCAGAAACTGAACGAAAGAAGGGAGCATAGCCTACTGGAAAGGACTGGTGTACATCGTCGACAGCTGCGCGCCATGTCTGAGCTGCCATGACGTCATGCAAAAGAACTCAATGTCTTGCCTGCAGTGATAAACATTATAAACAGTATAAACATGGCCGATAATTATTCGGAACAGTTGATATACGGAGCTTTTTAATGCGTGACGGTCAATAATGTCCTTGCTGCAGCACGCATACTTAAGCAACAAATTGTCTGCTAACTATACTCATTTGCCTTATACCTACATGTATATCTCGTTTGTTCAGCCATTAAACTGACGCTTTTAGCGTTAACATTTACATGTTGCTGTGAGAAGTGAATTTAGGGGAACTGGTATAGGCCTACCACCAATGTGGCATGAACAAAAAAGGATAACATGGACGCGAGATCGCTTCCAACTGCCATCCCAAGGGTAGACTTACATGTAGTCTCTCATTCGCCAGTTGACGGTGGTAAAATGAACAGTAGGACGTGATAAGCGCCTTGCATCGTTGCCAAACAGTGAGATTCGACTTCTGCATGTACATGTAGGCCTAACCCGTCCGTTGTCCGTTCGTACTGTGACTTGCAGTCATAAACCAGTCTGCGTTTAATAAGTCAGTCTGAAATAACAATCGAAGACTATTATTATCAGCGATATTAATCCAACAAACTTGGATTTATAGGCCTACTCATAAAATTATATAGGCTACAATAGTTCGTATGAAATTGGAAATCCGATCATTAAAATGACAATGCAGGTTTTTTTTATTCAATATTACTGTTAAGATATCAACGTGTAAATGATGATCCATGTCTCTCTCTGTCTCTGTCTCTTTCTCTGTCTCTCTCTATCTGTTTCTGTCTGTCCATGTATGTCCATGTGTCCATGTCTGTCTCTATCTGTCTATCTCTATCTATCTGTATCTCTGTGTGTATCTCTGTATGTCTGTCTGTCTGTCCCTGTCTGTCTTTCTCTGTCTGTCTCTGTCTGTCTTTCTCTGTCTGTCTCTATCTATCTGTATATCTGTGTTCTGTTTTGTATGTATGTCTGTCTCTTTCTCTGTCCGTCTGTCTGTCCGTCTGTCTGTACGTCTGTCTGTCTTTCTCATTGAGATCTCGAGCTCCATTTCAGAATGAAAACCGAGGACTTCAACTATTCTGTACTGCACTAAATCCGGAGTCATCATCATCATCATGCATACGACTCAACGCAGCGCTCGCGAATAAGCTGGTGCCCCGCGCTTAGCTTTCGAGTAGCGCTTTAGAAATTGGAGTTTACGATTACGATTACGACCATTGTTATTTTGATCGCTGTCATCATAAACGCGGTCTATATATACCATAGCAGCAAGCAAGGCCGTAGCCAGGAATTTATTTCGGGAGGTGTTTTTTAATTTCCCATTCGAAAAAACTGATGACTTTTTTAGTCAACCGGCCGAAATCTTCGGAAAGTGTCACCATTAAATTTTTTACATTTTTAATTTCGGGGGGTGTTTTCATGGTTTTATTTCATGGTTTTTACATCATGTGCTATAGTAGATGCATTCTATTATTTTATCATTTTCCATTTCGGGGGCGTTCAAACACCCAAAACACCCCCCCAGCTACGGCCTTGGCAGCAAGCCATGTCTCCTCCGGTCTAGCCTATGTCTGAGCCCTAAGGTATGTCTTCCGTCTTTCCGACGTAGACGTATACCATTCGACTGCGTCACTGCAATCAGAGGGCACAATTAAATTATGTAGAGCTCTATCAAGTATATATAATTATATGGTGATCTTCATGACCGGCAAGCATTTTACTATGTAGAATTGCAGGTGCGATTATTATTAATATGATTTACGATCGGCATCTATATATATATATACATATATATATATAATTATATATATATATATATAATACTGATAGACTTAGAGGCGTTCCTTTATAAGCTCATAAATAGGTGAACAATTTCTATGGCTTATAAGAGTGTAACCCGTACAGATCAGACAACAGGCCCTGCCCATGTGAATGGGCATATATAGGCTAGGCTATAGATTCTACAGTAGAAGACAGGTCACTACACATTTGATCCTTGCATCATCTGATAATCAATCATCGTATCTGGAAGTACCATACTGTTTCTGTGTGCTTCCTTAAAGCTTTTCTTCTTCAGAGGATCTTCGCACTGCATGTGAGCACCTATGCTATGCTCTACAATACTATACTATGCTATTTTAGGATTTATGAAGCACCTCTCACAGTACAACCTAATCAGAGGACCTCTGATTAGGTTGTACTGTGAGAGGCGCTTCAAAAATCCTAAAATAGCATAGTATAGTATTGTAGAGCATAGCATAGTATAATATAGTAAGGTATAGCATGGTATACTTACTTACTTAGTACTTAGTCCCTCCCGTGCAGAACTGCACATCGGGCAACGCAGCCTTAGCATGGTATGGCATATAGTATATAATGGCATAGTATACATGTAGCATAGCATAGTATAGTACAGTACAGTATAGCATAGCGTAGTATAGTATAAAGTTCCACGAAAGGGCCGTTTGGAGGCACCGTACAACGCACTAAATGAGCTCATAATATATATATATATAAAATATATATAATTTTTATATATATAGTTGAGCAAAGTTTTCCTGTTCGTCGTCACCGAACGAAACCCGGAATTAACGACAAGAAGAGATTGGCGATCGGAAGTACGCAAGAATTTGGCGACAAACGACCATTCAATGATTGACAGATTATTTATTTAGCTTTTGCAGTTCACGCAGAGCCACTCAACAGCAGCCTCACCGGCCTCGTGTAGGACGGGCATTCCGCCCGGAAAGCGAGATGTTATTGACAGATGACACTCGTGCAATATGCAATATGAATTAATTAATAAGTAAATGAACGAGTGGATGAGTGAGTGGATGAGTGAGTGGATGAGTGAGTGAGCGAGCGAGCGAGTGAGCGAGCGAGTGAGTGAGTGAGTGAGTGTGAGTGAGTGAGCAAGTGAGAGAGTGAGTGATTAAGCAGATAAGTTAAACGGGCGCCACTCAAATGCCCATGCATGCAATAATGGCATTCTTTTCCTTGATCTGTACCCGTTCTGTTTTGACCGTATACATATTGCACGAGTGTCATCTGTCAATAACATCTCGCTTTCCGGGCGGAATGCCCGTCCTACACGAGGCCGGTGAGGCTGCTGTTGAGTGGCTCTGCGTGAACTGCAAAAGCTAAATAAATAATCTGTCAATCATTGAATGGTCGTTTGTCGCCAAATTCTTGCGTACTTCCGATCGCCAATCTCTTCTTGTCGTTAATTCCGGGTTTCGTTCGGTGACGACGAACAGGAAAACTTCGCTCAACTATATATATATAAAAATTATATATATTTTATATATATATATATATTATGAGCTCATTTAGTGCGTTGTACGGTGCCTCCAAACGGCCCTTTCGTGGAACTTTATACTATACTACGCTATGCTATACTGTACTGTACTATACTATATATGCTATGCTACATGTATACTATGCCATTATATACTATATGCCATACCATGCTAAGGCTGCGTTGCCCGATGTGCAGTTCTGCACGGGAGGGACTAAGTACTAAGTAAGTAAGTATACCATGCTATACCTTACTATATTATACTATGCTATGCTCTCTCACAGTACAACCTAATCAGAGGACCTCTGATTAGGTTGTACTGTGAGAGGCGCTTCATAAATCCTAAAATAGCATAGTATAGTATTGTAGAGCATAGCATAGGTGCTCACATGCAGTGCGAAGATCCTCTGAAGAAGAAAAGCTTTAAGGAAGCACACAGAAACAGTATGGTACTTCCAGATACGATGATTGATTATCAGATGATGCAAGGATCAAATGTGTAGTGACCTGTCTTCTACTGTAGAATCTATAGCCTAGCCTATATATGCCCATTCATTCATTCATTCATTTATTCGTTCATTCATTCATTCATTTATTCGTTCATTCATTCATTCGTTCATTCATTCATTTATTCACGGGCTTAGTTACTTGGCCACTTGTTTACTCGTGATTTTGGATCGCACAACGATAGCTAGGTCTATAGTCAGACTGATAGGCGGCATAAAATTAATAAAAAGCCAACGTGTATAGCCTAGGTCTAAATAGTGAGCATATAATCACAGCTCAATATATATAATATTACATATATATACATATATATATAGAGAGAGAGAGAGAGAGAGAGACAGAGAGATTGACGGTGAGACAGACAGATACAGAGAGAGAGAGACAGACAGAGAGAAAGATAGACAGAGACTCAGAGAGACAGAGAGAGAGACAGAGACAGGGAGACAGGGAGACAGAGACAGAGATAGACAGACAGACAGACAGACATACATACATACATACATACATACATACATACATACATACATACATACATACATACATACATACATACATACATGCATGCATGCATACATGCATACATGCATACATGCATACAGACAGACAGACAGACAGACAGAGACAGGCACAGACAGACCGAGTCAGAGACAGAGAGAGAGACAGACAGACAGACAGACAGGCAGACAGAGAGAGAGAGAGAGAGAGAGAGAGAGAGAGCAGTGACTGATTGCGTTGTCAGTTATGAACTATACTACGTGTAGAGTGGGGGGGAGGTCGGCATCGACTCACACCTTCGCTATTTCAGTCCTTGAACGGTTCATCGGTCGGGGACCAGAAAAACCCGGCGAAGACTCGTGCGCACGCATGCACCCCATCACGACAAACCGTCATCGCGTACATGTACACACCTCATATGCCCCCACCCACACACCCCTCCCCCCATCGCGGTTGTTATCGCCGCTGTCGTTACCGTTACCGTATAGCTCCAAGTTCACCGCCGCCACCACCGCTCTCTTCAAAAGCTCATCTATCTTCCGCCTTCAAAAACAAACATACCGGACTGATGTACAAGCGACGATTTATGGATATAAACGGGCATCATAGGTAGGCATATAAATAGATAAGAGATGTCTATGTATATATGCATAATTGCATATATATAGATGTGGCCCAGTTTTGGTGCAGATGAACCCGTCGATCTTTGGCTGAGGAGGCGGACCGTTTCATTTCGGTGCAAAGCGCTGACTGACTTCAATCGTCGCCAAGCACGAAAAACAAGTGCAGCTCGTAACTCGGAAACGTCCGCTTCAGTGCAGCGCCTCAACTGATTTAAATTATGGTTGTTTTGTGTTGCGCTAATAAACCTACAAGTTATTCTTTTGTTGTTAAATGTATAACAGTTCAGCAGGCTGGTACACGAAGAACCGACTTATACAAGAGTGGTTGCACCTACACGTTCTGCATAATATTATCAGCAGCTCTGCATAGTTCTGCATAATATTAGCAGTTATTAAACTACTAACGGTTAATCCAAGAGGCTTATGACACAGAGATGTCAATCCAAGACACTTACAGACGTAAAGCTGTTAATTCTCATCTCCATCTCAAAGCTGCATCCCCAATGCCCAGTCCCAGTTCCTTCCCTCTTTATCGCTGATACCGTCTATGAAGCTTCACGTTTCAATAATTTTTATCTCCTAACCTTCCATCCTCCAGCCCTGAATCACTCTCCTTTCCAAATCCTAGTCCAGGGCTGTTTTTAAAAGAATTTTAGAACTGCACAACTCCTTCTTTCCTTCCCATCATCCATGGCATATTACTTCCAATTGGAGGACATTGACCTTTTTTTACTAGTTTCAACTGCATGGACGTGCTTTTACAACTGCACATATCCATTTAGAACTGCACATTTTGTGTACAACTGCACGTTAAAAAAGCCCTGTCCTAGTCCTCCTATGCCTCTCCCAAATCATAGTCTTTCTATACTTATCCCAAATCCTAGTCCTCCTATAGGCCTACCTCTCCCAAATCCTAATCCTCAGTCATCTCCTCCAATTCTCTCGCCTGCCACAGTGCCACTGAAACAAAAGTGTCACTCCTCCTAAACTCTCCCACCAACAAGCAATGCGAACATGAGATCCTATCCCACCACACCTGTCTATAGTATCCTCGTTCCTGTAATCACCAAATTCACCAATCTCTCCACTGGAACTTCCGCGTAATCTTTAAGCACTTCTCTCGCCTATTGCATCTTCTAGAAGGCAAATCTTGGCAAGAAAAACCCATCTATAACCACCGTCCTATATCTACAATCTTTCCTTCTATTTAAGTTAACTGCATCAATTGTCCTTTCCTCGAACGCAATCACTCTTCAACCCCCACCACCCACCAACCGGGTTCCACTAAACACCAATCCACAGAACTGCATGCTACTCGCCTCTCTATCTCTACAATAAGCTGATCTCTGCAGTCAGCCATGACATCTTCATGACAAGTCTCCTGTCTATGTCTCCTTGACACCTCTGCCGCATTTGACACCATTGATCACAGCCTAGCCTACTCCTTCAGCGACTCTCTTCTTCGCTTGGCGTCTCTGCATGTCGCTGCTATACTTTGGGTGGAGCATGCCTATCTATCTATGTGATGCAGCGCTTAGAAGCCTTAGATGCACTGTGAACATGTGTGTAGCTACATGGCGGCAATAGGAGACTGTGACCAATGGCCAGGATTTTATGACTTTGCAATGATCTCTCACGTTTAGATCATGAATGTCTCTTGGAGTTGCCTCCTCTTGAGTTTAAGTCTGGATGCGCACATGACTGAGAGTGCCGCAATGTATTGCATATGTATAAAAAAAATTATATTACAGTATACTTCATGAAGGCGTTGAAAGTTTGGTCCGAAAAGGTTGAAGACGATGAATAGACGTTGAATAGACGTTGAATAGACGTTGAATAGACGATGAATAGACGATGAATAGACGTTGAATAGACTATGAATAGACGATGAATAGACGATGAATAGACGTTGAATAGACGATGAATAGACGATGAATAGACGATGAATAGACGTTGAATAGACGATGAATAGACGATGAATAGACGATGAATAGACGATGAATAGACGATGAATAGACGATGAATAGACGTTGAATAGACGATGAATATACGTTGAATAGACGTTGAATAGACTATGAATAGACGATGAATAGACGATGAATAGACGTTGAATAGACGATGAATAGACGATGAATAGACGATGAATAGACGTTGAATAGACGATGAATAGACGATGAATAGACGATGAATAGACGATGAATAGACGTTGAATAGACGATGAATATACGTTGAATAGACGATGAATAGACGACAAATAGACGATGAATAGACGATGAATAGACGATGAATAGACGATGAATATACGTTGAATAGACGATGAATATACGTTGAATAGACGATGAATAGACGATGAATAGACGTTGAATAGACTATGAATAGACGATGAATAGACGATGAATAGACGTTGAATAGACGATGAATAGACGATGAATAGACGATGAATAGACGATGAATAGACGTTGAATAGACGATGAATATACGTTGAATAGACGATGAATAGACGACAAATAGACGATGAATAGACGATGAATAGACGATGAATATACGTCGAATAGACGATGAATATACGTCGAATAGACGATGAATATACGTTGAATAGACGTTGAATAGACGATGAATAGACGATGAATAGACGATGAATATACGTTGAATAGACGTTGAATAGACGATGAATAGACGATGAATAGACGACAAATAGACGATGAATAGACGATGAATAGACGATGAATGGATGATGAACACACGATGAATAGAAGATGAATAGACGTTGAATAGAAGATGAATAGACGATTAAATTGAAAAAATCGGCGAAGAATGACAAGAGTCTGAAGAGTGGAAGAAGGGAAAGAACTCTAGAGGGAGCAATACTTATTGTCTGTATTATAATAGAACGATGAATAGACGATAGCCGCAGCTTGTTATTGTTCTCCATTTAATTAGTCATTCAATAGCGGAACGACGTTTGCGTCGGCAACCGCAGAAGCCAATGCGGAAGATTTGTGGCAAAAGGTAATCGAACCGAGTTCATCGAATATCAGATAACCGAATAGACAATCGCTATTTACTCAGTCGCATAGATTAGGGGAATGCTGCTGCTACCCACCACCCCCCCTCCACCCCCCGAACCTCGTCGGATCCGCCATGCACTCTTCTAGTCTGTCGACACCTCTGTCCATAATAATATTCCCTCAGAGTTCGTCTACGTGAGCTCCGGAGTATGTCTGTGTGTGTATGCAGGTATGTCTGTCTGTCTGCCTGTCACTTATCCAGGAATTTGAAGCGGGTCAACGTAGTGCTTTCTGTTCCCAGAGCGAAATCTTGCTGAAATCTTGGTCTTCCTCTCCGTTTCTCTGTCTGTCTGTTTGTCTGTCTCTCTCTTTCTCACAATTGTAGCCTACACACGTGTTTCCCACTTACTGACCCCTTTATACAGTATAGAACACGCACACACGGACACTCGGATAGAGAGACAAGCAAACACACACAGAGAGATGGAGGGAGACACACAAACAAAGACAGAGACAGAGAACAGCGAAGAAGGTGAAATCTTGCTGAAATTAGAAGAAGTAGCGTACGAACGACATCCCTATTCATCGACCGAATTACGGAGAGCGTGCCGTATTTGCTGCTTTAGTAAGGTACAAGTCGTAAATCTGTCATTACCAATACAAGTCTCGCGTTGCTATCATCGCGACGCCCAGGAGCTGAATATGATAAATCGTTCGTGGTGCTTCATATATTAGACACCGTGTCGGGCGGCAGTCATTGAGAAATGCATGCAACCAGCGACTTGGAAATGTTGGCATGCCAGCCAACACACTGACGCAGACGGAATTAGTTACACGCGCGTGCCTGAAATGCTGATCCAGTTCGAATGGGGGGGGGGGGGGGGGGGGTTGGGTTGGGTTGGGTTGGGGGGGGGGGGTGAAGGCCTTCTGTATCATTCGATATCTCTGCGCTACATAAATTACGTGTATCAATTTCGGAAATTCTGCTACTGAAATATATCGGTGTCTATCCACAAGCAGTGCTGTCATGGAGCCATTTAAGTGGGCAATCAGGGCCGGACTTAAGGCATGTTCAACATGTTCGACCGAACAGGGCACCCACACTTTAGGGGTCCGTATACGCATGCGATAAGAACATTTTTCATCATTTTTAAATTATAATGGTTAAAAATAAGAGAAGGATCTCAGAACAAAATTGTCAAATTATTTGAAAACTACTGATTTTAACGTTTATCTAGACCTACAACTTTTACATACGGTGCTGAAGAAGATACATAGGGCCTACCTATGTCGAATTTTCCACAACTCCCGGGAGTTCAACCTATCTTCCACTGAGAATTTCTCTTAATGTCTCACACAGTGTTTAAGCTAGGCATCTCCCGGAGGGGAAGAGTTCCAACCTAGGAACAAGGTTTTTAACGTGTACACAAAACGTGCAGTTGTAAACGGATTTGTGCAGCTGTAAAAGCAATCTTGTGCAGTAAAAATCATTAGAAGAAGTTATCCGCAGCCGATTTACCATGGAAGAGCGAAATGGAAAGAAGGAGTTGTGCAGTGAAAAATACGACAAAATGACAAATTTCTGGTGCGTGTCCAAAAAAGGTCATCAGATTTTATCGGCGAAATTTCCTCCACCAAAGACAGACGAGATTAAAATTCCTGGTTGTGCAGTTAAAAATTCCTGTTAAAAAGCCCTGCCTAGGAATGACTTTTCTCCCCAGAAAACTGGCAGAGTAGGCTATTTACATCTATAGCCTATAGGTCTATTTAGTCACATGAACAGTGTAAAAAGGTCAGAAGTTACTATCGGGATTTGTATGTTTCATGAATTTTATTATGATTCTTAAGGTAAAGACTAAAAAATCAGAAAAAGTGGGCGACAAATTTTTCGGGCAAAGGTTGTCGCCGCTGTCCGTCCGCCTAAGCGGGCCCCGTCCAAATGGCTGTTTTGCCTCCCACACGCCCCAGAAATCTGATTCCTTACCCCGCCAAAGCGGGGGGACTAGATTAGACACTGTGCCTAACAGTTAGCGAGTGAGTAAATTCATGCTCTATTGACTAATCAAATGGCCTTTAATTAACATTTAATTAACATTTCCTAGCAATTTTTCTCACTGCACCACTGTGTAAGCCATGTATGTTATTTTATTCACTGTGTGATCATCATGGGCGGAGACCTAGGGGGGACAGGGGGGACGGTCCCCCCAATAAAAGTGTTGGGGGGGGACGGCCCATGCATTTGTCCCCCCCCCCAATGTTTGAGCGTCAAGACTTTTTTGGCGGCGAAAATTTGTCCGGATGACTAAAAAATAAAAAAATAAAAGTCATCAACTTTTTTGGCGGCGAAAATAGATTTTTTTTCGGAGATTTGGTCGAAATTTTGGCCGGATGACTTAAAAAAAAAAAAAAAAAAAAAAAAAAAAAAGGTCATCAACTTTTTGGGGCGGCGAAAATAAATTTTTCCCCGGGATTTCGCCGGTCGTCAGAAATTTTTCCGAAAATCTCGCGTCTTTCCGTCCCCCCCAATTCTCGGCGCAGGTCTCCGCCTATGGTGATCATAATTTCTTGTAGCCTACGTTTTAAGTTTATGTTGGGATCAATAAACTTGACTTGACTTGACTTGTTCTAAGCGCATAGCAATCTAAATATGTAAATGATTTGCGCCTCTGATATGAATATTAGACACTAAAGTTCGAACGACCTCAAAATAAAGATCGTCAGTTTTCCATGCAATAACAAAACTAATTTATTTGATCTATTTACTTCGTAAACCCCACCATAGACACACAGATCACTTATAACTTTCTGCTCCTGTCACTTTTTCATATTGGCTACAAAATATGATCTGGTAATTTGACCGGTCACCGGTAAGTAACTTGACAGCCCTGCAACCTATAATGACTCAGAGCTTTTTCGAGTGCGCAGTTCTACACAGAAAGGGCAATTCTAAATGAATTATTTTGCGCAGCTGTAAAAGCATTTTTCGGGCTGCAGTTAAAAATGGTTTAAAATGTTCATTGTCATCGGATAGGGAATGGAGGATAGAAGGGAGAGAAAGGTTATGCAGTACTAAAAAATCCTTTAGAAGAAACCCTGTGATGATTATTGTTCTTCGTCATTCTCTGAAAGCATTGAGAAGCCTGTTGTTGCAGTCTCCTGCGGTACAATACAATACCGTAAAGCATAAGGAATTGCTTTTTAGGTGTGACCCTCATGCAGGTGCAATATCACAATCCACTGCAAGCACATACAGATGGCGCAGCCGCGCAGGCTAATCAAACTCAACTTTCTTAGCTATCGGTGAACCCAGTGTGGAAGCGTCGGCTAATTGGGCCCACTGCCGCGTTCTATTCTTATTCGATTTCAGACCCGACTGAGCGCAGTAAAAGGTTAATTGTGATCACTTAGTGCAGTAGTAGGCCTATAGCATTTGGTAGACTATTAGGACTAGACACCCGGCGTATAGCCTATAGTCACTGCAGCTTAGTCTATTCAATAATAGTATTATACTCTGATGGCATGTGAGTTCGTGCAAAGTTGCTCCGTTCAACTGGCACAATTAAGACGAAACAAAATACAGTCTAGCTTTATCGTTTCTTTTCAGGTTTGCATGCGTCGTCTAATTATGTAGCACCCGGCGATGCAGTGCGTTGCACCGGGTTGACTTCTCGTTGCATTGTGTTGTCCGTACCGTCTCCCTATCGTATTCAAGTTTTAATAATGGGAAAGTCGTATCGTATTGTGCCGAGTAGGGTTTTTTTAAACCGCAGTTCAAATTGCATCACAATGCACTGCGCCGAATTGCACTGAATTCTATCGAAGTTTGTCGTCGTGTCGTGTTCTAATGTGTCATGTTACTTTTCTTTGGATTGCGGTTCTAATGAAAAATTCGTCCTGCATCATAATAAAAAATTGTATTATTGGCTAGGAGGCCCTATACGATTATTTGATGTAGGCCTAAACCTATTAAGTTTTATGGGAAAGTCGTATGTTCACCTTTGTCACCTTGACTGTGCTATCAGTTCGGGGAACTCCATATAGGCCTATAGCGACCGTCATGACCCTGCAGCCTTCTCCACTCTATTCTGTTCTGCCGCTTTCTGCATCCTGCCCCTCAGTCCTTCAAGATGGGATCGTATGTTAGCGCAGTTTAATATAACCTAGGAAAGTAAGTAAGGCATTAACTTGACAAGTTGACAAGCATCACAGAAGCGGACTACGCTACAATATACTCAGAGCAGACAGTGAACCGGGTCTGTCCGCCGTCTGGGTCTGCGGCCCGGCATTGATTTTCGTGGCATACCGTGGCCGGTTCTCAGCCGGATCGCATGTTTAACATTCGGGCATAATATGCATGCATTCAAAACCATAAGCTTATGTCAATTGCGAAATGGATAGTGAAATAGGTACATATTTAGGAAATTTGAGCGAAAGAATAAAAAAACGATCGTCAGAAAAAATTTCTGGTCAAAGCTTGAATGTCGCGGGCTCTCGGCTCAGCTGCTCAGCAGATTGCGTCCGCACAAAACCAAAACAAAACTAGACGTCTTTGGGGAAGTTCCCACAGGAATGAATTTCTCCCATGAAAAATTTCGAGGTGTTGTAGGCTATAACCAGTGGCGGCTACAGGGGGCTAGAGGGGCTAAGCCCCCTTAAAAAGGCCATCCATTTTTTACGTGTAAGCTGAAGTTTTCGACCGAATGACTAAAAACAAAACGAGAAAGGTCGTCGGAAATTTTGGCGGATGGAAGTGGGAAATTTTCATGAGATTTCGACTGGATGACTAAGAACAATATGGCGGCTGAAAATTAAAATTTTGGCGGCTGAAAATTAAAATTTTCTCCGCGAGGATTCATGCCACCAAAACTGAAATCCTGGCGTCGCCACTGTCTATGATCCTATACATGGATTTGGTGGTAAATTTTGGTAAAACGGAAAGAAAGACTTTAAAGGCCATCAGTTTTTTCAACAGCCAAAATGGTACATTTGTCGAAATCTTTTGCCAAATGATTAAAACAGGCATAGGCGTAGGAGGCGGAGTCAAGGGGAGCAAATGCTCCCAAAATTTTGGGCATATGTGTTTTTCGGGCAAAACAGGCACGGGCGGAATTTTTTTAAAAATTGTTCGTGCAAACAGGCACGGGAGGATTTTTTCAGGCACACAGGAGTAAAACAGCTATATTTTCTGAAGATTTATAGGAAATGACTAAAAAAAGTCATCAGATTTTTCGGACGAGAAAACCGGAAGATTTTAAGATTTTGGGCCAATGACTAAACAAAAAACAGAAAAGGTCATCAGATTTTCGGGCAAAAGGAAAATCTTTGCCCCCCCCCACTGCCGAAATGTCCCCTTCGCCTATGAAAACAGGTAATCAGCAAATTGACTGATAGAGATGCCGTCGGTGGCTCAGCCGTCCATTAAAAATTTCCGGAAAAAACGACTTTTTCTCGCCGCCCCTCTACTCAGAAACCCAAATCTGTCCTCCCCAAAACAGGGGACTAGATTAAACACTGGTCCAAAACCGCCGTTTTACTCAGACACGCCATTGACCGCAACATTTCCTAACCACTTTCAGCAATGAATATAAACCCACGAATTACAAGACATCTGCTTGAATCCACCAAAAACACCTTTTTTCGAATCAAATTTCTCTGCGCCCGGATGTTTCAATGGCATTGTCTTGCGATGGCATTGTCTTGCGATGGCATTGTCTTGCGACGACATTGTCTTGCAATGGCATTGTCTCAAGATGGCATTGTCTTGCGATAGCATTGTTTTGTTTTACGATGGCATTGTCTTGCGATGGCATTGTCTTGCGATGGCATTTTCTTGCGATGGTAGACTATTGTCTTGCGATGGCATTGTCTTGCGATGGCATTGTCTTGCGATGGCATTGTCTTGCGATGGTATTGTCTTGCGATGGCATTGTCTTGCGATGGCATTGTCTTGCGATGGCATTGTCTTGCGATGGCATTGTCTTGCGATGGCATTGTCTTGCGATGGTAGACTATTGTCTTGCGATGGCATTGTCTTGCGATGGCATTGTCTTGCGATGGCATTGTCTTGCGATGGCATTGTCTTGCGATGGCATTGTCTTGCGATGGCATTGTCTTGCGATGGCATTGTCTTGCGATGGCATTATCTTGCGATGGTAGACTATTGTCTTGCGATGGCATTGTCTTGCGATGGCATTGTCTTGCGATGGCATTGTCTTGCGATGGTATTGTCTTGCGATGGCATTGTCTTGCGATGGCATTGTCCTGTGATGGCATTGTCTTGCGATGGCATTGTCTTGCGATGGCATTGTCTTGCGATGGCATTGTCTTGCGATGACTTTGTCTTGCGACGACATTGTCTTGCGATGGCATTGTCTTGCGATGGTATTGTCTTGCGATGGCATTGTCTCGCGATGGTAGGCTATTGTCTTGCGATGGCATTGTCTTGCGGTGGCATTGTCTTGCGATGGCATTGTCTTGCAGAGACTCGTGATAGTAAGTTATTAGATTTTTCCGACTGGATCAAATGACACACCTGAAGAAGCTTCGCAAACAGAATACCGATATATAATTATGTAATTGTATTCATCAATTTATGGTGCGCCATCTCAGGATAAGTACATCAGAGGTTAACGTAACACACACACACACACACACACACACACACACACACACACACACACACACACACACACACACACACACACACACACACACATTTATCTATAGTCCTACTCAGATGCACTGGCATCGGACTCCGCTGTGAGGGGGATGAATCGAACAGACATGATGTCGAGGAGGAGGAGGAGGAGGAAGGTGTAGACTGTAGATATCACCTGTGGAAATGTGAAGACTGTGGGTGATCCTCATTTGCGTCGCTCTTCCACCATCCACGCCAGACAGGAGACTGATAGACTGCAAGAGTGAAAGGTATGGAATCTCACTTAGTTGCACCAAAACTCATATCATCATCATTTGTTGATGCTCTAAGTGTATGCGGAACGCCGAGTCCTTTGGCATTCCGCAACTATAAATCATATAACGTCTACATTAGGGCGCCCGTTAAACCAATGAAAAAATTTGAAGTTCATAATTTTCAATGCGGTACCCTCTGAAGTTGTTACCCCTGTTGAGTTAGCACACAGTGTAAAATTTCAGAATTCTATGTTAATATTTACTGGTAGCTCAACGTATCCAAAGTTTCTGTGATTTTGCAATTCTTGCGCCTGCTTCAGTTTTATTCTGTACTGCATTTTGCTTCACCTGTTTACTTGTCATTTACTGATTTAGTTATTTATTTTGGTCTGACTGACCTGTTTACTATCGAACTGCAATAAAAAAAGCCCTGGAGACGACATTTATAGATTCCCTTTAAAGCTAGACTACAGTGTTTGACGAACATTCGGCCCAAACAGCAAAAGTCACTTTTAATACATCCGTACCTTGAGCACACTGAGAAACACTGGGACGGCAAGATGTTGCTGGATATAGGCTAATAGGGAGTGAGTGGGTTGACCCGTACCAGACATAGATCAAGTTTGCTGCTTGTCATTGTGCCAAAACTTCCATATCCATGGTATGGGTTCAAACAAACTAGTGATGATGAACACTAATATAATGAAGAAAGTGTTGGAGATAGAAAGTCAGGTCAGGGCCATGTGATTCGACCCCACAGCTTCTAATACACCAATACTAATACTAATACTGGCAGACGAAGTTTGGCTGTGGTGATAGAGATCACCCTTGGCAAGAATCTATTGTGCCGGGAAAGTCAAGACCATGCGCACCAAATTGTGATCAGAGATGCGTCCAAACACTTCTTTGGTTCATCATCTGGTTTCCGACTCTATAGTTTTTTCAAGACTTTTCGTGACTACTATGTCAATGAACTGATAGAACCCAGTATCAGATTGTAAATGATGACCCGCAGTCAAGAATTGTTAGAAAAGTCCATATGAAATGTGTCGACTTGACGGACAATGCTGTTTTCACAAGGCAAGTTTCTTATGTCCAGTTAGCAGACGAGTGATGAGTACCGTGTACTGCTAGAATTGACAATACTACTTTTGGGGTTGATGTGCTACCAAGTGGGGGTGCCATTTATGGCCCCCAAAGTGATGCACAGATCCCGGTGGATGGTCATTGGTCATGTTGCAGTGTCTTAACATCTGGATCAAACTGGATGTTCAAACTAACCACTTTAATAGAAACAACGTTGATAGAGGGATGAGCCTTTCTTCTGCCTGTTGTTCACAAAGTTTGGACATAATCCTCAAGTCCAGCAACTACACCAGTGGGAGACTATAAACAGGGACTTTTGGATGCTATAGTTCAATCACTCGTCAGATATTTTCGGCATCTTAGTGAGGAGCCAATGGCCCTTGAGTTTTTGTTGATGCTGTAAGCAGTGACACTAACAGATATGGAGGACACAAGGTTCTGATGAGCTACTCAGAAGAATCCATATGGAACCAAGTTGTTGGAAAGGAGCTTGACAACCTGGAAGTATCTTGTCATTCTTTCACACCCGTAGGTTGATGCTGACTTTCTTGGATAAGATGATCCAGACTAGCAATATACCCAGGGAGATTTCCAGTTAAACAAGAAAAAGGCCTATTTCAACAGTCAGGAAGTGGTAAACAACCGAGTAGAGCAAGCTGCGGAATTGACCAAGACCTCAACAACTCCACTACAACAAGTGAAGAGCAGAAAGATTGTCTGCTGCTGATTCTGCGAGCCAGAAAGTGAAGTACCCAGAAGCGAGAAAGACGCTGTTTGTCAGTGATGATATTCTGCGGTATCATGAGAGTCGGACAACTAAGAATGACTATTGATTGATTATTTTAAATGTCTGTCAGAACTATGCTTTTAACGAAATTGATAAAGAAATTGCCTTAACAGAGTTAATCAGCAGACATTTTATAGTGCTGTTTTGATAGAATATCATAAATATTTGGTGATAAAATAAATAAGACATAAGCACGAATAACATACAGTAGGATCAAAAGTTTGCAAACTTCTCAGGTGTTGAGCTACCTTCAAACATGCATCCAAAATTCACAAAAAATTACCACGAGCTGCTCTCATGACAGATAACAAAATGGGAGGGTACCACGAGAGAAATTCAGAAATTTATTTTTAACGGGCACCCTAGTCTACATACATATATAGGTGTATATACATATATAAATATACATATCTAGTATCTACATATATATCGTGTAGGTATATAGAGATATATTTATATATGTAGGTGCATATATATATATGCAACAGGCATGTTTTCCCTCGGCTTGACAAAGCTATACCATCGTGTCTACTTATCTGGGTTCATCCGAGTGCTATATATCATTTGCCGACGGATTAACCGATCCGACCGAACCTCGATCGTTCGCGCGCCTTAATACCACCGTCGGCCGCGCGCACATACATGTAAGCGCCGCACCTGCCCGATGCATTCACGCTCGAGAGGCGAATACACTCGGCTGACTCCGGGGTCGGTCGGTACAGCGACGCTTTCAGAAATCAGGAAAATAATCCGGTCCCGAAGAAAGGCGGCTTTTCCGCCTTCAAAGCTGCGACGCCGCCGCAAAAAAAACCCTCAAGAAAGTGTACATATGCTTTTCAGCTTACAGACACGACGCGACGCCGAACGGCGCTGCGCTGGCGCGAATCGGCGACGGCGCGGGGAAAAGGGAAGAAAAGCAGCGGCGGCGGCGGCTATTATTGTTGTTCTGTGGATCCTCTTGAAAAACAGTCCGCTATGACCCGCACTCGATTTGCGAAATAATTCATTTTCTAGTACGGAAAATTAATGAACTATATTATTATTATTATGTGAGTGCTGCATGCATGCAGTCATGCTGGAACTGAGGGAGGGATCCTTATGCGGATGGGGGAAGGACTTGTTATTTTAATGACCCTACATGCGTGCGGCACCTCGACTATAGGCGTACCTACACAAATAAGCGAAGGTTGCGGCTGTCTTTTTAAAACTAACTTATGCCTGGCTGTCTGTCTGTCTGTTTGTCTGTATGTCTGGTGCACTTGTTAAGACCCTGGTCGCGCAATGACTATGTACCTACCAGCTGTGCACCTCAGTTACTCATCTGGCGCCAAAGTCAACTCTTGCTAAGAACATCATTTGTAATAATAGTATGTTAAAACCATTTTAAGAAAAATTATCAAGTACAATTCTATCAATTTGACATACGATACGATAAGGGTTATCAATATGAAGTTGTACATACATGTAGAACTGTGCATAATAGTCTACACTCTACAGTGTTTAATCTGGCCCCTTGCTTTGGGGCGAAATTGGGTTTGGGGGTGGGGGGGGGCAAAATACGCAAAATGTCAGTTTGGGCCGGACAGTTTGGGCGGACGGCTGACACCTTCATCGGTCAAATTTTTCTGATGACCTTTTCTTAGTCATTTGGTACAAATTTTCAAACAAATCTACAATTTCCGCGACTTTAGTCTTTCGGTCAAAATCTCTGAAAAATAAAATAATAAAAAATGTTCCCACCATATCCATGTATGCATGTGCACAAATCTGCTCGGTTTTTCTGGAGGGGGGAATTGAGCACATTAGCTTTTCTGGGAGGGAGAGGAAATGGTAGGCCTGAGTATTTCAATGTATGCAACATCTCGCGAAACTTCCTGTGGAATTCATTCCTGGGGGAAAGTTTCCTCCCAGAGACGTCTAGAACTCTAGATTAAACACTGTATAGGGTATATATATATATATATATATATATATATAGCCTAATGTTGTTGTTATAATATAACAAGGAGAACAGGTTTAAACTTTCTGTTGACTTAACGCAAAAGATTTAAACTGGCACATCTTAGCTATAAAATATGGATGCGGCCAACAATGTTTTTTTCAATGTTGCTTTCGTATTATATCAGCCTAATTATGGGTTATATAGGCCTACATTATTATACAATGATGCATGCCTATGCTCTGGACGGTTATAGAAATATATCTAGTGACTTTATGCCACTCTTGCCCCCACCTCCCCTATATCCTTATACAATCAATATACATGTATAAGACGCGATAAATAGACGTAAATTTTACGTTACTAAATGGGTGCCAAGAGTTCATCTCTGACGACAGAACTTCGAATCTGCAGACATTTACATACGGTAAGTTTTTTGTGGCGCGTTGGTGTAGTGCACGTGGACATGTTCGTCACCTTGCAGCCGGAGGGTTGCAGTTTCGAATCCACATCATGCCGCCTCGTAGAGTCGTAGGGATCTTGGGCAAGTCCTTCACTCGCAATTGCTCAGCGCTTTAGCGTGAAACTCAGATGCAATGTCCACGCTGTAGTCGGGAGCGCCTCTGCGTAGTTATCTTGAATGGGCGCTATAAAACGTGCACATACATACGACACGGTCAGAAGTGCAGCGCTATGCAGCCAGTAGGACCTATGCCACCAGTTGAGTCTGAGTTCTGCCTGTTATAGTAGCTCTATCACTGTGACATTTTGCAATCGCTCCTTAGGCAATGCTGAATCAGCTCAATGGATTTATCTCCCAAAAGGAACCAACGGGCCTCCTATGCAGACCGATGGCAATCGAACCGATAGAATAAAAGCAGCAAATTCACAACAGGCGCACGATTCAGTGGCGGCGCCAGGATTTCAGTTTCGGGGGGGGGGCGGCTGAAGCCCGCGTCGAAAATTTTCCATTTCCGCCGCCAAAATTTCTGACGACCTTTTTTTTAGTTGTCTGCCGAAAATCATGGATTTTTCAATGTAACAAATTCGGATGTCCCTTTTTTTAGGGAGCTGAGCCTCTTGCAGAGGGGCTTAGCCCCCCTAGCGCCGCCACTGGCACGATTGGCCCTTAGCACTAACCATCTGTCAGTGTTTAATTTAGTCCCTCTGCTATGAGGGTGGGGGAGGAATTCAGGTTTCTCTTTCACAAATCTCTCTTCTCCTCACATCCCTCGTCATTTCAACTCTAAACATCACCCATCTTAGCCGTCCATCTATCTGCCTGCCTGACTCTCCGGACTTGACCCACTGCCTATAGCATGCTCTCGATTTTGTTTTGATTAAGCGCCTGTGAATAACCTAAGCTAGTTCCCGCGACTTGGCTTTTGTGGGCGCTGTAGAAGTCTCGAGATTACGATGACGATTTCTCGAGTTGATCCTTGTGTTTCACTGGACTCTGCGCATGTTTTTGGACTTTGATCGTTTTGTTCAGCACGAATGTCTCCTTGGTTCATCGTTGACAGCAGATGGGTCACGTGACGCGCCTATCTCATGTCGTCTGGGACTTGGTCGGATGGCTAGGCATGCACAATTGCACATGGTGAGAAATGACATCATTTGATGTCGCCTCGTCAAGGCTGGGTTTCCTCGCGACCAAAGATCCAGCTGATTTTGACAGTTCTGACGGGAAACGCCCAGAGGGTGCCACCCATAGGCTATCTTGTAGGAAGACGGGAAATGTCTGGCCTGCATGGGACGCCACACCTTGGCAGTCATATCGTCCCGGGGACCGAAGCTGCTGATGCCGAAAGTGTGCTATGGAGGGAAGGGAGGTTGGGATAACAGCCCGTAGGCCTACAACTTGTCGGTCTATAGCGGGTTTATAAAAGAGAATTTGTAAAGATAGGCCTAAATTTCTCATAATAGTTTTATAGGCCTACTATAATTTAGTTCGTTTTAGTTTATTTCTAACATTGTTTTCAACCTGCTATTGTATTAATTCAACACCCCCTTATGTTAATCCTTTGCTCTTTCACAAATCCTATCCTGATTCCTCCTCTTCTCATCACATATCCCTCGTCATTTCAATTCTAAACATCACCCACCTTAGCCGTCCATCTATCTGCCTGCCTGACTCTCCGGACTTGACCCGCTGCCTATCGATTTTGTTTTGATTGAGCGCCTGTGAAAGCGGTTCCCGCGACTTGGCTTTTGTGGGCGCTGTAGAAGTTTCGAGATTACGATTACGATTGCTAAATGATTGATTTGCAGATTGCAGCTGGTAATCAAATAGAGGCGCTGAACCCAGAAGTCTTGATTGTTAGCCTACTGTTTAACAATACTTGTCAATTGTCATATCGAAGATGATTAGGGTGGCCCTCCTCTTTTGTTCAGGCTTGAGACTGGCACTGCAGTGGCGGCGCCAGCCACTTTTTGTAGCCAGGGCATAGCCAGGGCAGTCATACAAGTGACCAGGGCAGAGGGCGAGTCGAGTGCTCCGTAGTACGGGCTTACATAGGCCCATAATTTTTGCGCTACCGTGCTTGCGATAAATCATGCATCTTACACTGTTAGGGTCGGCTGATCAGAGGATCAGATGGGCGAAGCCATAAAACGAACACTTTTTGACATTTGGAAAGCGAATCTTATAAATCTTATACAGGGTGGACCATAAATGGCCCTCCCTAAGGTTTTGTCAACTATCCTGGCCAGAAGTTTTTTGTGTTGAAAATATCAAATTTTACAGGCCTAAAGACAATTCATATTTACGCACAGTGGCCAGATTTCACCCCAATATTCAAACAGAACAAAAGTTACCGGGTACATCATTTTTAGTGAGACCGTCACTGCTTATCAGAGTAAGCGGCGATTATAGTTTTATCTCCAGGAACTTGCTCATGAAGTGTATCAATACAAATTTTGTCTGCCATTGACACATTGGGTGTTTTAATTTGATAGAATTTTCGATTTGATTATAACAAAATTATTAAACTGAAAAATTCTTTTATAATTTACCAATCGACAGTCATCTTGCTAAATGATGCCACAGCGACGTGCAGCTATGCTGGTAGGCCTACCTG
The DNA here is from genome assembly GCA_949752735.1 of Lumbricus terrestris. Lineage (NCBI taxonomy): Eukaryota > Metazoa > Annelida > Clitellata > Crassiclitellata > Lumbricidae > Lumbricus > Lumbricus terrestris. The sequence continues at coordinate 39,684,337 of OX457037.1, read as the reverse complement.
TTTTTTCCTAAATAATAATAATAATGCTTTTTCTGTCAATAACATGTTTTTTTACACCAATGATTTGAGATGTTACTTAATAAAATTGTTTTTGTTACTTTTTACTGGGTCGTGTTTCTGAATCGTAAAAAAACAATAGCCTGCAGCTCGAATAAAAGTGATACAACTTTTGTTCTGTTTAATATATTTTAATAAAATCTGGATATAATGTGTAAATATGAATTGGCCTTAAGCCTATAAAATTTCATTTAAAAATTCCCAGTTTTGGCCAAGGAATTTTAGGTAAGAAACCTAGGGATCTTTTTTATGGCCTACACTGTAGACTAATCTCACTGACTTAGTGAAGCACCGCAAATTCTCTTTCGAGTAGCATTTCGAAAGCAAAAAGTTCAGCAAATAAAGTTACTGAGTCAAGTATTATATAGGTCTATTGTTTTGAAGCAAATGCTTACGCTTCATTTAAAAAACAATGAAGCGACAGTTGGGCCTATGCTGTTATATTATGCAGTTGGTTGCAAACGCAATGTTGGGTAAACAGCCACAGAATTGTTCCCTTCCCGAACATTTTTGTCCTACCAGAATTTTTGCCCAGCCAGAATTTTTGCCTGCCAGAACTTCTTCCCTGTCAAAACGTTGCCCTGTCAGAATTTTGCCCTGTCAAAATTTTTGCACTGCCAGAGCTTTCTCTCCCAGAACTTTTGCCCTGCCAGAATTTTGACCTGCCAGAACTTTTGCCCTGCCAGAGAGCGGACGGACGGACGTGAACAGTAAGAAGCAATATGCCCGAACAAATTCTGGCATGGTAAAATTTCTGGCAGGGCAACGACCAGGGCAACGACCAGGGCAAAGGCTTTTTTGGCAGGGCAAATGCCCTGCCATGCCCTGGCGTAGCGCCGCCACTGTGGCACTGGCATCGTGCAACCAGTGGCGGAATTTCCCATAAGTCTAAGGCGACGAAGAGTATTTATACAGCCTTTCGCAGACACAGAATCACCTACACAGACAGACACACAGGCAGTCCAGGAAACCCTAGGCTGCTAGGCATGGCCCTGGGTGTTAAGTAATATCACCTTCATTTTCTTAGCCTCAGTTGATCAGGGTAACAATGGCCAATCTTCTACTGTGCAGTCGGATCTTTGCAGGTTCTAAATGCAAAAAATCCTAAAATATGTACTAAGCAGAACTTTTACAAATCATTAAACTTTCCCGCTTAATTCACTCCCCACCTACTAAGAGGTTGTCCATATTATTACGTACGCACGGAGGGGAGGGTCACGTAGATCTATACAGTATAAACTTTCCATCTTAATTGGTTTGTCTTGTCTCGTATGAGTTACATTGCTTGTCTTAAACACCCGTATTTGTATTAGATTTCCTTCTATATTTGCTGTTAGTCAATTTGCGTTTGGGTGCGTACGAAGGAAACACGGTAAAATGTACGTACACAAAATAAAATGTCTAATTATAACGTCACATTAGCCTATTTATACCTCCTGAATTATCATATGGTCGCACGATGCCACATTTGACTACATTGAAATTATATTCGGTTAAACGGTCAACTATAACAGTTAACAAATTTTAGTAGCAAATATGTTGCTTCACAAAAATAATTAGTAGCATACGGTAAAATATATGTTTCATAGAGGACTTTGTAATTGGGTGGGGGGGTAGATCGTATTTGCACATACGCATATGGGTCAACAAAATGTACGGGTGCGTACAGATGGACAGGGTTGAAAATACGATTTTTTACTTATGCAATATATCCATGGATGGCCCTAAGCAGATCTATAAACTTCCCAACCTGTTTTGTCCCGTCTCGTATGGAGTTCCATTGCTCGTCTTAAACACCCTCATTTGTATTCAATTTTCGTCTATATTTGCTGTTCATATACCAATAACCATTCAATACGTTCCTACACACCAACTGACAGCCTCATGTGAAAGCATTTCTTAAATGGCTAGCTTCATTCATTTCAAGATCCCAAACACTGAAAAGTGAAAAGCAACATTGTATATTGCGGTCAACTTTATCATATTTAGCAGCCACAGGTATCACTAGAAACCATGGAAATCAAATCTGTTTTCTTTCCATCTATTTCAGTTAGTCCCAATTCTATACTAAGCGTTCAAGTTGAAGCCAGTCACTAAGCTACTCGGTGCTAGTCACTGCTAGAGACTGTTCACTTACTACTCTGCTTGAATAGTTATAAACATGGTCTCCGAGTCTCAATTGATGTAAAGGCATTAGCAGCAGGAAAGAAGCAACACCTGCTTATAAGTTACCAGTTACAATATTTATTTTTACTTATGTCTCACATTTGCTATAGTGCCTCACAAGCTCACTACTCAGAGGTGCTCCCGACTACAGAGTTTCGTGCCAAAGTGCACGAGCAATTGTGAGTGAAGGACTTGCTCAAGGTCCCTACACGGCGGCTTAAGGTGGATTCCAAATCTGAAACCCTCCGGCTCCAAAGCACCGAACCCACCACTATACAACCGCACCCCAATATATTAAACCAACAGTCAAAAATGCAATTATTCGATGTCAGATCTGCAGTTCTTTATATCAACCGTAATACTTTCACAGTAATCGGTCTGTCAGTACAGTAGTTGCAAAACACATTCAAATTATTAGGCAACTACTAAGCACACCGGATTATCGAAGAAGTCGATAGCAAGTTGCTAGGAGAGTCGACAAATATAAGCGACTCGGTTGATAAGCATGTGACTAGTCGACTAAGTTGCTAAGTCAGTTGCTAACTGATCAAGTCACTCAGTTATTCCTTAGTGACTGACTATAGGGTCAATTCCATTAACGAATATTACTGCCTGATTCACAAATAGCACGAATAGTGGGAGCTATCCTTTTTGCCCACAGAACCAGAAAAACATACACTACAATGCTTTTCAACCAAAAACATCAACAGCATGTCCGTATCAGAAGTAGAATCTCTAAAATTGTTCCATGAGTCAAAATTTCTACGCATTTACTTCTGCAGTAATTGCAAAGTCGAACAGGATTAAATCGATATCTTTACAAATGTTTCGAAATCTAAAGTAGCGTCTGTAGACTTAGTCGTGGTCATCCATGCAGTCGTCGTCGCTGTCGCTACATTCCTCTTCTTCCGACGTCATATCCGGATCGTCCGCTTGCAAAACGCAATTCTCACATTGACAGACAAAGAGATAGTTCTCGCTGGAAAGTACAATCGACAGCTGGCATTGTATTCCAAGATTGTATTTATACCATTCGATATTGATTAATATGAACTTCATGCAGTTATCGATCTGCCTAAATGATTGTCTGTTGAGGTTTGTCAACACTACTTGAGCAAAGGTATAGATCTTGTAACTGCACTGTATTATTATTGATCCAAAAGTTACCCATGGTATCAATGATCCTTCAGGATTTATATAAATTATTTTAGAAGCAAAAAAAATGAATTTGCGAGAAATCAGACCTCGTCCCAAGTTTCACAGCCATTATTAATAGATAAATTATTATTAGATTATTATTAGATAAATTTGTAACTCGTGCAAGGTCACGTTGAGATGTGAGTTTGAGCCACAATCAATAGGCTCCCATCTCACATCGAACATACAAATTTTCACTGGTAGTCACTGCTGGCATAAAAGTCCATATGCTTTTTTAAATTCAAGCATAAACTAAAAAAAGCTAAAGGCAAAATTTTTTATGACTAACTGGCTGTATTCCGTAGTTTACTGGTCTAAAAAATCTAACGTGCAAAAAGAAAGAATTCGCAAATATTAAAACTTTTGATGAAGTCAGATGAAGTACCACAAGTAAAGCATACCGTAGAAGTTTTTGTCGTGAATACCGACTTCGTGACAGATCGCATTCTCCCAAATAAGAGATGAATATTTCCTGATATAATATGTAACCATCGGTTAAATTAGAAAATTTGTGGATAAACATCAGTACTGTCTAAGTTTATAAATAAAAATATATGTATTATATGTATACATCAAGCACAAGACCAAATGCACTGGAATATTACTATTTTCTCAACAACTTAGTCAACTAGATTTCTTATAAATTATGTAGTAGGTGCACTGTCTGACAAGTCTGCACTTACGTATTTGTTAAGTACAGTACAAAAACCTATTGACCCAGCCAACTGGTCTTGCATCCCTAAAAAGATTGATTCAAGGTGAAGGAATCACTGCATGTATCTCTCTTCACACCAATACAACTTCAAGTAGAGCATGGCTCTCCACTCTCCTAACTAGTCTCCAGATGGAGAATATGTTCATCTCTCGCACCTTGTGTGCTGACCAAGCTCCCACTCCAGATTTCAACTACATCCGACATCAATGACAAGTCTGGGTCATTAATGTGTCAAAGAAGTAGTCAGATTCCTTTCGACTCTCCCCTGCTCTACACTGATGTATCATTTCTTCCATATTTATGCTTAGCACTTAACACCAAGTGTGCACTATAACTGGCTGGGAAACCAATGCAGCTGCTTGCTATTAAGGTGTTAAATTACCTTACATCAGACCTACATAGTTACAGTACTGTACCATAATCAATGACACAAACTCACTGAGAAATTTGATCAGTCAAAACTTAACAGTAACAGGCGAATATCAGTACATAGCAATAGATGCAAAAAACCAATAGGATAAATATGCACAGTCTAGCCTACATGATATACTGTGGCTCACTATGTAAAGTCAACCAACACAGTGATTTCAATGACTGGAAAGTAATGCAGTGATCGCAGAACAGTTCAATTAAATTATTTGAATGAACTCTAAGCGCCACATAGGGACCCTGAGCAAGTCCTTCACTCAAAATTGCTCATGCACGAGGGCGTGAAACTCCAATTCAGTGTCCGTGCTGTAGTCGGGAGCGACTCCGAGTAGAAATTTTGAAGGCGCGCTATAACAAGTGCGCATACATACATACATACATACATAAAAAGGTCACAGATTTTAAGAGGCCATATAAGCTTAAGCATAAAGGTCACGGATTTTAAGAGATCATTAACTTCAGACATAAAGGCTACAGATTTTAAGAGGCCATTAAATTGAGGCAAAAAGGCAACAGATTTTAAGAGGCAATCAAGTTTAGGCTTTCAAAAGTCACAGATTTTAAAAGGCCATTAAATTTAAGCATAAAGGTAATGGATTTTAAGCAAAAAATGGGAGTGACACCTATCAGAGCTCGTACACCTGACATATGTCACAGAAAAAAGTATTTGCAAATAAAAGACAAAAGAAAATTATATCAGTAAATTACGGTGCGAGTACTCACGTCGCCTTGTTTTATATCGACAAGAGCCTTCACCGAAAGAACAAAGTTGTTGTTAAGAAATGCAACTTCTGCGTTTGGCGTGCAGCTGTGGTTACCTAACACAAAAATATTAACAGATGCAAGTTCATAATACCAGTACTTCTGAACATATGTGATATCTTAAAACAATTTAAACTTTAAAATTACAGAGTTAATTGTGCTAAAATGAGATACTTGATTCATCCCACCACATGCAGCAAATCTGTTACAGTATGGTCATGATGCCGTTAATTTAAAAGTTAATCTTAAAACTAATAAACTAGCAAATATGAATATAAAAACATTGAATTAAGTAACAAGCTGATAGAAAAAAACCATGAAACAGATGGGATGGTGGAGGTATCCTAAAGTGTTGGTTAACTATTCTAGCAAACCCACTGCTCATTATTTCAGTGTTTGCTCTAAGAGCTATAAGTGTTTGGCCATTCTGCATTTCAGTCCACATGTCCGGATTCGTTTTTTAAAGTTCTCAGTGGATTTTATGCCGATATGATGACAACAATTAAGTTCAGTAATCATCATTCGCAAGCAACTGCAATGCGATGTCTAGTAACAAGACATTTCTAAAGTGCCACTTAACAGCATCTCAGAAACCTTAACAAGTGGCCATTAAACAGCTAAAAAAACAGTCTTTAAGAGTCTAGAGAAAACATTATAAGTCACATGTGCACATCAATGTCATGAACAGAGGGTGGAAAAGCATTCCGAACCAATGGCGACTCAACCAAAAAGTCCTGATGAGCACGGGTGGTGGTCTGAAAGCAGGGCACAATCAAATCATTTAGGAAGGCAGACCAGAGTGTTTGCTGACCAGTTTGGGTGTCAGTTGGAACGCACAGTTTGCAACATCATGATACACAGATGTATAACATATATACGACACGTACATATAGCCAAATGCATTTCAGATGAATGTATAACTTTATGCCTCACATGAATCATTTGGCTACGCAGCATTCTTTACCTTGTACATAATCCAGGTGACCAGTGACTGTGAATATGCATCAGCCATCATGAATATGCATCAGCCATCATGAATATGCATCAGTCGTCATGAATATGCATAAGCCGTCATGAATATGCATCAGCCGTCATGAATATGCATCAGCCATCATGAATATGCATCAGCCATCATGAATATGCATCAGCCGTCATGAATATGTATCAGTCATCATGAATATGCATCAGTCATCATGAATATGCATCAGCTGTCAACCATAGATGGAGTTTGTCATGAGCGCCTACATGTCAGAGTGAGACTACAAGGGGAGATTTTATTCAATTACATGAGTATAATTTGTTTAGACTCAAACTTGTTGTTTTCACATTCTAACAAAGTTAACCTAGCAAGAAACACGAAAGTTGAAACATTTCTTAAGTTGTAATAGCTATCTTCAGATTATACATTAACAAATTTAAATATAAAGAAAAAATCTAAATATATATAATAATTATAATATGTATAACAAAATAACTTACATGAACTCTGGAGTACGTAAAGTCCAGATCCTTCACAATTAAGGAAATCACCAGAAACTAAAAAATATCACCATACAATAAATCATCACAATACAAAAACCATAATTACAATGCTGTGGCTGTGTCATCTTCATTTTTTTCAATAGACAAACGTTGATTGATTGATTTCTGTGCACTAAGTTTGTGCACCATTAAGTTAATTCACATTTTAAATTCATTCTTAATAAATGTCAAGTGATAACGAATGCAAAGTAGTCTTCCCACACCAGGCTCAGCTTTGCGGTATTATACATTCACATAATTAACCACACTTAAGTCAACCAATAAATGAGTCGTCAATCACTCAACCAATCAATCAATATTTGTTTACAAATCGATTCATCACATCTTGAATTTCAGCGAGTAAAAGCACAAAATAATAGTCTGTAAACACTCGCAATAATTTACTACTAGACATAAATGTTCAATTACTATTACTATTACTATTACTATTACTATTGCCAAACAGACAAATATTGCATAACTCCACCAGCTGCTAACCACTTCACCGTAAAATGTCCTATTACTGAAACACTTCACTCCGGAATATTGTGCACCAGTTACGGACCAAGCAACAGAAATGGCAAACAACCGATTGTGCATCATGGAATCTTGCCGTTTCCATCTGTACACCAATATCCACGATACTCGAATGGTCAAGACTGTGCGCAAGGGTACCAGGTTCAAAACTCCAGTTTCAGAGAAAGTTATCCAGAGCAGAGTCAGAAGTTACCAATTATTAAAAAATATTATAAGTTTCTCTCAATGGTGTAAGTCAGAGTTGAGATTCTGGATCAGAAGACAAATTGAACAGATGCCTAAATAGGGGAGGAACTTCAGCCCATATTGCTCCATCCTTTGAGCATTGTCCAATAAAGGCACAACAATGCTGCTCGAAGTGTAACTAAAGAACAGAAATAATTCATGTAACATAACCAGTCTCGATCAAAGAATTGAAGCAATATAGGATCAAGCAAGACCAAGGTCATTTCCTGTGAAGAGTGTGTTATGACCAGACCAGTGACCCTAAATATACATCGGCCATGCACTGCTGATGAAAAGAATACTGCTAATTATGAATAACTAGAAGCAATCATGAGAAATTAGAAAAACAACTGTAAACATCATTGCAATTCATTTACAAAACCATGCATAACCAATTCACGCCAACGCTTCAAAACTGCCGCCAACCTTTGTCCATGTCATTGTACAGTTTATCGGTGTAGTCGTTGAGCTGTTTGCGAGCCGATTCATCGAGCGTTAGACGCTCACAGTTCTTAACCCAAACACTGAATGAACTGGATGAAAACAGAAAATGAAAGATAACGTCAACAATGACTGACTGATCAAAACTCACAAAGTTCTCCATTCAGCCAAAGAACTCTGACTAATCTAGCAAAAAAAGTGAACAATGGTATTTTTATACTGCAGAAGCTTCTTAGCTCATGTTGTGCTTGACGATGTGACATGGACAGCTAAAGACATTTCACAAGAAATTACGTCAAATGAATCGTATGTCGTGAAGCCCTAATGTATGAGATAGTCCGAGCTGAGTGCAATGATGTGCAAAGCAAGGAACAAGCAAACTTCATCAGGCAGCAGCAGCAGAGCAGAGTGATAAGTGACCTTGCTGACTTAAAACGCGAACACAAAGCTTTCAGATGCATGTCAGAGCAGTGCCAAAATAGCAGACCATACAATCAATCAAATCCGCTCATCTACAGGAAGCCAGTTCAGCATTTCCCACATTATTTTTGGAACAGAAGTAGATGAGTAGAATTTATTAAGTCTGAAGTTTGACTTAGGGTAAGTCCAGCACACAGTCCATAATGTGGCCACCACGATATTTGAATATTTTACATATCGACACTTTTACAACGAGAAAGTACTAAAAGCGACGACAGGTAAACCAAAAGCATGTCGTTAAAGTGTTAAATTGCTGTTCGAGAGTACCTTTGAAGTGGTCTCTTAAAAATGTCTCGTTACGTGAATTTAAGACATGTTTATTCGTAATAGTCAGCATTCATCACCCAGGTAGACAGCAGTTCCCACAATTAAATCATTACAAATATGTCATACATCAAGTACTAGATTAAAGTCGAAAATCATGCTTAACTGTAAACATACGAGTCGATTTTATGGTACCATTAGTCATGTTCTGTTAAGGACCATTAGTCATGTTCTGTTAAGGACCATTAATCATGTTCTGTTAAGGACCATTAGTCATGTTCTGTTAAGGACCATTAGTCATGTTCTGTTAAGGACCATTAGTCATCTTCTATTAAGTACCAGTAGTCATGTTCTAATCAAAAAGTGACACGCACCTTGTCCCTATGCCCTGTCCGTTAGTTCCAATAAGTGCAAACAGTGACCGAAAACCCTCTGGAGTGAACCACTAGAAAGAGACAATCATACAAAAAACACAAATATATTGAGAGCTGAATGGTTCAAAAATTCCATAATGGCAATCACGAATGAAATCACGAATGAGTTTCTTCTCGACCACCAAAATTCAAACACTGGTGTGAAATGCAATTAGTGGGGTACGGTGTTGCAGAGGTATGTTCAGTGCCTTGGAGCTGGAAGGTTGCAGGTATGAATCCACCTCAAACCGCCGCGTAGGGCCCTCAGCAAGTCCTTCACTCGCAATTGTTCATACGCTTCGGCACTGACAGATTCAGTGCTCATGCTGTAGTCGGGAGTGCCTCTCAATAGAAATCGTGACGAGTGCTATAACAAGTGCTCATACATACAAGTATACAATTTCTCTAAGCTAGGCAACCTGTGACTGAAAGCATCTATGAATTTGTCCAGTGCTTGCTGCTGCAGCCAAACTTGTGCTTTAACCCAGAGGTTCTCAACCTTTTTCCGCGCACAACACACCTGAACTTGAATCCAAATTTGGCGACACACCATACGATCGTCATTATCTCAATATCTTTAAAATTAAAATAGGCCTGCATATATGTTAAACTTAAACTACCTTATTTATTTTATATTGATAAAATTTATAACAAATGAGAACGTTGACACTGAATGCTTTTTAGTTTCTAGTGACTCTAAAATTCTGAATTCCACCGATCTTAATCTACGATTCTGCATCATTTTATAATTCTACGTTTGGCCTAACAATTAAAGAGATTTTGCTCCTGGATTTTTGCGACACACCATTTTTACATGACACACCGCCGGTCTATTCGCAACACACTAGTGTGTCGTGACACACTGGTTGAGAACCTCTGCTTTAACCAAATACCCTGTGACCCCAGCCTCACATATATCAAAACTACTTGAGTACTATACACAGCGGCATAGAGCAAAATAAATAAACAATAATCTGTATTCAGATGATTTTATTGTCTGATCACACTATAACTTCACAAAAAAGTCACTCAAAACGTATGCATTAATAAAGCAGGTCCACAAACTTCTCAGTGGAAGTCTGCACAGATATTTTATTACAATGCTTTTCAACCATAGGACCAGGCGACTCCTCTAATCCTGTCATGATGGACATGGAAACAGTAGTTTGATTCTAACTGCAATCTTATAATAAATTGCTACCACAGAAAAATTAAATGCCTTTGATCTATAAATCATTTCCAGTAGAACAGTGCAGAATAATAACTAGCAACAAAAGCAAATAAACAAACAAGCAATAAACAAATAAATTACCTGCTGCAGATCATCTTCAAATAGCATTTCCGTTAAGAGACCTCGAAGAAGTTCAAGCTGACCCTAAAAAACAGAGTCCTTGGATTAATATCATGGATGTTATGGTCCGCCGAGTTACATCAACAAGCAAATATGCTGTTTAAAAAACTACTGATAAAATTTCATCACATCGTGATCAAAGTTGGAATGGCAAACTTTTACTTGACACCAGTTGACACAACATATATGCCTCTAGAAAAAGATTAATATTCAACACAGAAAAAAGTCTGCTACTAATGTCTATGCTTTGTTGCACTGCATCTTGAATTTAGCGCACAGAAATCAGGTAAGAGAATTAATGCTCAAGACTTTGTCATCAGTTTACAAACCAGGTAATCACACTGTGGTTTGTTAGTCTTGGATTGAATATACGAATTTTTTTAGCCAAGTCAACTGCAGTCAAGCAGAGTTGCTATGGTTCATTCATAAGCTCATTTTGTCTACACCAAACATACTATTTCAATTAAGCAAATGCACACAAGCTAAAACACAACCTGGTTTGACCAAGGCACTACACAACATGTCTTCTGCTTAGTACATCTGGTTACATTTGACAAGATTAATAATGTCACAATATATATCAGTATCTGGAAAATCAAACATTAACCATCAGGATTCTCAAGGCTCGTGTGCACTGCATTGTTAATCACAAATCAAATAAGAAGAAAATTAACCTTTTACCGTCTAAGGATATAGGATTCCCCATACCATTTTTTAATACACTTTGATCCGTAAACGATTAAACAACATGGTGCAACTTTTCCATTAATAAAGTGCACAAGTTCGATATGAAGAGAATTTCAATATGCAACAAGACAAGGGTTTAGCCATTTGCGAACTGATGACAAACAGGAGAATTAATTCTCTTACCTGAAATTGTTCTCCAAGTAGTTTATGAGCGATGCTTTCTTCTTCATTGACGGTTGCCTTACAGAATTGACTGAAGAGACTTTTTGTGTTGGCACGATCTTTTGACTGACACAATAAACATACACCAAACAACTAAGTCATACAATCAAAGTAAATTCAAAAAATGTGCACGAATAATATTTCTTAATATCTAGAAAATTTAATAGCATATATGTACATATACATTTCTTGACAGTTTTTTCGTTTCAATGCCTATTAGCAAGTGCACAATTGAAGACTTCCCTCTATTTACGCTTTCTTTCACACAAAAACATTGTGATTTTAACTATTATATTTCATCTGCCATTCCCAAGTCAGGCTATAAAATCGCTTCCTTACAGAACCGACTGATTTGCTGCTGCATATTCTATAATTATTATTATATCTGTTACCAATTGCAGTCAATATTTTTCTCTTATGTTTCAGCAAATGAGTGATGACAGACCTGTCTGACAGTAGCAATCATTCGAGCGATCAACATTATGCTACACGTCTCAGGAGGATAATGGATATTTCTGTAAAAAAAGACAATGAGTATAGTATGACAATGAAAATCGTCAATACAAATGGAGCAAAGTAGTTGATCATATCTTACATTTTCATAGAACTCTAAATAAGTGACAACTTCACTGATGATGTGATTTTATCAAAAATCATCATATCATTATTTCATCACTATAGATATAAATATTATTAAAAACCGATACGACTTGTAGTAAAGAAAATATGCTTCCTCAGCAGCATGATCCAAGGAATAAAGGATGCCTTGGCCCTTGGTTGAAGATTAGGCACAAAATAGCAACTGGACAAAAAATCAAAACAATGAAAATAACTTTCATGCTATCAGTCGTAACATACTGTCAAAGTACAAGCCTTTGTGATCTGCTGCATCATTTTGTAACCCAAAGTCTATAAAAAAATTGCATGTGCAACAGTTATCTACAACTTCACTCAGACGTCTCCAGCAAAATTATTCTCAGACAACCATCAACAAGCTTCTTCCAAGCAGGAGATTGGTTGCTAAAAATCTATCAGCATGTTGAAACAAATTCAAGAGTTTACCAGAATCAACTCAGAAGATGAATATATGCCAAGACCTTTGAGCTAATGCCGAGAAGCAGTTGTGGACATGAGAGGTATGAAGTGTTATGGACCTATGTTACATGGTTTTCAGAACATGATGGGAGATGACTAGGCCCCTTGTCCATCACCTAAGCTTTCCAATGGATTTAATGTACAGACAGTGTACTCATTTTGCAGCTCAGTTGACCACTGGGCACAAATGGAGCATACCAGGTACACCTCAAAATGACTTTCAGCTCCCCGCTCATGTGGGGGGGACCTGAACCATCAAACTCTGGTAAAGGTTTTCGCCAAGAATTTCACTCAGAGTTTGCTGCAATCTCAGACACACACGCACGCACCTCCAAGCTTCCTCCAGGCGGAAGAGTGGATGCTCCAGGTCCTCTGGCGAAGCGGATCCGATGCAAAGAGTTTCATGGTACTGACTCCAAGCGAGGTCTCGGCAGTTTTCACTGCAGTACCATACCTGGTTCAAGCAAAATACAGCGATACTATCAGTGACAGAAATGCTAATTTAACATTCACAATCACAGAAGACAATAAAACACTTTGAATGTCTTAAATGCTGTACACTAGAATGAAGTATGAAATAAATACTAATCAAGAATATTCCATCTATGCCATTTTATATAATAATAATATAATATCTTTTCTTTAATTAAACGCCTGCAAGACGCACTGCGCTTTACATTTACAGGTTATGCAGTAATCTTAATTAAACTTAACTACTAACTGAACAGACAGCTTTGTAATATTCTTATATTATTATAAGAATATTCCATCTATGCCATTTTATATCGGGCCATCAATCAAGCCTGTAATAAGTTCAACCAAACCACAGAAAATTCACAATTTAACAAGATTCCATCTTGACGAGACAATTATTCAACAACTACTGAAATCAGAATTTAAATATAAAGAAACTTAAATTCAAAAGCTATTGATGTTAAACATTGTGGGGTGCGGTGGTGTAGTCGTTGCCTTGAAGCCGGAAGGTTCGAATCGACCTCAAGCCGCCACGTAGGGACCTTGGGCAAGTCCTTCACTCGTGATTGCTCAGCGCTTCGGCGTGAAACTCCAATGCAGTGTCCGTTCTGCAGTCGGGAGCGCCTCTGAGTAGTGAGCTTGAAGGCGCACGCTATAACAAGTGCGCATACATACACTAGGGTGAAATAACTCACCTGACATTTCTCGCACTTGACGTGCACCTCTGGATGAACTTTGCAGCACTCTGAGAACGGGATCTCGACGCCCGTGTTTCCGGCAAGTCGACGACACATCCCTTCCGCCGTCTCTAAGGACTTCATGCAGTGATTGCAGGCCACATATTTGTAGAGGGTGTTCCATAAAAACTGGCAGCTGACGAGAGGCGTCTCCGTAAATAAGACCTCGTCTGCCTTGAAGTCTCTTCTTGCAAACAGGCCACGACCCTAGGAAAGATCAATTGAGAGAAATTTGTGAGACTTCTTTTTCTAATCTCGGATTTTTTACATTGGTTGGTGCGAGTAGACTATGAATGCTAACTGCTGGAATTCACATGAAGTGATCGACTGTGCATGAAAATCGATCTCTTTTCTTTACCTCATTTGTAAGATTTGGTCAACATTGATAGAAAATATCACAGATGTGAATCAGTGAAACTTTGCCAAGTAATTATCAGCCACATACATTATGCACATAAAATTTGAATGCATTGTACCTGCCATATAGATATGAAGATCTATTGATCACTGATCATTGCAAATTTTATAAATAAAATGAAAATGAAGGCACCTCTGACATTTAATTCAACTGAAATTATATGGCAAACAATGCTTATTATTGTCAGAGCACAGAGTGCAGAATTATCACACAGCATACTGAGCAGCAAGCATACCAAGCTTAGTGGGGTTATGGTGGTTGTGAGGTGGAACCGGGTTGAAAGCAAAATGAAACATAATTTTTTCCAGTAAATTCATGTGTTGATAATTTAGCGTATGTGGCTTGGTGCAGCGGTAATAATAGCCATGGTGGTAAATGTGTTAAAATAATGATTCAGCAACGAGTGAATATTATCCTATGCTAGAAGTCGGTTTTACCAAGCACTCCACTTGAAGCTGCTTCCAGTCTTAAACTTAGGCTGTAGCATGTCTTCTGATCTGTAATTATTAATGACCATTCTTCGATAGATTGTAGCCTAGATCCTACATTGAGCTGACACAACATCCGTAACATTATGCTGTTATGGAGACAATGTAATTTATAGGTACTGGCATATCCAGTGACTGCGGGAGGCCCGGAGTGGCAAAATCAAAGCCTAGCAGTCCTTTAGAAATAGTCAATCTACAAAAAATGGACTTCTCGAAGTTTCGCGGACCAGTCTTAGTACCAAAGCGTTCGAAAAACCAGAAAACTATCATTCACTCGGCCAATATCCTGCATACTATATTCGGAAAATATTTTTAAAAAGAGATTTTTGCAAAAAACTATCAATCTCGAGGAAAGGGTGACAGGGAGAACCCTTCTAACTATAGGCCCATATCCATTCTTCCTTTTTTTGCCAAGTATTTTGAAAAAATAATGCATGATAGGCTCAATAAATATGTAGAAAAATCTCATATTATTTTTCCATACCAATATGGCTTTCAATCTGGTCGATCTACTTTTATGCCTTTAATTGATATGTATGATAAAATTTCTAAGGCCTTTGAAAACAATGAATATTCTATTGGTATCTTCTTCGATTTAGCAAAGGCCTTCGATACTGTGAATCATGAGATCCTATTAAAAAAATTAGCTAATTATGGCATCAGAGGCATCCAATTAGCTTGGTTTACCAGTTATCTCGAAAGACGTCTCCAGTGTGTTTCCTGCAATGGAGCTATCTCAGACTTTAGAGTTGTTAGATATGGTGTGCCCCAAGGTTCTAATCTCGGACCCTTGCTTTTTCTTCTATACATTAATGACTTGCCTAATATATCTCCTACTCTTTCATTCATCTTGTTTGCTGATGATACAAATGTCTTCTACTCTCATAAATCCTACCAGAGTCTAATGCAAACAGTAAACAATGAACTTATCTTCATAGCCGAATGGTTCTCTGCTAATAGACTCTCCTTAAACATTGATAAAACTAACTTTATGCTCTTTCGAACTAATAAAAAGATGTGCCCCCAGAATGAATTGCAACTGTCTATCAATGATACCTCCATAACGCAGGTTAGCTCCACTAAATTTCTTGGTGTGTACATAGATCAACACCTCACATGGAATGATCATATTAAATATATCTCTGCCAAGGTTGCAAAAAGTGTTGGTATCCTTCGTCGAACTTCCCATATACTCCCCCCCACTATCCGTGTTAAATTGTACTACTCATTAATATATCCTTATCTCTCATACTGTAATTTAGTTTGGGCATCTACATATAAATCCAGGGTCAATAAATTAGTACTTCTCCAAAAACGTGCAATACGTATCATAGCTGGAGTTAAGCCTTTTATTCACTCAAGTCCTTTATTTCAATCATTTAATTTATTAAAGTTTCACCAAATAATGACTTTCCAGATAGGAGTCTTTATGTATCGGTTCACCCATGATCTTCTTCCCCTTAACTTTGCAGGGTATTTCCAAAAAGGATCTGAAATTCACTGCTATTCCACCAGGAACTCCTCTCATTATCGAGCCATATCCGCTCGTTTAAACTCAAGAAGATTCCATATTAAATATACTGGACCAGGTATATGGAACTCGTTTCCTAGTCATGTTCAACAAGCTTCCAGTTTACAAAGAGCAAAAACATTACTGCGCAACTGCTTGGTTAATGACTGCAAAGATATTTAACCTTGTAGGCACTGATTTTATTTTATTATTATTTGTTGTGTTTGTTTTGCGTTCTTTAGTTAAGTTTACTACATTAATTGTCATCTCATGCTGTTCTTTTAGCCTATTGTTCAATTCATTATGTCAACCGTCTAGCCACCTGTTAAAATTGCATATGTAATTAGGTGTCCCTGTTAGCGGGATATTCATCCCTTAGGGCCTTCCTTGTTACCATCCGATAATGTGAAGCATGTTATACTATGTCTGTTGTGTATGTTGATGGTTGGTTACAATAAATGAATTGAATTGAATACTGTTTCGAGAATTCAGTGCGCACACCTCAGTATCGTATGATGGCAGCATGGCTGGTGAGCGATAATATAAGTATTACAAGAAACACGATTCCAATAAACTAAAGATACAAATAAATCGACAAATAATAACACAGATTCGTCATTATGATAACAACAGACCTTTTTCTCTAACCCATGACGAATTTCAATATCAAAATCACTGCAAGCTGCCATCTCAAACGTCTAAGCCACGATACACATTCAACATAAAAAAACACCGAATTGGAAAACTATTACAAAGGCGTCAGCTTAGGCTGAGCCTTTATGCACCACATGCACCGGCCTATGATGAGTGGCACGGAGGACCGACTGTGAAATTTTTGAAAAATATTTATGCTAGTCTAGGCGAATCTTAGATGCACCTGTATCTCCCTAGCTGCAGTGACCAGAGGTGAGGTCAGTCAGCCCGACAGCTGCAGACGGACGCAGCACAGGAGTTCCAAGCGGACTGTGGCTGACGATCAAAGTCCACTTTCTCCATAGCATATTTCTGCCATTCGGCGTTAAGAATTTGGGCTTCCCCACTTTAGTGTTGCAAGATCAAAGAAAGAAAGATACATGTAGCCTAGGCTACTGCCTGATTTTCTCAAATAGGTTTTCCTATTGGTTACCGGTTTGTCTTTAGCATTGCTGTTTGCAGAAAGACAGTTATAGACTTATAGTTGCCTCCCCTGCTTGGTGGGGTCTGGCTAGTGGATTGGACAAATCCCGTCTTGAGGGCCTCATGAACAAACTTAGACGAGCCGGCTACTTACATCCTGATACACTTACAGCAGAAACTTTAGCTCAAGAGTCTGATAAGGTGCTTTTCAAAGCTGTTCTGGGAAACGAACTTCATGTCCTCCGTAACCTCTTTCCACTACAACGTGATCCATTATATAACTTTAGGGAAAGGGCTCACAATTTCATCCTCCCCAATAAAGACTCGTTAAACTTTATCCCAAGAATGTTATTCAAAAACATGTACTAACTATTTTGACCATAAGCTTTAAGCAGCCATACTGTTAATGTAAACCTACAGCGTTCTGTCTGTTGTTTATTGAATAAAACGAATATACATAAAAAGTAATTATCGCCATTAATGTCGCTTTCGCTGAAGACGTAGGCCTACATAATGCAGTCATCACAAAATTTAATAAAAAAATTATCAGCCACATACCTGATCTTTCGCAAGATGGCGCGGTCACCTACTCGTTCACTTGCATGCTGTTTGTCGTGCAAAATGTGAAGATAATAGTCTTGGTAAGAGTTGAAGACTAATTTGCTCGAATAAATAAATTTTATATTTGAACTAATACTGTGGCTTAGTGGAGCACTGCAAAAACATTTCAGCTTGAGGAAAATTCTGTCTTGACTGCTCGAGGTTTGAATCGTGACGTGGCTTCAGCAAAACTATCCAGATTGTGTTGTTAAAGCGAGCCACCACAGCCTTTGAACTGCCCTATGCACAGTTGATGCATGGTGAGATTGAGGTTTGCATGAAGACATCAGGTCAAATCGCCTTTCCTTGTGGTAAAGGTCACGTAAAGTACTTGTTGAAATTATTCATTTTGCACATGAAGTTTTGCTTGCGAGGCCTGGACATCGCAGACGCAACCAATTTTTTGCATGTGATCAAAGTCTGAAGGAAGTAATTGATTTGCTGTTGTAAACATTTATTGTAATCATGGGTATGTGTAAAGTAAAACTGTGTAGACGGCATTTGCGAAATTCCTCCATTTACACACAACAGAAGCGGTTTGTTACTTTTCGTAAAAAAGCAATCCGTGATTAAAATTAAATTAAATCTACGTTATTGTCAAGAGCATTTGGCTTTCAAAATAATGGTCATGGTGGCTTAAGTCAGTCAAGTGCTTCAAAAACCTACATTTGGCACAAAATTATTGCAATGTATTGTAATTATATTTGAAAATTTGTATATGATCACTCCTGGAAGCCAAACTCTATGCTAGCACAAATTCTTTTAATTGTTGTTAAGAACAGATATTTGTATCAGTGATCAAACCAATGCACTGAAAGCTAAAAGTTCCTATGGTGGCAGACTTATGTGTAATGTAATAAGATTGTGGTGGGAGGTCAAGCCGAGGAGACAGTGTGAAACATGCACATGTGGAGCCCATCCTCCTGTCTGCAGTTCACAGATTGTATTGTGTTGTACCCTCATTTAACCAATTAAAAGGAGCAGACAAAATGCTGCTTCTTTAGATATTTAATTAACTTTTTAAAGTTTGTTTGAGTTTATGATGACTTATTTACTCTAGCATTTAGTAAACATCTATGTAAAACATTCTTAGATATAAAGTTTCGAGAGTGTTTTTTGGGGAGGAAGGGTGAATGAGCGAAGTAGATTTCGTACTAACTACTGGGTTCGTGGGGCAGAGTTCCAGTAGTACATGATTATCATGATACCCATTGCTTTGGATTGTTTTGAACAGAGAAAATTGTACTTTATACATTTCAATCGGTAATGATTTTAAAAAATGCCTTTTTCTTAAAATAGATTTTTGAAAGTATCGTCGATTAATTGCAAAGATGGCAAGAAAAGCCGCTGGCGTGAAGCACGGAAAACATGACAAAGGAGGAGACGGCCCAGCCTCCGGACCGATAAACGACGGAATCCGACAGAAGCTGTCGCAGAAAAAGAAGAAGCATGACCAGATGACGATGAAAATGAACAGTGCCATCTTCTTGGCCGTTTCAGCGGGTCTCATTATAATGGTTTCCATTGCTGCCTATTTTTGGTACGATTCCTGGCTGCAGAACTTGGTGCGTACCCCTCTTGATGCTCCGAAGCTCATTACGACAGAGATGACATCCAGTGCCATGGATCCAGAAAGATTCTGGGGAACCTTCCGGTCGGGATTGTATTTTGGCCTGAAGACACGCAGCCCCCATTCTCCTGTGTTTGGTAAGATTAGATCTTGGAAAAATATAAGTGTTAGTTTTTATTTGAAATTTTTTGCTAGCGGCAAATAAAAAATGACGGATAATGAACTAAAGCGTAAGCTTATTAGTCTGGCAGTTATGGATTTAGACTAGCATTTTCTGTAAGTACCTAGGAAACTGAACCTTTTTCATAAAAGTCACAAATGATTTGGTTCTCATAGGGGTATTTTTTGTGTGTTTTTCTAACATCCAATGCTTTCTGTGAGAAGTTGTGAGGCTGACATATGTAGCAGGCAGCTACTGAAATGCAAATCTTTCACTTTCTATAGCCAGGTCCTTTAGTTAGGCTTCTTCTAAATGATCAATTGGATTACCTTAGCTTTTACAAGTATCTGAAATAATGTGTTACATCTGTGGTGTCGTTATGATAATAATGCCAACGGCGTCAATCACTGGTCTCTTCAAGTAAAATAGAAATCATTAGCTGTTGAAGTGTGATATTATACAGGAAAGCCATGATTTATGGTATGGTAGTTATCTTGTAGATGCGCTATATAAGTGCTCTGAATGAACAAATGAATAGTAACTTGTGAATTATATTTGCTTGATGGCAATCTAATACCAGTCACAATGAATGCTGTGCATAATTGGCATTATAATTATGCTGATTTTAGGTACCTTTGTAATGGATGGCTCCTGTCAGGCTGTAGAATTATTTGCGAACCATTTGTAGTTTGTGCAGATCTGTGTTTGTGATGCTAAATAAGAAGTGAGTTACAGTAGTCAAGTCTGAGCTAGAAAGCAACGCATTTTACTGGCATGCACAAAAACGGTTCTTGTTCTATAAATAATATACCATTATGTGAAATCGAGTCCATTTGGAATATATGCGCAGGTCTGATGTGGATGACGCAGTTCATCAACCAGAGTCCTCCGACCATCCGACATTGGTGTGACCAGGCAGACGGTCTTCAGACGTACGGTTGGATTGCTCACGACGGCTACAACTTCGGTCTTCAGGAAATCACAGACCAATATTTCACCATCTCAACGCAGTTTGTCAAGAGACCGGGTGGCCAGCACGGGGGCGACTGGTCTGCCCGAATACAGCTCAAACCGAGGGTAAGGATCAGCAGAGTGACGAGTTTTGTGGGTGAACTTTTCGATTGGAGTGTGAAACTTCTAACTCTCTGTTAAAAATTATCTTATTCTTGTGTAAAAACATTTAAGGGAATATTCTTGATTCTTTCAGCTTAAGAAGTAGTCTAAATAAGCATGTAGTAAAATGTCCTTGCGAAACTATGTGCTGTTTGTGCTGTTGTCATAATGCCCTTTAACCCTTTAATGCCGGAGGGTATAGGATTTCCCATACCATTTACTACCATCTCGGCATTAAAGGGTTAAGCCCATCCTACAGTCTTCATTTCTTATTCTGCTCTGTTTTGTTTGAAGTATAGCTTGTTTATTTCACAGTTCATGATGGTAATGCTAATAATTTCCTCTCCCGCCAGAACGAGTCACTGGATACTCCCTTACGCCTCGTTCACATAATCTAGAGTTACCACGCTGTGATTTGTTGATTTGAAAGGGATTTATCACCAGAATGCTGTATATAGATGACTTGTTTGATGCCAACATTTTAGTAATTTTATTAAACTTGCGATTTAATTTGTACGTTTTATTACCAATTATTACTTTGGTGCATCATAATAACGTTCTATGTCCCGTTGTGCATTTGCAAGTGGAGTAATAAAGACAATGCTTACTCACTTACCATGATATCATTTTGAATTATTTTGTAGCCAGGACAGGAGAAGGTGGTTGTCTCGTTGTTCGTCTACATGGCAACCGACGGACAAGGTCAGATTGCGGCCAACCTCGCTAGCGATCGCGTTGCCGGTATCCGTGGACGATCGGATGATTTAGGATCATTCCAGCTGATTTTTCCAAAGCTAGACAAGTCGGTCAAGTACAACTACTTAGTCGGCTACAGTCCTGGTCTCGACCAACTGAAGGATGCTCTGATGAACGGACTGCGCTATTACCAAGTCCAGAAGGACGCCGAAGCCAGATTTGCCGGTCTCGTAGGCCGGAATCTGCCAGACGGTTTCCCGGAGTCGCAAGCCAACTTCATTGTTAGTCAGCTGACCGTAAACATTCCCTATGAGATGGACATTGCCTTTGAGTCGGACAGCGTTTCGAATCGACAGGAACGCATGATTGGCGACGTCTTTCGAGGCGAGATCGCCAAACATTACACTGCCTTTGATAGTCGGTTTGATAACGTGTTTTCCCTGAAGAGCAAAGGCTATGACGACGAACACGTGATATTTGCGAAGGCTGCACTCAGTAATATGATTGGTGGAATAGGTTATTTCTACGGCAGTTCCATCGTACGGTCGCGGTTTCTCCCGAACCCGGTCGCCTACTGGGATGCACCGCTGTACACCGGCGTTCCATCTCGATCCTTCTTTCCAAGGGGATTTCTGTGGGACGAGGGCTTTCACAACATCCTGATCAGTCGCTGGAGCTTGCCAATTTCGTTGGATATCATTGGTCATTGGTTTGATCTGGTGAACACAGAAGGTTGGATTCCACGAGAACTGATACTTGGTCTAGAGGCAAGAGCTAAGGTCCCACAGGAATTTGTTGTTCAGAACAACGAGTATGCAAATCCTCCGACGTTCTTTCTGCCGCTGAAGAACATAGTGAAAGAACTGAAGAACAGCGGTGCCTCGAAAGATCAACAGTACCTAGAGAGGCTGTTTCCCCGACTGAAAGCCTGGTACAGTTGGTTCAATCGAACGCAAGCTGGGACAGTGTACTCTTCGTATCAGTGGCGCGGTCGTAACGCTACGAGCACGCGGGAACTTAATCCGAAAACTTTGACTTCAGGGCTTGACGACTACCCAAGAGCATCTCACCCAACAAGCGAGGAACGTCACCTTGACCTGCGGTGTTGGATGGCACTGGCCTCGGGCGTTATGGCCGACATTGCCAGGAGTGTGAACGAGTCATGGGCCGAATACGAAAGACAGCACGTGCTTCTGACAGACAACGATCGGCTCGACCAACTCCACTGGTCGGAGAGGAAACAACGCTACAGCGACTACGGTCTACACACCGATAACGTCAAACTCGAACGACCTCCGCAGCCGAAAAATCTCCAGCCAGGACAGAGACCTCCTCCAAACCAGCCAAGAGAGAAAGAACGGGTGGTAAAGCGTGAACCCAGTCTTCAATACGTCGATTCCGAGTTCGGCTACGTCAGCCTCTTTCCATTCCTTCTGAAGATCGTCCGCCCAGACTCGGCAAAGCTCGGCATAATTTTGCGCGACCTGAAAGACCCAGGTCTGCTCTGGACGCCATTTGGACTGAGATCGTTGGCCAAGAGTTCACCGACGTACGGCAAGCACAACACTGAACACGACCCGCCTTACTGGAGAGGTGCAATCTGGGTGAACATCAACTACCTTGCCCTGGACGCACTCTATCATTTTGCAAATCTGCCCGGCCCACATCAGGACACTGCTAGCGCCACCTATCATGAGTTACGGACCAATCTCGTCGAGAACATCTTCAGCCAGTATCGAAAGACCGGATACATATGGGAACAGTACGACGACATGACTGGAATGGGTAAAGGTAGCCACCCGTTCACCGGGTGGTCTGCTCTGGTCGTATCCATAATGGCAGAGCAATACTAGCTTTCTTACTGCTAAAATAAAATTTTACGTCTAAGAGAATGTCGTTACACTCACGGACAGTTTTCCTCCCTCTGTTAAGAGTGACGAGCGCTTAGTCAGTGGGTATGTTGTAGTTACAACTGCCAAGTATAAGAGGATTTTGTTCTGCCACACAGCAAAATGGATGGGCCTAGACAGAGATGCGTGGCAGATGTGTCATTCCAGATGGACCCAAGGGAGAAGCTACTTCTTAACATGTATAATATGCAAGTACGAATGACATGTAAAAAACTTAGTGTGTTCTGACTGTGCAACTTTTCTGGGTTCCTTCATAAGCAAAGCATAGTGATTTGGACAGGACAAAACAACTGTTTCAAGCTTTTCCACATGACCAAGAAGCCCCCAATTCCACATGTATAACTTCAAAGGCCCTGACAAAGGGATTAGTTTCCATGAATTTTAGCACAGAAATTAGTACTAGACTGAATACAAAAGTTTAGAATTGTTTCATAAACGAATGAGTTTTACATTTTTAGTTGTAAGAAGTGAAGGATTAATTTTATGGACGTTTATGAAAGGTCAACAATTTTGTACTTGTCATATCTTGGGTCATTTTTTTAAAAACAAATACATGTGCTTACTAACATCAATGTCTATAATTTTATAATGCCTGTGTCACGAAATAGAGTATCCCCCGTATTAATTGTATCCCCCAAATTAAAAAAAAGTCGAGAAAACCGCTCCCGCGTGTATTTTTTTGCAAATTAATTTTCATCTGCTTTGTTTTGAACAATGACACTAACAGGTATGTTTATTCCTACTAAATAATTTGTTTTGCCCTGTTTTTAGAGCACTTAAAACATTTAAAACACTTAAGAACACTCAGAGTCACTAAATAAATTCGAGTTGCCTTTATCTGAGCATTGCTTAGGGCACTTCAAACAATTAGTCACTTTAAATTTTGATTACAGCATAATTTTTTTTATTATGCGCGTTTTTTAAAAAAGGGGATAGAAGTTTATCCCCCCGGATAGTATTATAGACGGGTTAATTCCATCTGGGGGTAGATTAATTTTATCTAATTTATCCCCCCGGATAGCTTTCAGGGGGATACTCCGTTTCGTGTCACCTGCTTGCTTTCCACCAGTTGCTCAAAGACCATTCTCTTTGGCTGCTGCTGTGAGTGCCACTGTGTGGTGCTTCATGAAGGAGCACTATATAAATTTTATGCATTAACGATATTCACATCACATGTGCCCTGACTAAGACAAAAGAAGATGTGGGTACCCAACATCTATTTTTTACTTTTTCATTTTACAAGTACACATTATAAAAATATTTTAATCACATTTTTATTTTGAGCCCAAAATTGTGACAATTATGGCAGACAGAGCAGAAGTTTTTGAAAAATTTATACATAAAATGAAGGAACCATAATTTTTTAATACTTCGATCTGCTAGATAGCTAGAACGTAAACAATTGTCGTCTATAGAAGAAGGAAAATACTGCCAAAATGGTACATCATCAGGTTGTGCCTTTAAATGGGATTGTTGGAGGAGAAATATGAACAATCTTTTACCGTTTCAATCTATTTCATCCATGAAATAGTTTCTTAAAGTGATATTCATCGAAACGATCATATAAATGTAATTAATTAAGTAATAGGTCAAGTTTGCTGTCTAAATCAGCCATTTTGAGTCACTTAAATGTATCCTGTAATTGTTGAATTTAATTGGTAGTGGCGATTTAAATATCGAATGTAAATGTTGGATTTTATTGGTTGATGTACACATTTAGGTTGTAAGTCTAAAAATATCTTACGGTTATTTGCAAGTTTAATTTTGTTATCTTAGTCTGGATGATGTAAAGTTTTGAAAATATATTAGTATCTTTCACAGGTATGGTTGTCCAAACTCTAGACCCAGCCCACTGCCTATTACTGTGAGTTTGACATGACCCCTTGCTTGGTCAGAACAGCAGCTGTTGCTGCAGGCTCATCTGGTACAGAGAAAGCTTAATATCGCATGTTTAACAGCAAATAGGACAATCAAATTTTCATGTCTTGCCATACTGCTGTGGCCTGCCTGATATCACATGCTTGACAGCAAATAGGACAATCAATTTTTCATGTCTTGCCATACTGCTGTGGCCTGCCTGCCGTGTACAGGTGGCCCATAAAACCTTCCTAGCCGATGAAAAAATTTGATATACACTTGGCTTCTCAAAATCAATAATTTCTGCGAGCGTAAGTTCTGCATTTTAAACAGTGCACAGTAATCTTGTTTTTAAGTCGCAAAAATGTTTTCGTCAAATTGATATGTTCAACTAGCAAGATGATTTTGTTCTATTTGAAGAGCTTTCACTTAATTTTATCTATAGAAAACATTTTTTCTTCTAATTTAGAGATGTATGACTTGCCAGCAGTTACCCAATATATTTATCTACCCAATACATGAAGCTGGTTTTGACCATAAATGCACAATGTTTGAGGAATTATGAATCACTCTTATAAAGTGCATCCAACAAGTACCGTAATAGTAGGTTAACAATTTCTTTACAGCTTTGAAACTTATACATTTCTGCCTGCTTGACTCTCCGGACTTGACCCGCTGCCTATCGATTTTGTTTTGATTAAGCGCCTGTGAATAAGCTGGTTCCCGCGACTTCGCTTTTGTGGGCGCTGTAGAAGTGTCGAGGTTACGATTTCAAAGTTGCATCACACATTTCAAAGGCACAAACACTGCCCTTGCTACCACGAAAATTAAGGCGAGTGCCTTGACACCGTATTGGCAAATGTAAGGATGTATTTTTTAAAGCAGCATTAAAATTCCAGCTTATTTCTCAGACCATGCATGCTGTATCGGAATTGACATTACGACAAAGTGCTTCCGTGAATATTCCTTCATAATTTATGTTAAAATGCAGCACAGTCATCCACGAAACAAAGTTTCAATAAGCATTTTCACAAGCACACTCCTATGACAACCAGAAGCTTACCTACAAAAAATACTGGAAGTCAGATTTTAAGGACCTGACACTAGTATTTTATAAATACAACTTGCTGGCCATTTATTCATAACAATAGCATTGTGTAATCACTAGGCATCAACCAGCAGTGCTATGCAGTCACGCGAAGGATTTCCTCGAGGTTCTTAGAACTATTACACAAGGTATTTATTAAGTGAATTTGTTACTTAACAGCAAACTAGGCAATGAACACAAGTGTTATGAACTTAGAGACTGTTCAGTGTCCATAGGTTACGTACGCAAGGAGGGGGTCACCGAATTTACGTGAATTGCGGACAGCACGAGGGGTCTCGGCAAATTGTACACGCACAAAATAAATGTCTCTTGGTAATTATGATGTCTACATTAACCTATTTATAACTCTGTATTATCCTATAGTCGTCCGATAGCATTTGACTACATCAAAATTATATTCTCTTCAGATCTAAACAATAAACCATGATGGCTAACAAATTTTAGCAAGCAAATATGATGCTTAACAAAAATAAATAGTAGCTTACTGTAAAATAAATGCTTTATGGATGACTTTAGCTAATTAGCCTTTGTAATGGGATAGAGAAGCTTATTGGTATGTACGCGCAGGGCTAAAAAATGCACGAGTTGTAACATAGGGAATGAAAATACGATTTCTTTGCACACGTAATATATTGGATGGGAGACCACTAGATTTCTCAGCTAAGCGATAGCAAACATAAATGCAGAATACGAACACAATGGCTAACACAATTCAATCCTACGTGTATTAAGAAAGCAGACCAAATAAGCATCCGGAACTGCAGAATTCCACCAGTGCTGCTTGAAAATGCTTTGTTAAACACCTCACAAACTGGGCTGTCGCAAAAAATTGCAAATACGCAACACATATATGTGGAACATTTTCACCAGTTTTCCAAGTCTGTCATAAAACTTTATTTAAGTTAAAATCATTTGCAATCTTAACTGACAACTTGTCCACAACTTCAGTTTTTTACAAGACACATTGCAGAGCTGATAGCCTGCTTCAACAGATCATTTGTCCTGAGATAGTGTGTATCTCCATCCTTAAAGTGATTCTTGCTTTTTAACCGACCCCACCAACTTCTGCACTGACCCCTTGTTGGAAGGAGCGAGGGATCTGGACAATGGTGTGTCGGACATCTTTGTCTTTGATCCGTGTCGTGTTTTTGAACTCTTCTTGTTTTCCTTGTTCTCCTTGTCGTTGCTATCCTAAAGTGGACATTAAATTAAAATTATAGACCATGCTGACAGAACTATGCACTAATAGAACAACTACGCTAAGATGTCAATTACGAGAGGACGCCAAGATATGGCAGACAAAAGAGCAGGAAAAATAAGTAATATCAGAAGTTATAAAATCAAACATTAATTAGCAATTTAAAATAATTAATGATAATGCTAGAAGCATGAATTTAACATGAATTCGAAGCTACATGTATAGTGTGTATACGAGGCCTCATGTAATCTTTACTATGCTGAAATTAAACTAAACTCATACACAGCGCATCTGCAGTCATTGCTTTCAGCTTTAAAATATCGACCATTCATTTGTCTGTGACCTAATTTCTGAAATCCCAATAACAAATATTATTAAACTTGATTAAATCTAGCCAGACTAACCATTATGTTATATAGTGAAAATTATTAAATTAATTAAATAGCATCATTAAAATTAATTAGGAAAAACCAACTTCTGCAGCCCGCCCAGCCTGGTATGGGCAAGGCGGGTATGCTGTAACTCCACTCTCAGCTTAGTTGATATATGAGCAGAGATAGCAACATGTGCATGTTGCCTGCTTGGTTAAAAGTCATTAATGGAAAAGCTGGGCACTGGAGTCATAGCCCAGGGCTTCCAGATGCAAGTTTATTATTAAATAAGACTTACTATATAGATAATTAGCTTGACTAAGAATGGCACAAAATTACGAAAAAAGCCAATTAAACGAAAATGAATCCTACAAAGAATGTTCATTCAACAATTAACTGTTTAACAAGCTGCACAGGTGTTGGATGCCAATTAAAATCATACAAACTAGTTCAGGATGGTATCTAGACGCTTAGCATAGCACCCTTTAACTCTTTACCTACGAAAATGCAGTGAATGGCGTGGGAAATCCCCTTATACCCTTGATCAGCAAAGGGTTAAATACCACTCAAAGATGTTGCAACCTTGCTGATTAACGCAATCTCTAACACGAAGAGAATACTAACTATTTCGTTGCTTTGCTGGTCAAAGTTCGATGAAATCGTGGATGTAGCGCTTACTGCGGAATCATCCGACATGTCGTGACATTCGTTTCCATCGACTGGAGCTTCTGGATTGAAGTTGAGGATGTTCTGGAGAGGAAAGGACCGCTCGTCCGTTGTACGAACCTCACCGGCGGACATCTTCAAAAACCATGGGAATGGGATTATAAGTACATGACAGCCTATCAAACCGTGCAAAGCATCCGCAGTCTAGACTTAAAATGGCGGCTAAAACTACACATGAACTCGTAGTTAGGGTTGTGAGGTTTTAGAGTCTGGTCAAGTGCATTTGTGCGTTTCACCAAGCTTACTCGGTTCATTGGACTTTTGAGGTTCCGTTTTTGCTCGTCAGTCTGCTGTCATAGTGTCCACTTAGGATATAGTTAGTGTCCACTTAGGACACAGTTAGTGTCCACTTAGGACATAGTTATAGTGTCCACTTAGGACACAGTTAGTGTCCACTTAGGACATAGTTATAGTGTCCACTTAGGATATAGTTAGTGTCCACTTAGGACACAGTTAGTGTCCACTTAGGACATAGTTATAGTGTTCACTTAGGACACAGTTAGTGTCCACTTAGGACACAGTTAGTGTCCACTTAGGACATAGTTATAGTGTCCACTTAGGACATAGTTATAGTGTTCACTTAGGACACAGTTAGTGTCCACTTAGGACATAGTTAGTGTCCACTTAGGACATAGTTAGTGTCTACTTGCAAGTCACTCCTATAAGAGCGCTTTTCCAACCTAAATGGTCAAAAGTGCAAGTTCATGAATCTGTAAGCAACACCTAAATAAATACGTAGACAAGACATTGAGTTTCTAGGCTCTTTCCCAAGTGACGCTCAAGTTCACTAGGAACATCCAACGTTCATCTGTAAAGAAACTAATGACACTGAGCACTGAAGTAATCAGATTAGATTCGACAATCAGTTTGGCACAGCTGCTTCAATACTTCATTCACACAGTATTTGGCATGAAAGCTTGTAACAAAAGCAAGTTGTCCTTTTGCGCTTCATACAGGTCCTGCATAATTCCCAGTAAGCTGCATATAAACAAACTGACCTCGTGTTCACTGTCGTATGGAAGGGCCGTGTTGGCGGCTTCGTCGGTGAAGTACTTAGCGCGAAAGACTTCCAGGATCTGGCCGTGGTCTCCAGTTTTTGTCAACTGTCGTGGATACTGAAATTCTCTCCTCTGCGGTGTGGTACCTAAAGCATTCAGAATCTCAAATGATTTCTGAAATTTATAATAATGCATAGAAACATTGCCATTACATTCAAGCGCTGTATTACCAACAATATATTTCTGCCAAATTAAATTTGTTTCCAAACAGAATTATGCCATTATGCTACAAATCAAGTTAGTTTGCCATCTGACTACTTAGAAAAGAAGTGGACAATATTATCATCGTTAACATTGCATTATCGACATTGTCTTTATTGATCTAAAACCCAACAAGACACATTTCACAGATCTATGTACAGCGTACGTAGTAAACATAATACCAGAGTCCCTCTTAGCTATGTACACTCATTAACATAGATTACAGCTACATAGCAACAAGGCAATTAAAGTATAAAATGATTAAACAATTATACTGGTCCATATACAAATAAATGATAAGAAAACTAAAATAAGGCCAAACATAAATGATCTTTAGTGACTCGTTCAGTTAACATATATTTCGTTCCCGATAATTCAACTGCCCTGTAGTAACATTTTAGCACAAACCTCACAAAACAACTTGTAAACAACATGGCACAACTTCAAATAACAATTTACAAGATAGACATGAATCCGAGATACACAGAAGTAACAAATGTAAAACGAGCAAATGGAAAATCAATGTGTCGTACATGGTTCTGGACAATTCGGAGCGGTCAAACTTCATTTTTTTCTTGTCAACTCAACTTCAATTCTTTTGAAGAAAGAATTATTTTCATCAAACCAACTTCTATAAATTTTGAGCAACAATTGCTTTCACAAATCCAACTTTTATTGATGCAAGGATTATTTCCATGTATCCACTTCTACTAAAGCAAGGAGAATTACTATTTACCCAACTTCTCTTTAGCAAGAATATTTTTCATCAATCCAACTTCTATTTAAGCAAAAATATGTTCATCAATCCAACTGAAGTAAAAAAATTTATTCGCTCCGAATTGTCTGCACAAACCGTTCTGAACAGGAACCAAAGTTTGGTCAATCAATCAATCAATATTTGTTGCATGTAAGTTGTCATATCCTAAATCAGCTAGTGCTGGAGCATTAACAGTTTAGCACTCACATAAGATCTTTTAAATTATGCAACTAAAAAACCTGATTCCAGTACACTGATCTGAGTAAAGAAAACCCAGTTTCAACAGCAATTCACTTACCCGTCGGAATATCTTTCTGAAGTTCTTCGGTGAGGAATTGATCGACAGCAGTCGTGCAGTTTTCAAGTCCACAAACAGTTCGCTGTTTCCAGTTCCTACGCTGCTCATCCAGTAGCACAACGCTCGTCTGCTCGGCAACAAGTTTCGCTTCAAAAGCAGCAAACTCTGCGGCCTGCTGGGCATCAAGGTCACGAACCATAGAAACTGTTTTGATAGACAAAGCCTGCAACCAACAAAGAATCATTGAGCTACATAATGATTCACTTTCCACATACCTCCTCTGACTGTAAAATCATAACCATTGAAATAGA
The DNA here is from genome assembly GCA_949752735.1 of Lumbricus terrestris. NCBI lineage: Eukaryota > Metazoa > Annelida > Clitellata > Crassiclitellata > Lumbricidae > Lumbricus > Lumbricus terrestris. The sequence goes on along the minus strand of OX457037.1, from coordinate 39,653,098 downwards.
TCAGATTTAGTAAAGATAATTACATGGCTGCTGTCATCAGATTACCAAAGGAGTCATCAGGACACCGTTACGCTCATAAGAATACGGTAAACAGTCTTGTTCTATTGGTGCATTGAAGAAGAGATTAGCTCAAGCCTCTTCTTCCGTGGCCAACAGAAATCCATAATCTGTGCCAACTCTTACGCTGCTCAGTCATCACTGCCAACTGACCAACAAGATTAGCGGCAGTCAACTCTGGTCATTTTCAATCCTAATCGGTAGAACAGTGCCCGCTCAGGAACAACAGCCCAAAATACTCATCATCTGACAGCAGCCAAAAGTTGTATTCATGAAGTCTTGCGACAAGCACGGATACTTAAGACAAGAATGTTAATTTTTATACAATTAAGTCTGGAAAACCATGATCATGAGGACATGAAACACATCAAAGTGAAAAATGAAGACCCTGAAGACAGAGGAAAATGGAAGAGGAGGATCAAAGTGGCTGACCCCTCCGTAAAGAGGGATTAATTCAAGCCTGAAGGAAAAGAAGAAGAAGTCTGGAAAACCACAGTACACAATTTTAAATATTGAATAGTAGGAATGCATGACAACAAGTTAAACAAGTTGATTTTATAACTATATTGGCAACCTGTTATGATCCCTGATCTACCCTCCTGCTAATCATTTTACCAATGCCCCTAGCGAGGGAACGGATGAGTCAACCTTATCAAACCAGCAGCCTTCTGTTCTTCACGTCTGTGTATAACCATTCAAACATTACCAATTATTCATTGTGAATAACATGGGCACTACGCAATTAACTGCATCCTCCTACAGAAGGTTGTCACATACATGTATGTAGAACATGCAGAAGTCCAACATCTCAACCACAATATTTCACAGGTTTCTGTTATCAGAACTTCCAAGAATTTCACTTAGTAATCCAATTCCAACGGATTGCATAATTATCTCTAACCTGTGACCCTTCAGCATGAGTCTGGAGCGTTGTATCTACAAGATCCTTGTGCTGTTTCAACATGTTGACCGAGAAATCTGTGTGACTCTTCCAAGCCTACAGCAAAATGGACATTGCTCATTACTCAGCCATAAGCTGGGAAAACAATTTCACAAAGAGTTCTAGAAAATTTACAGTTCAAGAGTTTTCACAAAATTTCCAATCTTAATCACCGAAAGTTTCAATTTGACCCTGAATTTATGAGGTAAGCGATAATCCAGCACATGGGTTCTAAAATGTGTGTTCTATGGAACCCCAGGTGAAAGAAAAGGTAATGTGAGAAAATCAGATAAAATTGACATTGCTTGAATTCTGTGTTGTTACCTCAATAAATCTGAAATCCAAGGCAAAGACGCAACAGGTCCCATGGAAAAATCCTTAAATGTCTGACCCAATTTTCATGGATTTAAAATTAATATATCGCGATCACTGTCAACAAACACAATACCAGAACAGTGAACACACTTTTTATGTTCTGTCAAAAACTTTCAGATCCAAAATGATTCTGTAGTCATAAAAGATTGAGAAGCAGTGGTCCATTGGATAACATGCTGGCATTGAACTCACAAGACCAGAGGTTCAATTTAACCACAAGGATAGAACTGCTTCCAGACACTTTGTAGGCTGGGAATTCCAGCAAGCGCGATGCTACTAGCATTGTTGTAACTACGTTGCACAATCAAATTCGATTACCTCTTCGGCATCTTTGCAAAATTTCTTTGACACGGCATTGATTTTTCCAATTCCTTCCTGTCCGTTGCCGACGGAAACCAGGAGGCCACCAATCAACTCTTCCGACTGTGTGTCGTTCGTCTGAGTCGATGTCACCAGATCATCACGGCCCGTCTCAGACATCTCAACAAATCTGTCCAGTATGCTGAAAGTGTATCAATTCGAAAGTGTACAATACACCTTTAAAAAAAGCTCAATATACAGCAAAATAAATATCTTGAGTTTATATTTGTTAATTATCCATCTTTATAGCACCCCTTCAAGCTCTCTACTCAGAGGTGCTCCCGACTACAGCTGCATCGGAGTCACGCCGAAGCAATTGTGAGTGGACTTGCTCAAGGTCCCTACACGGCGACTTGATGTGGATTCGAACCTTCTGGCTCCAAGGCAACGACTACACCACCGCAAGAGGAGAGGTGAAGGAAGTTTTATGGAGCTATGTAAATAAACTGATCTTCTTCAGCTCTAAGAAATAAAGAATTAAATAAATTGCATTGCATACCATCCATATAGTTAGGGCCCCCAGAAATTCGCGATCTTGCGCCGCGCAATTTTTGCGCAAATTTCCAGGTTTAGCGCAACAGCGCAAAAATTGGCAATCCGCGCGATTTTAGCGCAAATTTTGACAAAATCTTGCTAATTTATCTAAATTGGGCTTTGATTGACTTAAAATCACCGCGGCCCATGACAGTTCAACATAACAACAACGACCGATGTGCGATAATCAAAATGGCGACCGCCGAATGGGATGAAATCATTGACGAATTTTTAGTTAAAGATCGATATTTTTGGTAGTAACGCACAAACTTATAGTATAAAAAATTCCAGAACTTCACGGCCACACAATAAAATGTGTTAGACGAAGTTTCTCAAAGCGGTCACACAGGAGCGTCGCTTGCTGTCTCGGCTTATGACAGAACGAACGCATTTAATCTATAGGCGTCAGGCGTGCACACAAAGACGGACAGCTAGCACTCAGCACGTTGTGTAACTTTGTGATTCATTATAATATAGGCATATACAATACTATTTTGAAGTTACATTTGTAATGTGCGTAGATTTCGGTGGGTGAAAATCTTGCAAAATTCAAATTATTTGCGATCGTCTGAATACATTAATCTTATGGTTGTAGGAACTTTATAACTGCCTTTTTGGCTTGATTGTCTAATTTCTAGAACGCCAAAGCTTTACATTAAATGACAAAAACACTGTTAGATACTTTAGTGCTGTGATTCAAAGAAAAAATAGCCAACATTTTGATTTCTTAACTTCCGCAAAATTCGCGCAAATTTATTGTTTTTGGTGCGCATTTTTTTCACTTTTTTGGCGCAAATTTCTGGGGGCCCTAATATAGTGTATAATAAGCACTGAAGAAAGAAGTGGTGCATTCAAAAAAAATAGTCCCACAACAACAGTCACCTGGACTATATTTTTAACAGCTGCCCAATAATAACTATAGCAGAGGAATATTATAAACTGTAATTAGTAACTCACAAATCTATTTAAAACATTGGTACAAATAAAAACCAATCTGAAACACATAGGCCTCACAAACACCTTTGACTGATCAGCTGAAAAATGTACGCACACATAAAATATGCTTTCTCAGCAAAACAAAAGTTCTCTTGCTCTCAGACGGCTAAAGTTGTGCATGATGCAAACTAATATAATAAAATAAAAGATAATTAATTTATTCCCTTGGAGAAAAAAATGAGCTGGATTAAATATATATGGCAAAAAGTAAAGCCTAAGAACACACCAGAAGCACTCCATACAGCACAGTTAAACCATACAGCATAGTTAAATCAAGTTAAATCAAAACTCACTGAGTTGACTCATTCTGGTACTGTTTAGTAGCATCTTTTATCTGTGTCAAATCACCTGTCACCTGAACACATAAAAGCACCAAACAGAATAAATATTAAATACATAAATAAATATTTACACAATATATATACTTAATAATATATATTAATACAAACACACAAATGAACATACATACACTGGCACAATCGCCGTTACTTAACAGTAGGGTTGGAATTTAAATTTTTTTTAAATCGATTTATCTTGTATGTTTAACTTTTCAATTAATTTGATCAATAACAGTTATGTAAAGCATGACAAAAACTGCCAAAAATTAGTTAGTTACTGCACTTTCTTTCAAAAATTCATGATGCCAGCTAATATTGAATGATTGCATTAAATTTTTCTGCAAAAATAGCACAGAATATACGTCATTATAATATTTAATTTATATAACATGGAGACGGACAAATTCACAATCTTTATTCTATAGATATAGACAATGGACGCCTTATTATAGTGATACAATCAGATGCACGGTATGGCATAAAATGAGAAAGTAATTTTTATTTGCATGCACGCATGCTAAATGAAGTAGTGAAGTCAATGCACATTGCACCTGTTGAACGTGTGTTGAAACAAGGGTCTCTTGTTGATCACCGGCTTCATGGATCATTTTCGTCATTTTCTCGATCATTTCTGCCATTAGACTCTACAAATACAAGACGTACACATCAACACAAAATGACCCGATACCAATACTGAAAAACTGCAAGTTAATCAACAGACTTTTCCATGTTGAGAAAGAGCAATTTTTGTCCAAGGTCAAAGCACTCAGTCATAGCTTGTGAATAGACTGGTGCCCTGCGCTTGGCTTTCAAGTGGTGATTTAGAAATTTGGAGATTACGATTACAAAGTAAGAAACAAGCAGTGCAGGAAAGGGAAACCTTTAAAAATTAAGTGTGCACTTAAGCTAAAATCCTGAAGAAATAAGTTTCAAGAACCATTGACACAGATTCAGACTTAAACAACCTAAAACATGTAATGTCATAACACATGAAGCCGCTACAAGTAAGCAGCAGATTAACCGGATGAAACGGCTTCCATAACCTCGTAAAATTGCTCTTCAACAAACCTGATTCAGCTTAGATTGTGCTACTGCAAATTCCTGTTGCTGCCGAACTTGATTCTCAACTGCTGCCACCTGTTGATCAGCAAATGAATTCATCCAGTTTCGACAGTCTGCCAGACAACTTAATTGACCGGCGACAAACTCTTTAGTCATCTGCTGCTGACGATTCATCTATAAAGTAAAAAAAATAACACACTTGTATTTCACGTGTAAGGCACATAGAAAATTCTTGGCGATTTGCTAAACGGGACAATGAGTAAATGCGCTAAATTCAAGACTGAAGTTATTCAGAGTCACTATGCTCACCTGTTCAAATAAGGTCCTCCTCAGGCTTTCTAAGTCAGTTGTCAGCAAATTCAGGGCTGCTAGAATGCCATTCATATCCTCAGTAATGACTTGCTGGTTGAAATCAAATATTCGACAAACTTCTGCATCCTACAAGAACAAACGCACACATTGGTCAGGCTGTTTGTAAACAATGAAATAGCTCAACTTTCATTTGGAAACCTAACAGGTAACACAAATGTATGGAGCTTCCATAACAGAATTCACTTAGCATTATCACAAACTTTCACATGACGACAGTTGGTCTATGAAACACGGTAAACCAAAAACATTATCTTATTCAATAAACAACACATAAACTGTTTAATAGGAGTCAATCAAACAGTAATTCCAGAAATAGTCAGCTTAGTTCGTCATCTTTGAAGACTTCAGCAGTTGCTACATACAGCTATTCATGACATTACCAATGCCACATATCGTAAATGATTGCTCCAACATATACCTCGTCACATCAAATGATGCAATCTCTACCCATTCAATTGTTATTTATTTAGCCTTTTGCAGAACGCATCAAGCCACAGAACAGCAGCCTCATCAGCCACATGCAAGGCGGTTAAACCACCAGGAAAGTGAGTTATTTTACAGTAATTTACGATGTGTGACATTGCCTGCATTTCACCACAGTTACACAGTGGGTCGGAAGCCTGTCTCCATATAACCATGTTAGCAGCACAACATCCTTGCCCAGTTCTAATGCGATTTAGCATTGACCAATTTCCACGTGGAAGATCATGGCCAGGTGTCAGACAGAGAGCACGGCCACTGGAGAATGGTTCACCCATTCAATAACCAAAAGGTAAATCTGACTCTATCATGCTCCCACCTTTTATCAACGTTGCAATATCCAACATCTCACAACTTCGTATATGGTCATGCTTTTCAAATGGCTTGTTCAGCACATGCACATTGGTTCCTTACACAGGTATCAGTGTGTAGTTGTCTGACATCCAATTCTGACAGAATTGGTCAGACACACACAGAAGATGCCCCACATAAACAGATTCAGCATTACATCACCTCACCATGCTTTTCATAGCACGAGTTAAGTGCACTTAATAAAAAATTAATAAAAACATTCGATAATAATGATGATTTATATAGAGCCATACCCCAAACAATGGCAAAGGGAAAGGCGCTGATTATTACAGGTAATCAATTGTCACCTAATCAGTTGTCACAACCAAAATTGACTTTTGAGAACGGTAGAAATATGTTCACATTTATTATCGCTTATACAAGTGAAATTGAACTGAAATCAGCAAAATAAAATGATCCTAGATCACACTGACCCTAACTTCTTCGCACTTTGTTAGGCACTTGTTGAGGCCCTTGTGCATTCCATGAACATGGCGCTCATGAGCGCGATCCGAGTCGTTTAGACCACTGTTCACAACACCAATAACACGCGACATGCTCGCCGACAGTGTTGCCACCTCATGTGATTTCGTCTTTAGAAGCAATCCTTCGAATACAACATTCAATTTCTCAATTGAATCAAAACACGTCTACTATTTGATGATCAAATAAGTTCTGTCTATTCTGAACATATAAAACACATAACTGCTGTGCAATACAAGAACAAGATTTCTCTTAAATTACCAGGTCATCAAACATTCAAAATAAAAGGATAAAATATTTATCCACCTGTATATCAACTAAATTTCCCATCCTATAATATAATTAATCGTTTATCAATTGTTCTGCACCAAATTCCATGAATGTATACCTGTATAAAATTTCTGAAATTGGAGACATCGTTTTATGTGCTTGCCAAACTGAACTAAATTCAAAATCACAATTGGTTAAGTTCAATTTAAAATCCGAAGCAAACTGCCCTAGGAGAGATCTATGGCGGTTGGAGAGATTTCGAAGACAGCTTTGGAGAGAGATTTCGAAGACAACTATGGTTCTGCCTTGCAGAACTGTCAGCGAGTATGTTATTCGTAACTGGTTTTGTAAACAATACAAGCACAAGACAAGAGATAATCCTGACTTGCAATCTTCAACACTAAAATGGAGTTGGACGCAACTTACCATAGGATAACACAATTTTGTGTGAAAGGAGATCTGCATGTGCAAAGGACGAGGACACGCTTCAGGGGAGCGCGCTTTTTCAACTGCTAGCCCCGCTGCTAGAACAGTCTGCCTACCACAGTTCGTTCTGCCAACTCAGTTGTGGCTTTCAAAACTCGACTGAAGACATATATGTTTTCTAAGGCATACCCTTGACTGAATATATTGTGTTTGTGTTTGTAGAGGCGCCTTTGTAACGGCATGTGCTGTGTTACGGCGACATAGAAATTGTCCTTATTATTATTATCAATGTTGATGGCTTCTTATTTATCATGGCTCCATAAACATTACAACACATAAAAAAGGAAATCAAAAGTAAAAAACATATACCAAGATTCTTGAAAACATTGGCCGTCACACTGCTCTGCTGTTCCGCAAACAACTCAAGGTCATCCGCCATCGAACGAATGTTCTCGTTCATGCCCGACCGAAACTGCTCCTGTATTGCGACGTTCTTGCTTTCAACGTCACGCTTGCGATCAAGCTTAGCATGAAGTCCTTGCACATCTTGCGTTGATTCATCGGCCGTCTCAAGAAGCTGCAATTTAGATAAATTGTCATAAATTCAGTATAAGAAAAGAAAGAAGAGCCGACTCTTAAGCTAGCTAGTCCTGAGGCAGCCATAGGTATGAGCCATTAGCCACTTCATTTTTCTTCACCTTGGCATTTGAGGCTGAACATCCCCCAACAAATCTAGGATATTTTCAAATAATTTATTATCTTGATGGTAAGCATCTATAAAATTTCTATATAGGACTATAGGTATGAAGCAACAGTCAACTGTGTTAACATTAATGTGTTCCCAAGCAATTTTTAGTTAAGTTTTGTGTGTATATATCTGAATCAGAAACATCAACTCATCTATTGTATTGCATCATATTTAAACATTTGTAAAGTGCCTCTAGTAGAGTGAACCATCAATCTATATAATGGTTCAAAAAGTAAACTCAACAGCATTATAATCAACATCATCTTTTGGCTCTCTAGCTCTAGCTAGCAGTTCTAGACCTCTGATCCTGATGCACAATCGCTTCAGGGTTTCCAAGTCAATGTCAAAGAAACAAATAAATTTACACCAGTCTTTCCCAAACAAAATCAAATGACCAAACAACAATATTAGAGCTATCTTTCAGCTCTGCACAAGACCAGGAGATTTCTACCCATTTCATCCTTTCCTACCATCGTTGATCCAACAAATGATCTCCAGTCAAACATTTCTTCTTTCATTAGTTTCTTGACATTTCAAGCAAAATTCATTTAATTTAAAATGCATTTTCATGCTGATTTTTATTTCTAATAAAATACAGTAGCAATTTTTCACCTTGGATGCCTGTGAATAGAGCTTGACTTCACTGTTAACATGCGCATGAACAAGCTGCGTTTGTTCATCACGCTGTCTCGCTGTATTGCTCAACTTGGTTTCTGTCACTTTAAGAGTTTCAGCTGTCATCTCCAAGTCTTTGGCCGTCTCCTCAAGCTCTTGCTTTGTGTCGGTAAACAGCTCGTTCAGCTGAAATTCATTAAAAAAACATGGTAGTTCTAGCAAAAGTTGAAACAAGTACTGTCTTGACACGCACACACACTCCTGCAAGCAGGAAAGGCACATAAAAAGCCAATGTTATCCGAATCGACCATAACGGAAGAGCACGTAGTTATGACCAACTGCTGCTCCATTTGTGTCTCAGAGCTATTATCTCAAAAAACCATCTCACACACACATTTATAAGTGGCCAAAGAGAATGTTGTAGGTCATGCCTTTGAGTAGGTTTCTTGATGGGGCGCTATACAAATTTTCAGAATGAAGGAATGAATTTATTGCCAGAATTTACAGCACACTTATTTGCACAGCAAGACCACTTTTTCCATAATGTCAACCGTTTTAGTAAGCATGCCCATAACGCAGTAATTTTTCTCTATGGCTGTAGACATTTTTTAAATATTGTAGCTGTGCACCCGTGGCATGCAAAGGGTTAATATTAATAAACTCAAACAGAAATAAAAAAGATTACGTGAGAAAAAATTCTCAGGTGCACCAGAAATCTCGAGTTACACAAATAAACTGCTTCGTAACGTTCTACAAGCTTACGATCTTCATGACGATTTTTCACTCTCAAAATATACTCGGCACACTTCTCACAAGTTACACAAATGACTGATTGCCAGCATAATTACAAGCTAACCTTGATGGCTTGCAACGTCATTGCAGCAATTTTTTCTTCCAGCTCTTTGATTAGATCTCCCTGCTGAACCAACTTAGACTGCATAGCTCTACAAAGCAAACACCTCCATTTAAACACAATCTTGATAGTTGCAACAGTACAGTTCATTACCTAGAAATGTGAAGCATCCGTGAACAATGAGAACAATGAGAAGTACATGCAAACTTATCTTTTGTGATTTCTGCACCAGTAGTCACTGCAGTCTATGATGGTAAACCGCATCTGTTCTCCAGAAATGTAATTTCCTTAGTTGTACAAAAGGCATGCAGCACAATGAATTGAAAACATGGCATGGCACTGGAGTCAATCCAATTGACTTAAAATTTACATCCAATATTTAACTGCTGATACAAATGTTAAATTTGCAACTCATTATATAGATATATACCACTTTTTCTCAATGGGCCAGCTCTGAGACAACAGTAAAAACAACAATAGGATGGATCGCATCACTTAAACAGAACTTTTTTTTAACGCACTTGTTATAGCGCCCCTTCAAGCTCTCTACTCAGAGGCGCTCCCGACTGCAGAGCGGATACAGCCGAAGCGCTGAGCAATTGCGAGTGAAGGACTTGCCCAAGGTCCCTATGCGGCGACTTGAGGTGGATTCGAACCTCGAACCTTCCGGTTTCAAGGCAACGACACCACCACTACACCACCGCGCCCCACAAACTTGTGCTCAGGATCCTTCTGTAACAACCTTCAAAAAATCATGCAGAAAGGAAATGTTTTTGAGAACGTACACATAGTTTTCCTCTGCAATATAAATGCCATTCTTGTCCCTCGCTGCCTGAAGATCTCGTCGCATTCGCTCGATTTCTTCCGTGTATTCCTTGAAACAAATTCCAAGGTTCTTCGATAAGAATTAAGACATAAAAAACTACATATATGTTTTTGGAGCTATTTAGAAATTCTGACCACAAAAATGAAAAACCTTAAACCTATTATGTTAGTGAAAATATTTTATAAGCAGTTCAGATGTGTTAAAAACACACAAATACTGATGACTTTATGCTAGACTTCATAACAAGATGTCAATATATTACTGCATATAATGTTCTTAATAACTATAATTTGTTTTCTCTCTCCCTGATAATCTTCATATTCCTCAAATTGAATGTGCTGTCATGTTTTTTTTATTTTATGAATATTGGCGGGATTGTCCATCCCTTCTGGGTATCCCCTTCTTCACCAAATTATATTAAAGTATTATTCAATGTCATAATTGTATCATGTTTGTTGCTTTGGTTGAGAAAAAATAAATAAATAATAAGTAAATTTTAAATAATCATTACTCGAAAACAATCAACACTGATTAATGGACAAACAGCATCAACTAATTTTCAGAATACCATGAGGGATCCATCTGTGTTGACACTTACTTTCAGCAAGGCCTTCTTTGTGAGCTTCTGGTTGATCTCTGGCTTGTTTGTTATATTTTTGGCTCTATGAGCGTAGTCCAAAGTGCTCAGCGTTTCCTGAAATAGTAAACAAATATCTAACCACCATATTTTTTAAATTTTGGAACTAATTGCCTGTTATTTGCATGAAAACAGCTGCGATATTAGAACAAGAGAAAATGATTTTCAGGTAAAGTCACGAAACAATATTAGTCATAGTTTTTCATGAATAGGAAAGTCTATTCAAACAGTTGAAGACTCAATGTCTTCAGCAGACGTAACACTCATTCTTTGCACTTTAAAATGGTAAGAGCCACTTCCAAACTTTTAGATTTTCTGACTTAACGGAATTCAACCCGACTCTTCCAACAAATATGGTCATGACTTCGCTAGAAGCAACCATCAACCTGGTCATTATGATATGAAAAATGGTGCCACTGAGATTAGAATCAGATTTTGTCAACTTGACCTCATAATCACAATTCATCAACAGGTTCCATTCTCTCTACTGTTTATAGTCAGCTACTCATCAGTCGTAACACTTTATCACACTGCCACATAAGTGACATGTATGCAATACGAAGTAAAAGTGCGTAAACAAAGAGCCAAATTGGTTTTCTAGTTGCCTTTATTCTCTCTCATCGCTAAATTGTCAAATGATCAAAAGCTGCATAGTTATAAACACACATCAATCAATATTCAGAAAATAAAACCACCCAAGAGTCCAAACTGAATCACACATAAACGTGCTCATCGCAACGATTTACCTCCAGATTGGATGAAGCTGGTGAAACAGTTGCTATAATGGACGTCTTTGTTCTTCCACCAAGAGAATCCTGCAGCAATCGTGTCAACTTGCTTTCCCTAATCACAACAATAATATACGATGATCATGGCATGCTATCATACAGAGTAATGTCATTGTTTACATTCCAGGTTAACAACAGAGTAACTACATGGAATAATAACTTCAAATGTACGTATGTGCACTTGTTATAGCGCCTCTTCAAGATTTCTGCTCAGAAGCACTCCCGACTACAGCGTGGACACTGATCGGAGTTTCACGCCGAAGCGCTGAGCAATTACGAGTGAAGGGCTTGCTCAAAGTCCCTACGAGGTGGCCTGAGGTGGATTCGAACCTGCAACTCTCCGGCTGCAAGATATAATGACACAGTACTTCACAATCTCCAAGGTAATATTACACGATCCTCAGACTGGGCCAAACTCTACAACAAAACCAATGCATTACATAAGATAACCAGTAAATGGAGTTCAACATGAAAAAGCTACCGACCTGTAGGGGACGTGAGGAGCATGCTCCACGAGAGCTGTGATGACCCTTCCAAGGGTCAGAAGACTCTGATTGATGTTGCCGGCTTCTCGTGCTCTCTTGTCTACCGCCCCAGAACGACCAATGCACTCACTGCCAGCCAAATCAACCTTCAAACACAACCACAGTACAACAAACTCTAAACGAACAAAATTCAAAAAAACATATTAACCAACAATAAATCAACCATTTTTCCAAACACTAAAACAGATTACTGTATACAACTGCAACACATTACATTCCTAAACAAGGCAATCAAAATAAACAACCTTACAAAGCCATTCAATTTGTAATATGCGTTCCAGAAGCAAAGGAATCAAACCGTTTCAATGTTGGACCGTTGGTGTAAAAAAAATACTACAAGGCAAGTAGAAAATTTGCACGAACATATCAGTGCGAGCACTTAAAATATCATAATTTTATTACAAGAGCACAAACTGAGCAAACTTACGAGATTAAACTTTCCGGTTTTCAAGAGTTCCTCACCATCAACGGAGTTTTCCCTTATGTGAATTGTTACCATGAAAAGCGAGTGTGAACGACTGCAATAAAACACATTGGCACTGTACATCCAAGAGTAAATTCACCAAGCCATCAAACAATAAAAACAATGTCTGAACTTATTGCCTGCATTCCTCCGTGCCACAAGGAAAATTGCATTAAAACCAGAGACAAAGACAGAATTCATACTTCCTTAAAGTCAAGAACATCCAATGGTAAAAGTTTAAAAAACAATTCATGGTCATGGTTACACTGCTAACAAATAACCCTACAAATAACAAGATTAAACATCAGCGAAGGTATATCAACACTCGACGAGATGCGATGATGCACCACAGAGTAGATTCTTGAATAGGCGCTATATAAGTTCAGTGAATGAATGTTTTGCATTGCTGATCTAGACACATACTTTAACCGTTTAATGCCGAGATGGTAGTAAATGGCATGGAAAATCCTATACCCTCCGGCATTAAAGGGTTAAGTATGAAGCCAGAGTATGCACTTATCAGAATTATGACGAGGATAAAAGAAACAAATCTGGAACGTTGTGTGACCCAACCTGGAATGAGCGTTCATGAGTGTCGCTGCCGTCTGTCTTCTTGCCGCTCCCTGCTGCAGAATCTGATACACCTGATCTCTACTGTTAACAACAACTTCCTCCAAGCCCTGAATGATGCATGCTCCCTGCAAACAAATATGAGTAAAATGTCAGACACAACACATTGGCCTTGTATGTGCACGTGCTATAGCGCTACTTCAAGCTCGCTACTCAGAAGCGCTCCCGACAACAGTACGGACACTATCGAAATTTCACGGCGAAGCGCTGAGCAATTGCGAGTAAAGGATTTGCCCAAGGTCCCGATGCGGCGACTTGAGGTGGATTCGGACCTGCAACCCTTCGGCTGCAAAGTAACGAACATACCCACTACACCACCGCACCCCCGCAGTTGTGTGCTACATGAAAGAACAAGGGCACAAGTTAAAGGATCAGCCTTCTGCATTCATGTTTCAGATCTAAATATTACCAGAACACTAAGCAGCTGGCTACTACGCTAGCACAAGCATCATTAAGCTAAAAAAGCAGTGTTCAATAACAAATATATCAACACTAATATTCATCACATCACACCAGTTGGATATCAACAAAGACAATTAAGCAAGTATAGAAGATCCAGATTTATCCCTTTCAATTAGTGTCTGACAGCATGACACACTCACTTTAAAATGCACAGCACAAATATCCTTACGCATGCATGTACATTGTACAATGATTCAAGAAAATGTTCCAGTACTATTCATATGTATACAAATACATATCGAATGTAGATACATAAATACAGTAGCCACTACAAGGTGAGATACATCAATACAGTAGCGGCTGTGCACATAAAATAACTCAAATGCGAGTCACACTTTTTTGGTAGTATCTTCGTAAATCTTCAGTCGCGGATTATCCACCGACTCTGCTCCGAGAAGGTCGATCAGTTCTTCGTTGTAGATCTCAAGAAACGAGACGCGAACTGTAAACTCTGAACCCTGCAAGAGCAATAACAAGAGCATCCAAGTCACAAAACTAATATATTCGACGAGTGAAGTTTCATAAGCTTTCGTTATACAGTCTACATCACAAAAGTAATGCTAACAATAGCAATGCGCTTAATGTGTAACCTAAAGCTAAGTACAGCAGCAATGGTCGTGGACAGCTATGCAGTATACAGTCACATTAAGCGAGTCATATGCCATATAAGAAGACTCTATACATCAAAGATATATTAATCACGGCTGTGGAAGTTTTTAACGTTTAATAAATAAATTGCTAATTAATTTTATTAAACAAATCTATTCTTAACAATTAAAAGTAAAATGAATGAGATCGTATTAAAGACCTATAAGCACTCTAACTTTGACTCTACCCTTAAGCGATCTGAAAAAATTCACTCTTCTAGACTGAACATCTTCAGAATACATCAGAAGACAATGAAATCTGCACTTGGTTGCAAATTTTTTGACTTGACACAGAATCACCCAAATATAAATTTTTCTCAATCTAGATAACTTTATACATTTGGCAAGAAGAAAGTACAATAGGCTAGCCGAAATAATGATGCGGAGAAGTGAAAACTAAAAGACCTGTCTCTGGAGTCTGGAGAACAGTTGATTCATGGCTCTCGGAATGATTCCAGACAATGGATCCTCCTCCCACGTTATGTTGGTATCCTCGCTTCGTTCGCCCTCCATCGTGAACGTCTTTCCCGTTCCCGTTTGGCCATAACTGATCAAAACAAAATCACACATAGATCTTCAAGCTACATGAAAACTAAACAAATATTTAGGTACTTAAAAAAATCCAATTTCTATAAGCACAGATTCTACATAACTGTCTCCTCTATACTTGCCCAGTTCAACAATTTAAAGAACCTTTGTGTATTTGTCACAATCAAAAGTAATTCTTATAATACACAATGGTGAATATGTATGTCTAACTATCAATAGACTATATGTGTCCGATCATATACAGCTGCAGTAATGGTACCATGGCAGACAAAATGTGCTCCATATTACCCTTGCATCCAGAGTGACAGCAATAGACATTCATTCCCTGTCCAATGTGTCCATATTACTTTTTCTAAGAAGTTGGCATGATAAATGCATCTTCACTTCTTCTTGTGAAAAACTGCTTGCCAACAAGTAATTAAATCAAATGCATTAGGGAATGTTACCAAATGACACCACTGCGCTAAAGTCAACACCATAATGAACGTTGAATTTCTTAAATAATTTGATTTGCAAACCAAACGTTACCTTATCTGACTTTTCAATACCAGGTGGGAGATCATATTTGTGCTTATTTTAACAATGCCTCGCATTCAATATACATTCTCTGTAATTATAGTAAATAATCATATTGTCCAACTGCTCCAGTTCTACGCTACTTCAGCTCATGCAAGGCAGCAAGGACACAATATCTAAGCTCAATAGAACTCTAAAAAATAAAGTAGTAACTCTATGACGATTCCAACATACATTTAGCAAACATTTACATTTTAAAGTCAATGTCTTTTTTAATCACAACAATTTGCATCAATTAATAAACTCTCCCTGACCTTTTAACATCAGAATATTAAATATCGTTAATAACACTGAGTTTCATAACCAAGAACTCTCTCAGTAGAATAAATTTATAAAACTGCTGAAAATCGTATACTTTTCTCGAACACGTACGCAAAAATCGTGCAGTTATATCCAAGAAGAACCTCCTCGATGATCGGCACGACCACCGTCTTGTAGACCTCGATCTGCTTCGAATGAATCCCGAAGACTCGGTCGAAATTAAACGTTCGCACAGGTGCGGCCGGCAGGGTTCGGTCTTTGACGCTCACCTCACGCTTGTCTTGGTTCACGTCCATGACGCTGTAAGCACCCTGCTTCTTTTCGGCACTGTTCAGTGGTCTAAAAACATGGAAAACTTCATTATGACCGTTTAAGAGCTAAAACTAACATCCTTAATTATACCTTCATGGTCTAACACAACTGCATGAATGCCTATCAAACAATAACCTAAACTTCGGCTGAATTTACCAACAAAAACTTAATGACTCCATCGCGAGTAGCTTGCTCTTTTTGTTCCAAAGCAATAAATTTGCTGACACGATAAATTTTTCGATTTTGAGCAAGTTTTCACAGCAAAATCATGGACATAATTGCAGCACCGGAGAAACGCTAGCGATCATTATATCATTTTCTACATTATATTTAGATCTTTGTTTTTATTCTCTGTAATTGGCCAACCAAAAATAGATATGGATCACAGATAGCAAGAGGCTCTATGAATGGGATTTGCAAATATTTCCACAATGAATATAATATTCAATTGTGATAATTTGTCTGCTTTAGAGCATTTAGTGCAAACTATAAAATCTTTGAAAAAATAATAGCAGCAGACTAGATAACAATTTCTGACGAATGGACATCCTATCGTAACATATTATACAGTCTCTCAAAAAGCTACACTCATCGAAAAGTCAATCATATAATAAACTTTGTGAGCCCCAAAGATGGATTCCACACAAATAACGTCGAGTATACTGAATGAGAGCCAAAAGCCATGCTTAAGCAAATGAAATGGAACTAAAAAAAGACATGCTCGACTAGTTTATGTGGCGAGAGCACTTCCGGAAAACCTTGGATTTGGCATAGCCTACATCATGTGTAACATTTCTAATCGATATTCATGTCGAAAATGTTTGTCTCGAAATGACGTTTAGTATTTAAGATGATCAATGTCGCATTTTTATGCACGTTTATCGGCAAACTGTTAATTGTCAAATAGCAAGAAAACCTTATGGTAGATGTTACCGACGACTCTGTAGCACGTAAACAGTATGGCCTTAGCAAATAGAGCGTTCTGACCTATGTGATCGATAGCCCAATTATTCTGCTTAATAGTCAATGGTCAAAAGACCATGAAAAATACATTTTTACAAATATTAATCAGCTTAAATAAACTAAAGAATACAACTAAATTGATGGACCTTAAACTGTTTATAGGCCTAGCCCAATATAAATCGAGTGCTATATGTATAAATATTAGAAAACAGTCTACAGTCCTGATGCCTTTAAAGTGGGTTAACGCTCACAATAATTCATTGGGCTAAATCTAACCTCTGTTCAGTGGCGTCTACCAAGTGTAATCGGACAATTTTATTGCGTTCTTTAGCCTATTTAAGCCTGTTGATATTTCTGAAAATAGACGTTTCTATCGTCTTCCAGAGGGCCCCGGTAGCGCATTGGTTAACAAACTGGGATGAAAAGTGAGAGGTAGCCTAATGAGATCGCGCATCGTAGGGCGGACGTGCTTTGTAGGCTGCTATTAGCGCCGTGTATTGCTGTCTGTTCTGTTACTGTTAGTAATTAAGAGTTATGCCTTCTGTAATTTGCGTTCTTGTGAATTGTTTCAATTGCATAACCGTAAGTTGCAACCGCGGATTGCTCGAACATCAATAAGGAAAATATTATTGTTCTGATCAATTAGTGATTTACTTACTTATAATTATTGACGCATCGGTCACCAGAAGATCAACAACAAAAAATCAGACACCATAATTATAGTCGAATACTCACCGACATCGGACGACCACCTGAATATTCTGGTTCTTCTCTTTCTTCCCCAATTTTTGCAATCCATTGCCTACCATTGAACAAACATTATTCGTCGCCATTTTCCAAAATGCTGACTTTATTTTAAAGCAAGCTTTGAAAGCTTTCAAAATCCAGAATGTGTTTCGAATCCACCAATCACATTTCACTTCCGCTTCGCGCATCTCGCAATTGAAGATGGAAACGAGAGCACTCGGAGCACACGCCGAGCATGTGTATCAGCGACTGTGACCATCTAATTTATTATTTGTAAAGATCATTCACATCAAGAAAGTTAATTGACCAGTGATGCATATGTTATTTATGTATCAGTTTTTCAATGTAGGCTAAGTGCGTATTTCAGTTCTCCCTCGAAGTCGAATTTTATCAATTTTTACATTTAAGTAGGTAGCCTAAGTGTGCTGTTTGTTAAACGTCAGCGAGCGCTCATTCATTAAGTTCATAGAAGCCAAGAGGACATGATTCGTCTGTTCGGATTTGGTTTCGAATTTCCTAAATATCGCGATATTTGTAGGTCTATAAGTCTTTAAATTTGCTTCTTCTGATTTAAGTTTATAGCTTGATTTTGCTGTTGTGCGGTGTACACATTGCAACAATATACACAATTATACAGGCTAAATGGTAGATATCGCTGATGCTCGTCTTTTAGCTGCCGTTGCCAGGAACGATTTCCATGTTCTTCGACCGCTTTTCCCACCGATTGCTGATCGTCCCTATCAACTTTGTGTTGCCAACCAAAGATGACAGACATTAGGCCTACATCTCTCGGGTTTTGTATAGAAAGGCACCATATGCTCATTATAAGGATGAAGAAAAGAAAAAGAGTCGAATCTCATTATTAGCCTATAGTAGCCTATATAAACATATAGAATCATTCTTTTTTTAATTTCTGTCATCTAATTTTGTGCTCTCATCTTAAGACAAATTCGGCAGTCAATGCTAAAGACATTCTATAGGTATTAGGCCTATATTGTATTTGATAAACTGCCTTTTCTATCTGATAGCGGTGTGTCTATCAGTTTTTGTTACCATTAAACGAATATAATAATAATGTATAGGCTATCCCGCAGTCGATTGAGTCGTGGGCTACGATCGACTTGGCTCGGCGGCGACGATCGACTGGATCGATCGGCTTCGTTGACTTGACCCAATTTTGTCTCTTGCTCACCTCTGCAGTTATGTGATCTCAAAATGAAGTTATACAATAGTAGATCCACATGTGGTAGATCTGTGTAATAATCTCTCTGTGACGTCACAACAAGCCTAATAAATATTTCGTATTCTCAGTGAATTTATATAATAGTAGATTTGCACTGCAATCGTAGTGACGTCACAATAAGCCGCCTCAGAGCCGCCTCGTTTTATATTCTGAAAATTAACTTGTATAATAATATTATTGCCGTAGTTCTGCGTAATAATCGAAGTGACGCCACAATAGGCCTTGTTTATACTCTCAAAATGTACTTCTATAATAATAGATCTATCATCTGTATCATAATCGAAGTTAGTCACAACATAGGCCTCAAAAATTTTTATTCTCAAAATGAACTTCTTTAATAGTAGGTCTGCATCCAAGGATTCTATATTACAGGAACATTTTGTGGTCATGATTTCACACTGAGCAATAGATGGCGCTCCACTTAAAATTCCGTTTCTATCGCTAAGGATGATGTTTTGAATCTCCAAAGGTATTTGTTTATTTTGCAAACATAACTAGTCGTCAATCTGTTTTCATAGATGTAACTAATTGAATGCTTTTATTTTGTAAATAAGATTTGAAAATTTCCGGAACTCCTATTATCGCCCAAAAACGTGTACAAGGCGCCTAAAGAAGAAGAAACCAGTCCTCTGTATAGAGTCCTTGGTCTGCATCATAATCGAAGTGACGTCACAAAGGGCCTAGTTTTATATTCTCAAACTGAACTTATAATAATAGATTTGTATCATAATCAGAGCGATGTTGGGTTAAAACAGCCCCAGTTTTGTATTCTGAAAATGAAATAATAGGCCTATGATAGTAGATTTGTATCATAATCGAAATGACACCACAATAAGCCTAATTTCGTTTTCTCAATGAACTTATTTAATAGTAGAATATTTAAAGAAATTAATATTCAGAACAAGATGAAAATCTTTTTATTGACAGTTCAAGTGATAAAAAATGACAGCTATTCATAAATTATCTAGACGGTAACAGCATGACAAAACATGAGATAAAAACGCTTTGGTCAAGTTTAGCACAATCGGTCCACACGCCGGACTACAGAAGGTCCTTCACCCTAAAGCCTACTCAGCATGCAACAAAGACCACACGGCTATCGAATATCTATGATATTCACGCGACACAAGATATATAAACCAGCATATGCAATATTCATCAGTCACATGAATATTTATGAGTATCAGTTAAACCAGATACTCGTTCGATATTGCAAACACAGATGTACAACAACATTAACTCAAATGGCATGACAAATATTATTATACATCATTTATCATACTGGCTTTTTCACATATGAAACATACTCTTCAAATATTGAATTTTCCTAAACTTTGAAAATCAATCAATTAAAAAAACTAATTATTCATATTAATAACGTTAATCAATTATAAGTTTTAAATTTTTTGCTTCAAACTCACTAAGCAATGACATTAAGTACAACTCTTTAAATTTATCTTGTAAACTATCTATTGTATTAGCAACATTTGGTTGACAGTTAACAAAGAAATTAGGAAAGTGCTAACTTTCATTGTTCAGTAAATGATTATCAATTTTATTAAATGCAAATTTCTGACTACTATTACTATGTACTTTTGAATAATAAATTTAGGGTAAAAATAGTTGACAGAAACACAGTCAAAAAAAAATTGCTTACAAAATATTGAATCATTTATAATCTTAACATATAATTCAAAATAACAAGCTGATAACAACATCAGCAACTGCCGCAACTTGTAAGTTCAACACATAGAAACCCCAGGCAAAAACAACTACATTAATGCACAATTTTACATCATCACGCACACAATCTGATGTTTAGCACCTTTTGATTACAACTCGACTTTATTGCAGGGTCCACTACCATGATATGTATTCATGACAACAACATTTGCAAGGGTGGTCACGCCACCTACCAGCAAAACTGCAGAGCTTTTTTTAATGTGCAGTTCTACACAAAATGTGCAGTTCTAAATGGATTCGTGCAGTTGTAGAAGCACTTCCGTCACGTTCCGTGCAGTTAAAACTAGAAAAAATAGGTCATTTTCCTCAGATTGGGAGTAATTTACCATGGAGGACGAGAAAGGAGAGAAGAGGATGTGCAGTTCTAAAAATTCCTTAAAAACAGCCCTGGAAAACTGCATCTACTGATAATAGCCCAAAAGCAACATCACAGATTGAACATTACATGATATTGTATTGACATTATTTTTCAACCCTTTACCGACCAAAGTGCAGAAAATGGTATGGGGAATCCCATACCCTCTCAGTCGCTAAGGGTCTCTCCACAGTGCTCCCCAATCGGAGTTGCAACCATTGCAAAAGACCAAAGTAAGGAAAGTGGTCTTAATGCAATGAAAAGAGGCACTTGGACCACCAAATTGACCTACCGTAGATTATGAAGCCCATATGACAATATTCCCAAATAGGCTTTTAGTTTGTCCTACCACATATGGTCCCACATGGAAAGATATACGAGCCCATAGAAGAATATTGTAATATGGGCCTTGCATGTCCTAGATTTGATGCTGCTCTTGGGGTATGCCACTATAGATGTCTAATCAATGTTGAGTCCATGTATTTGAAGTAATAACCATGAATTTTACTAAGTTCACAAACGTGCAGCCAAGTTGAAGAGAATAAAGTCTTCAAAGTAAAATAAGGTAAAGTAAGAAAATTTCTTATGGCCCTACGAAAACTGCATCACAGAGCCATAGTACTCCAGCCGAAGTCTTTTTTGGATTACTCACAAATAAGACAATAGCAATGCAACAAAGGGACAAGAAATGTTTAGGGTTCATCTCTTGAGGATTAACAGGTCATTGACATCAACCTTTCCTAACACCATCCACACATTAAAAATTGCCCTTCTGAGTATTGTGTAGTTCGACATTGGTCTGAACGAATTAAAAGAATGAAGCCCATGTGGTCGGTAGGTCAGTTTCACCATGAACCAGGATTAGAATTTGAGAAGCAGCAGGCGATAGACAACCAGCTGGTCTTTGCATGTATGTGTCTGGACTTTGTATGTGTGTAATACACTGTGCGCATCCATACTTTGCATGTATCTATGCTTTTGCAGAGCACATTTATGACCCATCTGACCAAATTTTGACCACGCTTAGTTGACTGTTTTCAATTTGAGTTCCTTTTTTTAATCGTAGCCTCTTCTTTAAGATGACACAAGTTTTATTGCTCTATCATGTTTCTGCCTAACACATATTTATTTATAATTTTTCTGTCATAAACTAAAAATAAAAAAGAGTTTTTATCTCATTTTGCAATTATCTTGGAAGCACAGGTTGCTAGATAAGCCTGGTTTTGGTCAGATGGGCCAGATAGAAATCCCCAAAAGAGATAATTATGTAAGTATACTCAGAGTGATTAGTAACTGGCCCAACAACACATAATCATAAGGCTGAGTAACAATGGGGTGGGGAGTGGCATGGGGTCAATGCACAAATGACCATTATGAAACACAGCATATTGACATTGTGACTGCTCTTACATTACACCCAAGACCTCCAGTTCTCTTTGCCCTTCAAAACCTCGACCCTTCAGAAGTGCATAAGTCAAAAGGTCAAAGGGCAAAGGTCAACGAGCGGAATGAGGTAGTAGTGACGGACTGCAAGCAATAATTCTACTGGAACATCAGACAGAAAGATTAAACAGTTGTCACAACCCATCTGATTATTAGACTGATATGATGAGATCATGCGATATGTGATTCTGTCTATTTACAAAGCGCTTTGCGTGAAATTCCTCGGCTGACAATATACATCCAAAGTATAATAGCATCTTGCATGCACAAATAAACGACACGCAAATGTGAAAATGTGGTGCAATCCTAACTACAAACTCCACACTACTTCGAATCCCGAGTAAAGCTAAAGAAGCAAAACAGCGTGCTAACAAAAACGCTCACAAGCATAGTCGACAAACACTGCACTCGCCACAACGCATTGCGCGCACAACCACAAAGAATCAATGCAAGTGCAAAACTACAATCAATGCAAGTGCAAAACTACAGAAATCACAAAACGAAGCACAACAACGTCAAGAGAAATCAAGTAAACGCGCATGCAAACGCAAGCATGTACACGACAAAATATACAAGATAAAAACCTGAACACATGTCTGCCAACTGAGCACCTAATTCTCTGTCTGTATTGACGCTACAGCTAGTCTATCTCTTGCTGTTTAAACTAATTAACAAGTTAATCCGTGAAATTAGGTTCCCATTCAGTGAGATTATTGCTTCAGGTTAGACTTTTGTTCACGTATAATATGTATGACAACAACAGAATATGACAAAGATTCTAACTTATGCATTGTGTTTTATCAGTCAGTGTTGCTTTGTTTCTTGGGATCGATAAAGCAATTGAAAAACTGATCCACTCTTTTTCATTCTTGGAAACACAAGTCCATTATTTAGGACCGATACATGGAAAACAGGGTTTCTATTTAAACTGAAACTTTGACCTGTAACACAATGTAAGTATGTGCACTTGCTATAGCGCCCCTTCAAGATTACTGCTCAGAAGCGCTCCCAACTACTGTGCGGACATTGAATTGGAGTTTCACACCAAAGCGCTGAGCAATTGCAAGTGAAGAACTTGTCTAAGGTGTCCCTACGAGGCGACTTCAGGTGGATTCGAACCTGCAACCCTTTGGTTGCAAGGCAACGAACATACCCACTACACCACCGTGCCCACACAAGGCAGCTGTTAGAAGGCAACAGGATGTGCCAAACATCTAGCAATGCAATTGCGCTGTAAAACAAAAGAAATCCGAAATATAATCCGAGGAAAAGTCCTGCTGTGGATCAATACTTGATCCAGAGCTGCTATTGCTATCGCTACCCTACTGCTGCATGCTGAGACCCGTCCAAATGAACACATATGCACACAAAATCAAAAAGCAAATAATATACATGCAGTAGAAAACAACAGCATTTTAAACAAAAATTGCAAACTGTCCTTTGGGAAGGATTTCATGGACGGTCAGATTCTGGACTCTGGCGAGGTCTAGAATAAATTCAGAGCGACTTGGTGTAGAAAGTCTTTTCTTAGCCATATTACAGTACACTGCTATATAATAGAACTCTGCCATGACTTTTAGCCTCCACCCCCATCTGCTGTTATGCCCTCTACTGTTATTTATCTGGACAGAAGAGCACCGCTTGCAATTGCACTGGCCCATGGTAGCCTAAACAGTCTTAAAGCTAAGTACAAGCAAATAGGGCTAAACTCCACTTATTACCTTAGCCAGAGCCACATTCTAAAGCCTTTCCTTCATTAACAGCCATTCATCATACATTTTTGTTGCTTACTGGATCTGTCAGAAAACGACTTTCACCGAAGACCATGCATATTCAATTATGCATATTCAATTATGCATAAACATATTGCATAAAAATAATGCATCTGCATCTCTCGTGAACTGTGATAACAAATGCTTCACACCATATCATACAACAAGGCTAATTTGTGCTATTAATGCACTCGAATTGCTGTGATTTCCTCGCAATGCTATTTGAAGTTTTGCAACAATGCATGAATTTTGAAATTTCTAGCCTGATTTCCTTAAGGTACTATCATACGTCAAGTCTTAATAGTTCATTTGTAACGTGTTCTCTTTCTCCTTTGATTCACATATTGAGAGTGCCAATATTGGTGCCCAAACACAGGGGCAAGAGGGGGCACTTGCCTCTTTGAAAAATTGGTCACAATTTTTTAACTTTTACTCTTGATTTTCAACGAATGTTTTTGCACTAAAGCACTAATAATTTTATGTCATAATTAGACACAAAGCAAAACTAAAAATTTATATTAGGTTTTTCGCATGTTCTTAATTTCCTGCTTTGCATTTTGCAAGCTCTTGTAAAAACATTAAGACCGTGACCGTTGTGTTTAGCATGTCTTCTAAAGATATCTTTCGGCTCCTATGATTGCCGACTGAATTGTTTCACTGCAAAATACTCTGTAACCATCTGAAAGAAACTTTAAAAAATTAAAAACTTCCTTTAAATGTTTCAAACGCGTTGCTGTAGTACAGATTACATGATAATCTTTTGAAGTGCTGTATAGACACTTAACTTCAATCTCATTACAATCTCAAGTCATTTGAAACAATATTTCAACCTCTTAAATGTACAAAAGTGAGACGCACCCACAACCAACTGATTTCAGTGAATGTCGTTGAACACTGACCAGTAAAAAAAACTTCTCTTTGGACAGACAGCGCTTGATGTGAACTCCACAAGTTCACAACTATATATCTTCTCTTTCAGCTCAACGTCTTCATCGAATGCATTCGAACAGCACTTGATAAAGTAACTAAACGCAAACTGTTCTATCTGTACACACGCACACGTTCACTAATCTCACAGATCGGTGACGAGGCGCAAACCGAGTCCGTCACAAAGCTAGAAAAGCAGCAACAGTCCAATCATCGTTCGAAGCACAATCCTATTCCGTTCAGACTCTAAGCGCGCAAACCGAAGCCAGCGGAGAGTGATCACAGAAGCACATAGTTGATAAAGGTACTAAATTCTAACACGTATGATCCACAAGATGGCGGCAGCGGCGGTGACTGAGGTTAAGGCCATAGGTCAGAGGTTAAGACCAGAAACTGAGGTCAAGGCCACTGGTGGTGGTGGTGGTGAAGGTCAGGTTCTACAGGTTCGACTCGAGCACGCTGTGACAGCTGCTGACGCTCCCTGCCGACATCGAGCTGTACTGGCTGTCGGGCGGAGCAGAACTGGTCGGACTCTCCAGCGCTGGGTCAAGGTCAAGGTAATCCTGGAAAAACAGCAGAGAAGCTCTGTAAGAATTAGAAACTTGCCGCATGACACTTTTATGAAAGTTTGGAAGTTTGTAAGAATAAAAAAATCAATGCACAGCAACGGGAAACCACCTCACTCATCTCATCCCCAGGTGGCGCAAACCACAGGACATTCGGGTAGAGAACCATCATCATCAGCAGCAGCAGCAGCACAGATTGGGTTGAAAGTTGCACTTAATTAAATCTTGTTGAGAAGTAAACGTTGAGCTGGATATTTGTATAATTAATGCCTATTGAAGGAACCTGTCAAAAGCGCTGTAACATGGCTATTCAAAGGATATAAATAGAATGGACTTCCCCCATCAGTTTGCTCTGCCATCCTCTCGGGTAGTCTTTCGTCATCGTTCTCTCGTCTTAAAACCTGCCCTTTCTCTCTTGGGTTTGCATGCACTGGGAGTGCTTCTGAAAGGATCTTGCTGTGAGAAGCGCTTATAAGTAGTCAGATATAATACAATACAAAGTCGCATTTCAAGGATTGATCAGTAAAAACGTGTATCAAGCAAAAAATCTGGAACTTATTTGCTAGCCATGCAATATTGCACATGAAGTCCAACAAGCCTCACAAACAATGCTCCTCCATATGGATATGGGTGTCTTAGGAAATAATGCCATAATGATCATTTACAATTAATCATAAATACCGATTATAAGTTTGACCAGTAAATCAATGTGTGAACCTTGAGCAATGAGGTGAGCCAATGAAGGTGGTCAAACATAAAAGCAGAGCTGTGGGACCAAGAGGAAGCCGGGATATTAGTCTGGCCACAGCATTTAGAGCGGACTGAAGAGGGGAGAGACGAACTTTTGGAAGGCCAACCATTGGCAACCAATAGTGAATTACAATAGTCAATTCGGGAGCAGATGAAGGCATGGACAATTGAGTACCTACCTAGCATTGTACTCACAAACAATAACTTCCACTTACATTACTTTCCTAAATTACTCTACATTACTTTCCTAAATTACTTTACATTTAACAAGAAGGAGATCCATGCACGCAGACTAGATAATAAATGTTGGCTGAATAGTGCATACCTCACTAATGGACATTGTCAAGATGCGGTCAAGATGATGAACCAATTCAGATAAGGATGGCCTCTGTGCAGGGTCCTGACTCCAACATTCCAGCATCAAGTTGTATCTGTAAATTTATTTTTCATCCTTATTACTTGATTAATTATCCAATACAGGCCAGGATCACTTGACCACTTGGCCAATGTGGTAATTGATCTATTAATTTTATTCTGCCTAGAATTTTAGTATCATTGTATATTTGTTTAATTTAAAATAAGACAATTCCTGGTGACACACTGCCCCCGGTTACATGTCAAAAATGTAAAATAAAACACAGAAATATTATAGTATACAGTAGTAATAAAGTCTTAAAAAATAAAGTAGCGGCAGCCATAAACATGCGCCAATCTGTCTGGCTGTTGATGTTAATGTTAGTAGAAAAGGTCTCTTGAGCAACCATTGTGTATAATCTCAAACCTTACAGTACATTAAAAAGATAACCTAACTTGTCCTGATCATAAAAACACTGCCAATCTAATTAAAAAACTGCAGCTTGATCCATTTATTTAACCGTCATCAAATGTGGACGGACAGCCAGAGCAAAAAAAATTCTACTCAAATCTTAAGAATGCCAAATAAATTAAGGTGCGAAAGAACGTCACTTGGAATCTCTGTTATAAGAAATCACAACTGCAATAAAATTCCCACCATATCACAACTTTACCCTTGTGTAATCATGGCACCTTTCCAGTGCTCTCAATGCTGGAACAAGTACCCAAAACCTGTTGATACGTAGAAAGGTGCAGCATAAAATCATCACCCTTCAGCATTTTAATCCTTTATCAATGTGCGTGCACTAAAACTGTTGTGAAACCAGAGCATTTCGCCATAAAAGGGTTAAAATAATTGCTTACAGCCATAACCAAAATGAGTTTACTTAAGCAACAGCATCTTCAAAATGGCCGTTCTTATTTACATTTCAAGCGACGCATATGGTGGTTGCACCATGCGATGTCCGGCTCTCAACAGTTCAAATAGCTTCTCCACAGGCACAGACGGATATGGGTTTCCACCAAGGGTGAAGATTTCCCACAGAAGAATCCCATATGACCATCTAAAGCAAAAACATAAACATACACATGAAACTACATGCAGGTAGGCATATGCAAACTGTATCAATTCAACAATAGTTCTGATTAGCCCAGCGGTTCTCAACCTGTGGGTCGCGACCCCCACGGGGGTCGCCTGACGATTTTCCAGGGGTCGCCTGAACCCTTCAGAAATTTGCAAAAGATGTTCACAATTATGGCGATTTCAGCGTTTTCTGCTCTATCAACTTCAAATAATTTTTTTAGCTTACTTATACTTTTGCTATGAACCATTAGGCTATATAGCATGCAGCAGCTAATTTTATTTTTGTGATTTTTGTTTTAAAGTGTAGATTCCACTTTTACCATTGTTCTAAAAAAGGAACAATATTCGGTTTGCTCATAGAATTCAAATTCCGCTAGTCAGGCCAATACATGGGCGGAGACTTTTGAGACATAATTATGCAGCGAGGGCGGTCTCCCGAAGTCTGTTGTGGGGACTGAGCTGCTTACAGTGTCCCCAATATTTCAGAAATAATTATTTCCTAGATAATCAATAATTTCTACCTTGTTATCCATAATAAACAATTTTTTAAAGATGTCAGTATAAAATTCTATAATTACGTGTGCATATTAAACAATGAGGTTGAAATATTTGTTGAAATTTTAAACCACATTCTTGAGCACTGAAATCATGAGTAAAGCGCAAATAAAATATAATTTAACCAATGGGGAAGCCTTGGAAGGACATTTATTGAAGTCTTAAACCAAGTCTATAAGTATTGAAATTATGAGGCTTTTTTGGACCACACAGATTAAAATGCGATCATGGCAGAGTGGATACAAAAACAATAATAATAATGGGAGGGACACTTTTGAAGTTTTGAACCACGACTAGCAGCAAATAAAATAATGATGACCAATTTTGCTAATATTACAACCTAAAATGCCACCATTGCAGTGTGGAAATTCAAAAACTTTTGACAACGAACTTTCTCAAGCCTCTTCCCTGCTCGTTGCATTCATAGAGAACACAAATAGCATTTACAAAATGAATCGGCTAGGTTAAAAGAGTGTTAAGAAAAGAACTGCTAATGAAGAATTTTCAGAGTAGCCTATTGAGTTAAGAAAAGAAGAACTAATTGCCAATTTTCAGAGTAGCCTAGGCTATTTATTGTTTAATAGATGCATCATGATTCATGAATAGTCTGAATCGATGAAATCCGAAAAATAAACTGAAGTGCCATCGTAACTATGCTGGAAATCATAAGCAGTATTTTTAGAACAGCTGATGACGCCATGAAGGCACGCATGAGATGGGAGTGAGAGAGAAGTTCCTGTAACAAGGCGTGGCAGTTGTTGAAGTGTCACAAACTGAACAGACTTGTGAAACTTGAACTTCAAATAGCACTCTTGCAGAATCGCCATTCAGAGCCAGGAAACCTCACACAATTGCCAAAAGCAGTTTCGAATTATGAAGTGAAAATGCATGACAATGGTGACAAAAATGCAGTGACGGAGTTAGAAACGCGATCAATTTTGTTGTTAGGGGTCGTGACAACTTTCGAAAGCTTACCAAGGGGTCGCCGCAATAAAAAGGTTGAGAACCGCTGGATTAGCCTAACTTAGAAGATATTTTATTCTATTTGAAATTAATAAAGCACCCCTCACAGTGCACACCAGTCACAATGGACCGCTCAAATGCTAACAGCCAGACAACCTTCGTTGCATTTCTTGACAACAACATGAAGTACCAGGATGAAATTGCCATCATATTGCTACACATTTATGTAGCCATAAGCGAGAAAGAAGCTACTGACTACTTTAAGGCGTTTTATCTTTCATTTACATGCAACAAGACATAAAAAATGTTCAGTCAATCATTATTGTAATCATCAATTCATCATGAGTCTTCAAAATAGGATGTGATAGGAATTCGTATGTCATGATCATAGTCATTATATACGGTAATTGTAATCGCTTTACATTTAATGATCATTGGCAACATCAAATATTTAATCTTTAACCTGAGCTTGCTTCCTTTTACTAACCCACTGTCAAATATACAGGAGCTTTGACCAGTGGTCAACCAAACCTCTTCTAATATTAGGTCATACTCACACGTCGCTCTTGATGGTGTATTTGCGGTCAAACAAAGCCTCAGGTGCCATCCACTTCACAGGAAGGCGACCCTGTAAAAAATACACACACACAAGTCTTAGCTTTCCATCGTTTTAATTAGTGTTACTCAATATTTTACACCTGTGTTTTGTGGTATATTAATTATTTTATTTAATAATTCAACTATGTTATCTACAGCTTGTCTCAAATCCAAGTATAACTTCATTGGCAATATTTAAAAAAAAAATCAGTACATGGTGTTAATATGGCTTTCTAAACACTGTTGTATCATATAAATTTTCATTGCCTTCAGGCACACAGTACTCACAAGTAAGTTTGTATAATTATGTTAATTTACATTAGCTGCAAGCAAGGGACAACATATTGCATGCACAGTATATAGGACGTTGGACAAACTACTTAAGCCACACTAAGTTGAGACTCTCATCTGCAGTTCTGCACACCTAAAACCATCTAAAGCAAAAACATACTTCTGCAGTACATAATAGTTTACTTTCTCTTATGTTAATGTTGCATCACATAATTATGGTATGCTAAAAATAACAAAGTAGTATTGAAACGCAAATTCATGTTTCACAGGAGTACCTTTGTGAACTGCAGGAAAAGAGAGTAAATAACAAATAATATGCATTTTGGTTCAATGAGAAATCCATTCACTTTAATTCTGCTTGGCACAGTTCATTCACTACATATTCACATGGTTTTTCTATCTATCACATAACATATACAACTTGGAATGGCCTCCCTGTTACACTGCGTTTGGTGCCCAAGGGCCACTCCACTCTGTTCCGAAATCTCAAAACTGTCCTATTTAGCCGTGGTTGGGCCGGGAGCGCTTCTGAGTAGGCTATCTTGAAGAGGAGCACTATATAAACTTTCCGAAATAACATTAAATAACCTTGAACCACTTTTGAGAAATCCCTAAAAGCTGCAATACGAATAATGTTCAGGCACAATTAACATAAGTAACTTTGCAGTAAACATTTCTAAATAGAACTTACGTCAGTTGTCTTCTTGTAGTAGTCGCTCTTTGGGATGTTCCTTGTCAGTCCGAAATCAGCAATCTTGAGGACGTAGTTTTCCGCCACAAGCACATTCCTAGCAGCCAGATCACGATGAATGCACTGAAAAGACAATGACATGTATAAATTTTTTTTACAAATAATATAAAAGACAATGACACGCATACAAGTAATATAAAAAGTCAGAAAAGATTAACTGTTGACATCTTGACAGCTCTGAGCTCTGTTGATTTATTATTAATAAACTTTTTTGTGCTTCAAAAGTGTAACACATTTTAGCCTAATATGTCGGCAGAACTTTGTAACATGCATAAAAGGTGCTATATCACATGCCTACATGCCTGCATGCGGTATTTGGGAGCTATCTGGTGATGTAAAATTCCAATACAAGACAGAAAAAGAATTAGCATAACACTCAACATCATTATCACTATCACAATCATCTTAATCATCAAAATATATCATTATCATTAATAATAATAGTCGTCATCATCGCCGTCGTCATCGTCATCATCAGGGTGAGAATTGCCGGGGGTTTGGGGGTTTCAACCCCCCAGTCTTTCTTAGAGCCCCATAGTAAAGTCTGTTTTATACTCCCCAATTCCAAGTGGATAATGGTCCAACCCCCCCGTTATTTTTTCACAATTCTCACACTGGTCATCATCATGATCATCCTCATCATCATCATCAAACTAACAACATATATATCAACCCCTAGAATAGTCTGTGTCATTCCATCTGTTACTGTGTTAATGATGGATGAAAACAGAAGAATCATCAAAGAAAAATGGAACAAACCAGTTTTGAAGCGAGATATTCAACTCCCTTGGCCACCTGGCGACCGAACGAGACGAGATCCTTGTACGTCAACTGCTTTCCATCCGTAGAACATTTCGACAGAAGAAGCGGCTGCTGGTATCCAGAGAAACCAGACGGTCTTCGGTCACGAAGGAAGTCACGCAGGTTACCGTACGGCGCAAATTCAACGATGACAAACAGCGGCCCTGAAAAGTTAATATAATTTAATACATTTAATACATTTAAAAGTTAATGTAGTAACTAAGTATGTACATTTAATCAAATGTAAAATATTATCTTACAGGACCATCTAGTGATAACTCTGGAATCGTATACACACAGCACCATCAAACAGACACAAATACATATTAATTATAAAGAAATGTAATCCTATAATCTGACTGATAAACAGGTGCAAGTGAAGACATATTCCAGCTTGGAATCCCAGCAATTTGAGTAAACTAAGTCAATCTGTCAACAGGGTATCTACCAGATATGACCCACTATGCGACATGACCTTTGATACTATCTCACTTGTCCTTTTTCTATTGCCTTTCTTAACAGATAAATTACTTTTTCATTTAGTTAGTTGAGAAGCGACCATATACACTAATTCTGGACTAGAACACTACTTTTAAACTTGTGTCTGCATTGAAGCCAGGACAGGCAATTATATTACAATTCCATATTGCAGACCTCTTTCACCTTGTTCGTCCATGTCTTAAGCTCCAATCAATTCTTAATGCAGCTGCTTGGCTTATAGGCAATATTTGAAAGTCAGCCCATAGCCCAGGTTACATTCAGGATTCTCTTCACTGGTTTCCTATTCAACAGCAGATACAGTTGAAGACCATTTCCCTCATGAATGTGTAACTGTCTTTAAGACCTTGGTCTCCTACTTACCTGGCAGGACATAATTGACTCATGACCTTATTATTGTCAAATTCTGTGTGCTTTGCCTGAGTTGGCATATCAATTTCGAAAGTTCTGTTTTCCCAGTCACTTTGCCTTGAGTTACTATTCCTCTCTCCTTCCCAATTCCGGAGACACCTTAGGACTTTCTTGCTTGCTGGTGCAGTCACCGATGAAGGTTGAGGTGCTGCCAAATTTTTAACTGCGCTATATAAATGTTTGGTTACGATTACAATGCAGTTGTAGCAGATACAAGTAGTAAATGAGTTAAACATTCACCTCCAGGATCATACAAATTCTCATAATTTTCATGTCTAATTCAATTCAGTTTACCATCTTGCGTGCAGCACCCAAGGAGGTTGAGGATGTTCGTATGTGTTCCAATTATCTTCATCACTTCCATCTCCTGAATTAGGTTCGCCATGTCACAGTCAGTGGCATCATCTGTAAACGTAATGTAAGTTGCATCAATGTAAAGCCGCCTTGACCTTTACCGTAGTGTCATTTTAGCATGGGAAAGTGTTCTGTACAGAGCACAATGCTAAGCCAAAGTTCGAGAATTATCAAATACTTCAATGGTCAAAGCAACAGACAAAAACTGTATCCTGTACTTCCTGGATTTCCTATGATTTTTGTACTTTGTTCCAGGGAGAAAAATTAAATAAAGTCTTACGTTGCTCTCAAGGCAATTGCACGAAGATTAAATTGGCAAACCTAGCTTCCAATCTTTGAAATACATCTCCTGCTCAAGATTTAGTTGTTCAATGTCTCATTTGAAGGCCAATAATTAATTAATCAATAGACGAATTACAACAGCCATAATTGTATCATGTTTGTTTGTTGTTTTGGTTGAGGAAAAAATAAATAAATAAATAAATAAAATAAAATAAATAAAATAGTGAGGTTTCATCGCCACACCGCGGTTTCTTACATGTGCTTATGTTAGCATTAGCGTCAAATGCAAACATATGCATTTGGGTTAAAATTAAACCATCTGTACATAATAAAAGCACGGTCCCTTATTTGATACTGGTACTGAATAGAGTTCTTCTGAATGCATCAGGTGCGTAAAAGCCCACAGTTTAATCTACTGCCATTCACAAGTATATTTCTCCTTCATTATAAAATATTGTTAGCACTCTGACCTCTTAGCATTTTGACGGCTACTGTCTTAGCAGTGCAACGTCCAGTGATTCCCAGCGCCTCTGCCTTGACGACCATTCCAAACGCTCCCTCACCAAGCAGCTTTCCCAGGACCAAACTGAAACAAGACAGAAACAAAAATTAGTTCCATCAAAACATGGAAAAATTTCTAATGCATGCTCCAGACACCTAAAGAAAAATCCAGATGTTAATCGATTCAATTTCCAAAGACAGTCTGGTATGATCATTGCAAAGCAGACTAAACCTAAACCAGACTACAACTAGCGACAAATATTTCAATTGCTACCAGAAGGACAGCAATAACAGAAAACTGATCCTATTTCAACCTTATGCAATAATGCACAGAAAATAAATTTGCATCCCTTCATAACTTTTAACCATTTGAAACGAAATTGACACAGGTGCAGTCAAGACTTTGGCATAACACAACATCACAACAGTGCTAAAATTAACTGACTTGATGCATATATGCATAACAAAGCAAATAAGTTCATATTAAGCTACAAAATAAATTCTTAAAAACTTGGAAATTGTAGCCATGGAAAATCAAGGTCTTTAAATCAAGGCTTTAATGACAGATGTTGGCACTCAGGGCTTAAAGTGTGGCTGGACGGCCATGGACGGCGTCCATGCACTTATTTGAAAATCTGAGCGCCGTCCTGCCACTTATTGGCCAGCACAACCTGGAAAGGTAAGGGGTGTCCAGGCACTTCTTTTGGAAAGGTAAGGGGCGTCCAGGCACTTATTTTTTCGCACTTTCAGCACTGTTGGCACTGATGATCAGAAACCAAAGTTTAAGGTCAATCAGGGTGAGAATTGCCAGGGGAGGGAGCTGTGGCATTCAACCCCCCAGTCTTTCTTAGGATGCCATAGTAAAGTCCTCATTAGACTCCCGTCCACATAAATCAACATCTGACCCCCGTTATCTTTCTACAATTCTCATGCTAATATCAATACTCACTTCTCCCTTTTAAATTCCCACTCCTTGTCGAGAGGAATCTCGTACTCCGACGCAGACGTCAGCTCCGACGCTAGCCAGCCCCTCGCTCCTTCGATCTTGACCTGCGGCAGGAACGGCACGATCGACCCCTGAGCGCCCGGATCCTTGTTGACGTCCGAGTAGAGAACGTTGCTGTGCATCACGACAACGCGCTTCTTCAACGGCTTCACGTGCGAAAAGTCGGGAACCGTGTTGCAACAGCGAAATATGATGAAGACAACAAAGCCGAGGATGACGATGCATGTCAGGATGACACCGACTGCGATGATGACGACTTTGTGACCGTTCTCCGCGTGCACAGCAGAGGCGACGGGACGCTCTGAAACGAATCATTCTGTCCGGTGTTAGAAATGGCGTGATGTCATGTAACAGCATTTATAATAATTTTATAGTACATTTCATAAGGTACATTGAACATTAATTCACGCATGCTATGGACTTATATCAGTGTCACCTCAGGAAAGTTACTCGAGAGCGCTCCCAGCCCAGCCAAAAACAAAAGAAAAAGACTTGAGAGATTAGTGAAACAAAGTTTGATTTATCAGATATGTAACAAACGTAGCTTTGATGAGAGGCCATTCCAGATGGATGGCCAAAGAGGCCATTCCAGATGGACGGCCTTATACAACCAAGAAAGTTTGGCATTGAACAATGAACATGATATAACTGTTGGAGAGCACATACTTGCACAATAGCGATGTGTAGCCTACCTACAGTGGCATAACAGAGTCATAATGAAACTATTTGCTTAGTTGTACTCACCATCACACCAATCCAGCCCAGGTGCTTTGGAAAATGATGGATAAGATATTGTTCAAGTAATTTCAAAGGCGCTCCTCCAAACACAGCACTTTGTTTATCAATTTCACCTATTTAGAATTTGCTTATAATGTCTTGCAAATGCCAATGTAGTATATCTGATCCAGAGAAGATCTTAATTATCTGGCCTCTTTCTCCCCCTCTCTGAATGCCAACACAGAATACTATATGGCTTCGCCCATCCATATATGTAGGCATATATATAATATGTCACAGCTGTCCTAATAATTAGCTGTCCTCCCTCTTATCTCTGGCCAACCAAGCTTAAAAGGATGATATATTGCCCATAAAATTCCTTCTCAAGCCAACCATTGATGCTTTAGCTTTGCTCAAAATTTATCTATCAGCGACTCACATTAACATGTATGTTGTGACTTTCACTTGAATCAGGCCATGGACCCCTAGGTAAGAGGAGCCCCTGATCAGGCCCAGAGAGTATAAGGTTTCCAGTATCCATGATTCGGCAATAAGCTTATAATAATTAATCATACCATAAACCCAAGAGACAGCTGTTTAACTTGTTGTACCAGCATGCCTCTGAGGTTCTGTTAGAACGAATTCCTTCAAGTTCCCTCCCCAAGCGTACAAGTTGGGTGCCTATGCAAAAAATGTATACCTATTATTTTGCCCTCTCCACCTAAGATGGTACCTTGTATATGTCACATGGCTTGAAGACAATTATTGGAAATTCCACACTACAAACCAAAATTCAAAACCTCTATACACATACAGAGGTGAAAATCCTGCGTCTTAGCACATGCGCGTCCTGGAACATCGTGACGAGACCACATCACACCTGCTCTTTGTTCTCAACACTGGCTATAATTATGTCTATGAGTATATCTGCTTCCAGTTGACATTCCTCATTAACAAAGCACATACAAATCAACTGCAGTGTCCTGCTTATCTCTGCGGCCACACCCAGCTAAAGGCTTATTCTCTCGTGACATGATTCTGATTCCACTAGAAAGCAGAATTTTCCTGGGAATGCCTTGTAGTTTGCTAGCTTTAGTTGGCACTTCTGAACCGTGCGAACTGGGCATCATAAACTTACAGTTGCATAATATATTGATGTCCATATTTTATTTATTTATTTATTCAGAAATTTATATGGCGCCTCTTCAAAGTAGGCAACTCAGAAGCACTCCCGGCCCGGCCAGGCTAAATAAAACAGTTCTTAGGTTCTTAAGGAACAGAGTGGAATGACAAAATATCCCAAACAGTGACTGGAAACAATGGCAATACAGCAAGCAGCCTACCTTCAAGAACTTCAAGAAATGCTGATTCAGAGCTGAGGCCAATGTAGTTTCCTGCAATGCACGAGTACCAGCCGGACTGTTCGACTGTCACGTTGTACAACGTCAGAATCTCCCGCTGGTGAGTGATCGTTATATCTCGTCCATTGTGCTGCACGAGTGTAAGACAAGATTTTAATCAACACACAACTTCACCATGGCTGGGTAGCATTCACTAGAATGAAGACTACTTAAATTAACTACACAAATAAAGTCCACCTATCTGAGGAATTTACATAGCGCCCCCTTCAAGATAACTATTCAGAGGCACTCCCGACCCAGGCACGGCCAAAGAGGAAAGTCCTTAGTAGTTTATAAAAAGAGTCAGACAAGACCCGTCGACGGTAATGCAGGCCAATGGAAGGTTATTCCAAACGCACTCTAAAGCAAAGGGACCCACAATCAAAAAGAAAGTCCTATTCTGTAGTTCTGTGGAACCGCAAAGTGACCTCTAGAGGCCAAACGCAGACAGTGGCAACTAGAGCAGGCTGAAGCTAAAGTAAAGAGTTTTTCCCCAAAGATAGACAGGTAAATTAATCAGTCATCGAATGAGCCATAAAGTATTAACCATTTCCAAAAGACAATAATAATTATGGAATGCAGGTTCACACAAAGCTGATGCATTGTGTGTTATGAAACAAAGACAGACCAAAACTGTGCTGTATAGACAATAAAAAAATGAGGACATAACAAGCACAAAGAGGAGCAAAGAACTTGACAAACAACGGGGGGGGGACAATGGAGGATGATTTAGGAGCTGATGATGTT
This sequence comes from Lumbricus terrestris, assembly GCA_949752735.1. Lineage (NCBI taxonomy): Eukaryota > Metazoa > Annelida > Clitellata > Crassiclitellata > Lumbricidae > Lumbricus > Lumbricus terrestris. The sequence goes on along the minus strand of OX457037.1, from coordinate 39,615,321 downwards.
AACATAATGATACTAAACAAGCTTCTATGTTGGAATAAAAAGTTTTTAAAATGCAAACCAAATCCAATTCAGCGATATAACATGAAAGGAAGGTAAGCAAGGTCATTGTTGAAATAACTTGATTTTTACTTTATCAACAAAAATATGATACAGGTTAAAATTGAATATATACAGATTGTGTTGTCTAGATATTAAATAAAACTTTCATATGCTTAGATGTAGTAGTGTCATCATACCCCAAAGATTGAAGGTCATACCCACAATAACTTTTAAATGGAGATGGTGAGGGCTTTACCACCATCTGTGAAAGTCTCATTATTATGGATTGCTGCTATATGGGGGCCCCATTGGGGGGGGGGTTACGGGCTCAAACACCCTCTCTCAAAACAAATAATTGCTGAAGAAATTTCCAAATTGGCCCTATGCTCCACAACAATGTCCATTGGAACCCAAAATGAAAACCCGCATGAACTGTTTCCCAACTATGCACTTGAAAGACAATAATAATCTAAACAAAATTAATAAAACAATAGCAAAGATGAGACAAAAGAGTACCAGTGATACTTACAAGCAGCAGTACCATACATACATGTAGCATAAATAAAATGAGAGCAAAGATGAAACAAACCACGACAGGAAGTACCAATGCGTTGCCATCGTCCCCAATGTATGAACCGTTGACGGTGTAGTGTTTATACCACTGGATGTACGGCTGTGCGTCGCTTAAGATGTGACATGGAAAGACCACCGTGTCACCAACGTACACCGTCTGATTTCTCACACCCTCTCGGATGATTGGTCGGTGAGGAATGCGTTCTGGAAAAAAGAATTGAAAAAAAGGTTCAATTTAATTTATAACCACATAACTTTATACAGAGCTGCTAGGCTGCTAGCATCTTGCACAGAACATCAATATGAAACAGGAAATGAAAACATCTTAAATGACACGAGAAAACCAGTTCCCCAAGCTAGTTTTTGAGATGCAGCCGGATGCAGAGCCAATCAATAAATCAGTCAATCAATCAATCAATCAATCAATCCATCAATCAATCAATAGCCATTCTTTAAGTATCAATGATCTGGACACAGACACATTTTTCGAACCTATAACATACTTCAATTAGCAGATACAAATATGGAAAGTTTCCAATCGGTTTCTTCATTTTTCGCTATTGTTATGTACAACATTTGATGGGTTTTTTTTCAGGGAACTGCTATAAACGACCATTTCACTAGAACTTTGCTAAACTACCGCACCAATGTTGCACATACTACGACGAAATTATTCAGAAATTCTCTAATAAATGTTCTGGCCTTCTGATATGGAATAATCTTCCAAAGTACGTCACAACCAGAAACCTGTTTAGAAAAAAATGAAGAGATCGTCTTTGTCTACTAGACTCAAAAGGCACTCTAATGAAGGAAACAGGATACGCTATCATCATAGGACTTGAAATTTTCTCAACACGTCTCTTGCATGAAAGAAATAGAAAGATGTCTCAAAAATCTTCACTCATGTTGCCCCATAGTAAACTCAGTCATTAGATGAGTGCATAATAATTGAAGAAGGCATCAAGCAATTGTCACTTAACTCTAAGTTCAACCCCTTGTGAGTGCACTAAAAGCGAATGGAGAACCAATGCAGCTCATCGATAAAGTGTTGAATGGAGAAGGTGAATGAGTTGTTCCGATAAAAGCAATGATAAAACTATGACCAGCCAATGCAAGACGAACATGCTCTTCGCAGGAAAGGAGAAATTCTCAAATGGAGAAGCACAAGCAGGCAAAAATCAAAAGTGAAATAATCACAGTAGGATGAGAATATAAATCTTGAATTGAGATCCCAATAACTCAAATGGTGTTTCAACATCTGAGAATGGATTCACCATAGTTGAAAAATTGAACTTTTTTCATTTTTTCCCCCTAAAAACCGTCGTTTTTAGTTTTTTATTCTTTCCCTAAAAAGTCGTCTTTTATTCCTTCTCTAAAAAAGTCGTTTCTCGTTTTTTTTATTCTTTTCCTAAAAAACGTTGTTTTTTATTCTTTCACTAAAAACGTCATTTTTAGTTTTTTTATTCTTGTCCCTAAAAAACGACGTTTCTCGTTTTTTAAATTTTTTGTGTCGTTTTTAATCCGTTTTTTTTATTTTTATGTACCAGGTAACTTCGTTTATTCATTTACTGTCTGTTATTATTTTCCTTAATTTTATTTTTGTCTGCGTTTTCACCGTATTCTCCAGGATTAGGGTGGCCTAACTGATGTCATTGTTTAAAATCTAATCAGTTATAAGTGAAGACTATAGATGTGTACCAAATTCTATATTGTACTTAAAATTGTTACTTATATGGCCCAGGCCTAAGAAGTCTATATTAAAATAACTCTTATAAACTTCACTTCCAGTAGGGAGCTACTACATGCACTTATAAAATGAGGATGTTAAACAAGTAGGCCTAATTGCTTTCTGTTGATCAGCATGATCTTATGCGAACTTATGGTTGGGTCTACAATTTAAATTTGAAAGGATTTCAATACTTTCAATTTTTCTCAATTTCTTATTAAACTAAAGTAGATCTAATCGTAAAAATAACTGTTGTTGATTAATGTCACATATAATTAAGTTTGGCATACAAATAAAATTGTGTTATTTGCCGATTAAGATAAAATTGCCTTAACAAGGCTTTTTAGTTTAAAATGCAGTTGAAGACATTACAAAGTAAAAGAAATCCGTTTCCAATTTGTTGTCGTTTTTCCCCGTTTTTTATTTTTCGAGCAAAACAAAGTTTTTCCATGTTTTTTTCCATTTCAATCGTTTTTTACATCGATGAGATTCACAATCTTAAAGACAACCCGTTATTACTGAAACTTCTTGGCATTCGTCTTCAAATAAATTTTCAAAGAAAAGATGCACTCAGAGGACAAAATAAATAATCGGCCGATGAAAACAAATTCATCACTTGCCACTTTAGTGATTTAAAGCGATGATGCAGCATGGATGAGGTAGGTAGGGCAACAATTCTCGGTATTCCATGGTGCACAGAAGAAGTCTGGGAGGACAAGCTACATACAGCCGGGAGGACTTGCCGATCATCCATTACCAGGCAGCGACGGATATTCCATGGATATTCGACCGCAGTATTTACACTTTGATAAAATCATTAACAGATGCTCTGATTAAGATGGAGTCATGGCATCACACATGGAACACGGCATCACACATCGTCCTTCCACTCTAGCTTCGCCGACCGACCGACCGGCCGGCCTAAGATATGGTAATGGGTCTCCAGCCGGTCTAAACGCTTGCAGATTGTGACGAAACAGTGTTGCCAGGAATCCTCCTTCGCTGCGTTGTTGCTTCTGATTCCGTCCACGTGCCAGGCCCTTGAGAAGAACCATGCGTAGCGGTTCAAGAGCCAGGCATTTGTAGAGCGCAAAATACGCCGAACGTAATCGCGAGCAGATATGAGGAAAGGGTCCAGCCAGCTGCTGCAGCAGACAGGATGAGATTTGGGAAGAGCTTTGGAATGCTGCCGCCACTGCCTCCTCCTCATCCTCCTTCCTCAATCGAGCTCCTCCTCCGCAAACATAAACCGGAAACATATAACTACATTGGTCTGTACGTTATTATTTGTACATATGCGTGTACAATTAGGGACGCACGCGTGCATGTACGGAAATGCGCAATTGACCGATTTCCTGGAGCGCATTAGTGCAAACGTGCGATTGATGAATATCAAGTTTATTTCACACGGTCAGATGTCAGATCTTCAGTCACCCGTCAGCCATTAACCTGCTGGACTTACTCCAGCTTTCCAACAAAATGTTCTCATCTACCACAATCCTGGACATCTTCCAGCTTTGCAACAAAATGTTCTCATCTACCACAATCCTGGACATCTTCCAGCTTTGCAACAAAATGTTCTCATCCACCATTAACCTGGACATCTTCTAACTTTGCAACAAAATGTTCTCATCTACCACAATCCTGGACATCTTCCAGCTTTCCAACAAAATGTTCTCATCTACCACAATCCTGGACATCTTCCAGCTTTCCAACAAAATGTTCTCATCTACCACAATCCTGGACATCTTCCAGCTTTGCAACAAAATGTTCTGATCAGCCATTCTGATTAGCCAGGACATCCTCCGTTAACCTTAACAGCTTCCAGCTTTGCAACAAAATGTTCTAATCCCCCGTTAACCTGGGAGTTCCTCCAGCTTTACAACAAAAATGTTCTCAACCACAATTAGCCAGGACATCCTCCGACTCCTCCTGCTGTTTAAAAATTGTCTCATCACCTCTTTCAAACAAGTGCCATCAAGTCCTTTCCCATTACTTTTACAGTCTGCATGTTTAAACAATTACATCGGAGGTGTCAAAAAGCTGATAAGCTGACGATATTTTTCTGGCCTACAGACTAAACAATCTGAGACAAAAATAAAAGTTTTATGAGACAAAACGAAGATAAGAAATACGATTTTGTTACCCTAATATTTAGCTGTTTGTAAGCTAGAACTTCCAATTGAAGAGTTGTTCCAGCAAAAAAATCTGGTGATGGGCTCGATGAGCTCCTTCAAATCTCTACCCCTGTTATTTTGCTCAGATACCTTCAGTATCCCCTGACCTGCCACTTGATGAAAAATATTGCCACTAGGTCTGACACACTTGAAAATTACATGTTTGATTCCAAAAGACCAACTGAACATAAAAACAAAGAGAGTTCAATTACAGAGATTTCCTTAATTTAAAAAAACCCAGTATAGTGCATAAGAGATGAACGGCAGAGCTGACAATGTTTTTCCAAAGTCGCAATAAAGAGTCTCTATCACCAAAGGTGCCATACAAATAGTCAAGCACATTCTTAGATCTACAGATGTAATTAGACATATGCTAGAGTTAAAGTTGGATTCAAGGAAGTCTGAAACTATTTAAACCTTTATTGACGAGCATGCAATAAAAGTGACTGGGATACCGCAATGCAGTTCATCATTAAACGCTAATCAATGGTATATTCTAACTGCAGAATACGATCAAGTAGCAAAGAACTTTTCAAAATGCGCTATATAAAAAATAGTCCAGATTACGTGCGAACCCGACTTGAGTTCAGTCATCAACAATTATAATATGATCGAGGAGTTTTTACAGCACATATTAAGTGGCAGAGCATTTGCTCCGGTGTTTTATATAAATGGCTTCTTCTTCTTCATAGGCGTACGGGACATTTCGGTAGTGGGGGGGGCGAAAAAAATTTTGCCCGAAAAATCTGACGACCTCTTTTTTTTAGTCATCCGCCCTAAATTCTTAGAATTTTCCCGTCAGAAAAATCTGAGGACTTTTTTTACCCCTGTGCGCCCGAAAAAATCCTCCCGTACTTGTTTTGCCCCCCAAAAATTCCAAATTTTTTTTGGCCCGTCCATGCCTCTTTTGCCCGAAAAACACATTTGCCCGAAATTTGGGGGGCATTTGCCCCCTCTGGACCCCCGTCTCGTACGCCTATGTTCTTCTTCAGTGTTTTGCCCTCGGGCAGGACCAAGATTCCAACGACACCATTCATGTCTATTCTGTGCTCTTTCCTTGATTTCTTTATACCCTCGCCCTTTTTTCCCGTCCATCAACCAGTGCAAATGGCTTACTTAATAATAATAATAATAACAAGCAGCTTATTTGACCCCCTTATAAATCCAAAACCTCTGAAGAAACTTTAATACTTTAAATTTGACAGATCCAAATGGGATTTCCACCGTTGCACAAGTCTTGGATGCACTTAGTCAACAAAATGCAGCAGTAAAATTGATAATTCATAAAACCTGGGTAAGTATAAGTATATAACGGCCTGTGAATAAGCTGGTTCCCGCGACTTGGCTTTTGTGGGCGCTGTAGAAGTCTCGAGATTACGATTATAAGTACAGGTCCCACTCTGTAGAATGGACTTCCACCATCAGTTCGTTCCACCTTTCTGTCTAATAGTCTTTCCTCATCTTTCTCTCATCACAAATTCTGCCTTTTCTCTTGGGTTCGATCACACCAGGAGCGTTTTTTGGAAAGGCCTTTGCTGAGAGAAGCGCTTATAAAATTTAGTCATACACAATACAATACAACAGAACAGAAGCTAAAATTGCATTGCAATTGTTAAACGTAAACTGTCCATAGTTTAATTCTTCATGTAGTTGGAAGAGTTAAGTTGAAACGGGTGTCAAGGTCATGCATACTGACCCACAACATCCACGTGGAACGTTCTGCGCAGTTCACCCAACTCATTTCGGACGATGCACGTGTAGTTACCGTCATCAGCCAGGACGGGAAACCCCAACCTCAGCGTGTTGTTTCTTTTAATAACCTGATGACAAGCAACATAAGGTAATTAATAAATGGTTACTAAATATTGACTACACTAACCACTTAGACCAATATTTCCCAAAATTGGTTCCACGAAACCCATGAGCTCTGTGGAATTCAAATGTTCCATAAGGGTTCCGCAAAAAGTTGCCACCAAAATAAATTCAATTTATACACAAATACAATCATGTCTTTTAAGGTGACTTTGTAATGGCACGCACTGTGTTACGGTACCATAAAATTGTCGTTATTATTATTATTATTATTATTATTAATTATTATTATTTTTATTAATAAATTTTTTAACATAATATAAAATTAGTATTATTATTACAATTACTCCTATTAATTTTTTATTAATTTAAGAACTTAAAGATCATCAACAAAAGTCAGTTGTTTATCCAGAATATTTCTGGCACATGGAAGCATCATATAATCTGAATGAAGCTTTTAATCAAATCCAACAGCCATTTTTCATTGCTCGAAAGAATTCACACACGCAGGCCACAATGTCATCACCATCATCACGCCTGGAAGGCAGCATACAATACATGGCAAACGTTGGAAAGTCTGCAATTAGCATGCTAAGCCAATGCTGCTGGCAGCGGTAATTTCTGTTCCAAAAAAAGATCTGCCATTTTCGTGCTCACCATCTGTGACGATGCCTTTAGGTCCAGAGGTTCAGCGTTCTTCAGCCAGGTCACGTTCGGCAATGGATTTCCTGTGGCCAGACATTTCAAGTCTACCGGAGTGCTCGCCGGTATCGCAATGATGACGTAGCGGTCCTGATTATCCAGCCACCGTGGCGCACCGTCTAAAATGGCAGAGGAAAACTTGCTCAGTCTGTAATACTCAAACATAAATTTTTAATGTACAAATGTTATGGACAAATGCAATGTACAAATGTGATGCACATATGCAATGTACAAATTGCAATGTACAAATGTAATGTGCAAATGCAATGCACAAATGAAATGTACAAATGCAATGTACAAGCGCAATGTACAAACACAATAAAATGCACAAAAACAATGCAATGTACAAACACAATGTAATGTACAAATGCAATAAAATGCACAAAAACAATGTAATGTACAAATGCAATGGAATGTAATATACGGTAATGGAGTGCTTGCACAGTGCAATGATATGAAATCTTGCAATTTCTTTATTTTTAGATAGCACATTAATAATTAATCTAACATACAGATTATTGAATTTACAATACAAAAAATATGTAAACAATATATATATATATATATATATATATATATATATATAATTACATATACAATAAGTGCATTGAATAAATAGAACAAATACATGTACATTGAAATATCACATAATACATTCTTTTGTTATATATAAAAGAAAAATATATAATATAATAAATATTGAAAGCACAGCAGTTACTAATAAAGCCTGGCTGAAAAGAACTTAGTGAGAAAACAGATCTATAGCCCCAATCTCTCATGCTATTAACTGAGAAAATATTAGCTTTGAGAATTTGCAAGCCCAAAGGACACAGAACACAGGGAACACTGCCACCATTAGATGCTAGCAGGCAAATCTTTTAAAGCTTAGTCACTTGTTTGCTTCTAAAATAAGCAATACTAAGGTCATATCTATTAGGCACTTTTAACTCAACCTTGCAAAACCAATTCTATCAATATAGGTGATTCAAGTCCCTTCTTTCCTAGTCTTAAGCCCAAAGGACACATAAGGTAGAGAACAATGCCACCATTAGAAGGAGGCAATTTTTTTTAAACTTAGTCACTCGTTTCTAAATAAGCATCATACTCAGGTCAAAAACTATATACCGTATATACTTTTAACTCAACATCACAAAACCAATTCTATAAATATAAGTGATTCAAGTACCCCCTTTCATAGTCTTAAGCCCACAGCACAGAAAAGACAAAGAACAATGACACCATTAGAAGCCTGAAGGCAATTTTTTTTAAACTTAGTCACTCATTTCTAAAATAAGCGTCATATCTACTATAAGGTCAAAAACTATTTCTACTTTTAACTCAACTTCATAAAACCAATGCTTTCAATATACATGTAGGTGACTCTCTTAAGACAATGTTCTTTTCTTTGGGTCTTTTGCACTGGGAGCAACTCTGAATTTTGAGCACTGCAAGAGGCACTTAATAAATATATGGATTCAATACAATACAATACAATACAATATAAAAGATCTACAACTTCATTCTGATAAAGTGCAGAAGCTGCACGCTCACCCAAATCGCCAATATAAATCATCTAATATAAATCATCTGCCTACCTTTGTGAGCTTTGTAGACCTACTCTTAGTTCTCACTACTTCCGCTCCCTTCGTTCGACTGAACAAAGTCTACTCTCAGTCCCTTTTGCTTGAACTTCCACTATGCAGAACTGTGCTTTCTCAGTGGTGGGACCCTCAACCTGGAATGGTCTTCCTCTGACTCTCCGCTACCTTTGTAAAAATCCTTCTCAGGCTTTTCTCTCTCATCTTAAGACAGTTTTATTTGGCCGTGCTGAGGTTGGGAGCGCCTCTGAGTAGCCCCCTTGAAGAGGCGCTATATAAATGCATCTAATGAATGAATGAATATTAATCCAAATGATCTTATGACACCACTGTGTAACAACGAGTTGTGTGCGACTCGATGGCCTATCGGTAATGCGCTTGCTCACGGAGCATGCGGTTGCGGGTTCGAATCCGAATAACGACCTTTGGCAAGTTGATTGCACACACATGCCTCTGTCACCAAGCAGTATAATTTAGTACCAGCGTAAGCTGGGAAGTAAATGGCAAGTCCTGCGATACACTGGCCTCGTATCCAGGACCTTGGGATTCGTCCATTGCTGGCTCAAGGTCGTTGAAAAGGAGATGAGCGCCTCCCTGTGTTCCACATGGAACTGGATGGACTTTACTTTTACCAACAAAGAGCATCAAATTTGGCTTAACACTAGCAAACAGTCTAGCAGCAATCAGAATCTGTTATCACTCAATAAAAAATACAGCAGAAAAATCCAAGGTATAATAGGGAAACGGCAGCACACCGCAATCGCCACAATTTCAGCCACCATCAAATGAAACAAAATATAAATATAGAATAATCAGGAGTCTGTCATAGAATTCCAGACAATTTATCGCAAGACAATCAGCCACCCATCTCAACACCGCTGTGCAGCACTGCGGAAGTTCATAGCTATTTTGACGTACAAGTGTGCATAATATATCTTTATCCCAGCATCAGTATGTTACGACAAGACTGACAAATACGCTTTGATATTAATACACGGCGGCCAAGCGCAAGCGGCACCTCCGCGCCAGCACACATCACCCGACGAAATATCTGCTACGAAAACAAAGAAATATTATCAAAAGGCGACGGAGTCGATTGCTGACAAATTTCCATGATGCACATCAACATTAAACACGGCGGCGGAGGCGAACTATCGTGTTTACGGGAGATGCCAATCGCATCAATTCTCCCGACCATATCATCGTCTAGCATTCCTTCGTACAGCATATATACACACACACGACTTTTATATAGCAGTCAGTCTTGGTGCATGATAACACCCAGAATTACAGCTACATAAATACAACTTTAGCCACTTTGTTTAATATAAAAATGTTTTATGCAACTTGGACGGAAACGCAGCCGAAGTAACCGATAGGTAAAGAATAGATGAAGAGAATCATATTATTCGGCTTTTGTTACTATAGAATATTTCAGCAAATATTTATTGAGAGATGTTTTACCATGACTTCCATGCAATACGTAAAGCCACAAGAAGAGACGTTTGCATAGGTAGGCAATAATTTCAACAGTCCGTGGTTGAAGTCATTTTGTAATAATTTCTTATTAAAGCCAAACAAACTATAAATATCACTTTAATATGAAACCACTCATAACAATAGGTTTCATTACTAAAGCATGTAATGTATGTAGGCCTATTTGAGTATCTGTGTATTCTACCCAGGGTGAGAATTGCCGGGGGGGTTGGGGGTTTCAACCCCCCCAGTCTTTCTCAGAGCCCCATAGTAAAATCTGTTTTTCACACCCAAATTCCAAGTGGATAATGGTCCAACCCACCCAGTTATTTTTCCACAATTCTTACACTGATTCTACCCACTGATAGGCTAATAAATGGGTAAAGAAGAGCAGCCCACAAGTCAACCCAAAGAGGCAGCCAAGCGTATGAGTGCTGGTAGTAACTTAATTTCGTTGATCTTGGTATAAATTGGTAGGTGACTATTTTTTTCATTTATTTTGGATAAGTTCCTCACAGTGTATTCTATTGTATTATATCTGTAAATGTATATAGAGCCCCTCCCCCACAGTGCACAGTAATCAGAGGTGCTCCCGGTGCAAGAGATCAAGAGAGACAAAAGTGATCAGCGCATCCATCTTACACCTGATCTTGCTTAAATTGGGAGCTACTGGAATAGAATAACTCATTCCGTAGATGTGAAGGTTTGAATCGCAACCTCGGGCTAATCAGCACAGCACCCGGATCACTCAACCACCGCACGTCCCATACATATACGTCTTTAAATGATTAGAAAAATATAGACGATGCGCAAATACCAGTCGCATAATAGAATGAAGAAAGACAATACGTGTACACTAGATATGTGCAATGTATTGTGCATGTACAAGTGTCTGGACTTTTCTCAACAGAGAACGATGTGAACGCACTCATTTGATGTTGAAACAACAACCAATGAGTGAACACTTCCGACAGTGCAGATGAAGAGACAGGAAACAACACAAAAAGACAACAGACAACAGCAACGCACTCAGAAGACGACCATTAGCATATGTGTGCGCTCATACAGCATAACACTTAGATACTGAATGAATAACGATAAGAACGTGTGAGCACTGGAGAACAGGTACACTCAAAAGAACATTAGCAGTTCAGCACCAACCATCCCACCAACAACGCCAGACCCTAAACATCATTGCTTGCAGACCCTAACATGAAACTACACCTTGCAGCTGATGCAGTTCCATGGAAGCAGCCAGTTTCAGCAACACTGAATGCCCTTCCTGGCAAAACTCCCACAGCTCTTCTGAGTGCCAATCGAGATAGGGTGGAATGCAGGCGTGAAACCTATAGGTCCCAGCTACCACGGGGCCAAACGCCCCGCAACCGTTATCAGTGATAGGCCAATATCTTCAAGGGCCAACAACATAAGGCCAAGACCCAGCCAAGTAAATCTAGACAGACAATGCCATTGGGGGACATACATCAAGCCTAAGTGCCGACCAACCAACTAACCAACCAACCAGTCAACTAACCAGTCAGCCGGCCAGTCAAGAACCCGTAGGAGTATCGAACAGAAACGCAGACCAGCTTGAAAGAAACACTTCTAACGGTAGGACTTGGAGGCAGCCCACTAGGCAGGAAACAAACCGGTCTTTGTTCGTTCAACAGAAGTATTTGTCAAGCGACGTGTTTTCGCCCAACAACGAAGCGCGATAAACAGCAAACACGCTGGCATCTCCCATCGCAAGTCTGTTCGAGAGAAGTTCTGCTCTCTGGCTGTAAACATTTTACCTAAACTTGGCACGGACAACACTTGAACAACAGGTATAATTGCGAAGGGCGGGGACAGCTTCTCCATACCATAGATAAGTGGTAATGTAGGAGAACACGCGGTCGTTCATTTACTGCGATCTGCCTCCTCTATCAACGGCCGTTCTCAGAAGCAGCTCATGCCGCAATCCACCGAAGAAGAACGCTTTTGGATTGGGGCGGAAAACAACAGTGAACATCAACACAACAAGCTGAACTGATTAAGTTAGATCAGCATATGAGTGTTGTTGATGGAAGATGAAAAGCATTCTGGACAAAATAGATATAACAACTGAAGTCGTCAGTCAGTTTTCAGGTCATGGCATGTGACTGATGTTTACGATATGATTGACAGTTCTTCAAATTATATGGGAAAGTCTGCGATCCTGTTGCTTCTACTATTACTGCTGCTGCTGTCCGACTATTTACCTCGTATAAATCTTCAAATTTCTAAAGCGGCACTCGAAAGCCAACCGCAGGGCACCAGCTTATTACAGAGCATCGTGTCAAGTCAGAAAGGTTGTAGAAATAGAGTAGATGAATGAGATCGTAATCAGGTTAGCAAAGGATAAGAGATGGCAGAGTAAATGTAAAGCAAAGGATGAGTGATGGCAGAGTAAATGTAAAGCAAAGGATGAGAGATGGCAGAGTAAATGTAAAGCAAAGGATGAGTGATGGCAGAGTAAATGTAAAGCAAACGATCAGTGATGGCAGAGTAAATGTAAAGCAAAGGATCAGTGATGGCAGAGTAAATGTAAAGCAAAGGATCAGTGATGGCAGAGTAAATGTAAAGCAAAGGATCAGTGATGGCAGAGTAAATGTAAAGCAAAGGATCAGTGATGGCAGAGTAAATGTAAAGCAAAGGATCAGTGATGGCAGAGTAAATGTAAAGCAAAGGATCAGTGATGGCAGAGTAAATGTAAAGCAAAGGATCAGTGATGGCAGAGTAAATGTAAAGCAAAGGATCAGTGATGGCAGAGTAAATGTTACAGTGGGTGGCATTCAGGTCGATAATTGGAAGGTGGAAGATCATCGTAACTGTTCTAAAGAGGTGAGACTCTAATCTTGAATGGAAAGCCCAAGGAGTGATGGATATAGGGGTTTGAGGACAAACTGAGGAGCAACGTCGGCAATATTTCCAAAACTGTCCTGTGTTCAAAACAAGTCAGTATTTCTTTAGGGGTGAAAGCCTTGGTAAGCAGATCCAGATCTATTACAGATGGCCTTCCTTCCAGGCTCCACTCTATCCAGTCTGCTGCCATGTCCCACAATGACTGACCATGGTTAGTTAGAATTGAATCTGAAGAGGAATCAATCACCATATCGTCGAAAAAGAGGCATGGTTGATGGTGGAAATTAAATGCATTCATCTGCCTGGCATGTGTAAACTGACTAAACAGTCAAGTCAAATATTCAGTCAAGTCAAATAACCAGTCAAGTCAAATAACCAGTCAAGTCAAATAACCAGTCAAGTCAAATAATCAGGCAAGTCAAATAACCAGTCAAGTCAAATAACCAATCAAGTCAAATAACCAGTCAAGTCAAATAACCAGTCAAGTCAAATAACCAGTCAAGTCAAATAACCAGTCAAGTCAAATAAAAGTCAAGTCAAATAACCAGCAAAACAAAGGAATTAAATATTACAAAAGGTTCAAAGTTATCGTAAAAGTTTAAGCTTCATGGCTTGACAGAAAAATCTAAGATGATGAATTTGGCATTGCATCAGTAACTCTCAGGCACCATAGTCAGTCATTGTGGGACATGGCAGCAGATTCGGTTGAGTGCTCGCAATATAGTGCAAAGTGTACAGGGTTTAAGGCCCCAAGACGATTACTATGTAGGGAACTTAAGCAAGTCTTTCACTTACAGCTGCCCAGTCCATAAATTGACGTTTCTTGCACTTAAATCAGCGCCATAACACTACACTGTGTACTGTTTGCGAATTTGTAGATCATCTTTTGCAGCACAACCTAATCAAAGGTGCTCCCAGTGCGAAGAATCACTCAAGATTAGATTAGATTCAATCAATCTTGTTATTGAAATCCTTTCAAGGCAAGGCACTCTTGATTAAAGTTGCAGAAAACAATGAGACGATAACAAAAAGGGTTAAAAGGGTATAATTGGTAACAAAAGATTGTTGGATATAAGACCACATTAGATTAGATTAGATTAGACTCAGTGAAATTAGACTAGATAGCACGCCATCAAAAGAGATCAGATAGATTGTACAAGCAATGTTGATGCTCCAGCAGCATCAACATTGTATCTTTGTATCTTTCTTGGAATGCTCCTACAGACTACAGTATCACAATAAACAAGGATATCCATCAATGGCCCATTCATCAAACTGTCCTGGATGGACAATGAATGCCAGAGAGGTCTCCCTCTGTAGACATGCCATCATCCAGTGACCTGCAGGTGTCACGATGGGAGCCGTATGGACATTTGGAGTCTAACCCTAAACATCATGATGCCAGTAATAATAAATAAAATTTCGAAAGTTCTACCTCCTGAAGAATACATGATTGTCGTCAGAGGTCAAAGGCGAAGATGCCGACAATCATAATAAAGAGAGGTCCACTGATGACCCATGGAAAAATGCCAGCCACTGCAACAACCCCCTTACCCTCCCTCAATCCCTCCTTGTCCATGGGATTACCTCTGAAATCTCGGCAATTACTTTATGGCCGTGTTTACTGCCCATTAAGCAGGTTTATGAGTGATTAATTAATCCCTCCGGAACCAGAGGGGGGCACCAGAGGGGCGTACGGCAATGACCCACAGACTTCAGACTTTTAAAGTAAGACATCCGGGTCCTGGCAAACGTTACCAACAGCCAATAACTCAACACCAACCACCCAGGGTCAATTTAATTACAGATGGAGTTGAGGTTAACGGCGGGGTTGCCTTAATTTCCGTCTACCCTACTCCTCCTCCTCCGCCTCCTCCTCCTGCCTGGCCCAAAATAAGCCTAGATCTAATTCCTCAACATTCCAAGCCCCGGATGTGACATTTCATAGACACCGGGTAATGCATTAATTCTACAGATCCACTTTCACTATGTGGATTTATAAATTTACCCCCTCCCCCCGAAACTCTCCACTCTTGCTACATGGAGTCTGAACTTCAACCCTGCAACATTTGGCTTCAGGGTGTACCCTGGATTCAGAGAGCATCTATGGTCAACGAACTCTGACACGTGGATATCTGTTTTGGAAATAGGCCTGAAAATCAGAATTTTCCCGCTTTCCCAGGTCAAAGACAACAGCAAAACTTGGCTGAATCTTTCAATTTGCGTGATTGACATCCAACAAGTTGTATGACTTTAGAAGAATTCAATGCAATAGAGTGATGGGTAATATAATCAGAGCTTTATACAAACTTAATCAGCATTAATAAAAAATTGAAAATTAGAATAAGTATTTTTAGAAGAATTAATCACTTAGAACTACGTGTTGACATCAGAATGTGAAATGACTCCAGATGTAGTTTATTACTTTGGCATACAAAACAGATATTTTAAATAATAGAAATAACTTGCTTGCAATTTGATCTTCATCCAATTTCTTTTTATTACATTGAATTATTTTTTAAATACGAAATCATCAGAGTTGCACATTGCAACTATAAAGAGTGCAAAAGTATATTGTCTTCAAGTCTGTTTCATTGCTCGGTTTGTGACATATTATTGTGCAACAACAAATGCTTGTTGTATTGATATTGATGCTGCAGCAACAGAATGAAGTTTCAGATGCAGTTACTAAGTCTGAGATATCTCATCTTATTTGTTTGCTATGGCTAAAACTCTTATTTAGAACAGACAAACTTCATCCTGAAACTCAAAGTTAAGAGGACTTTTTGGTCACACCACTTCGAAGAATTCCATATTATTAATTGAGTGTTAGAATTAATTGAATAGGTGCTATATAAATTCCCGGAATGAATGAATGAATGCAGACAGCAATAATAATAATAGCCTTTCACAAGCAATATTATGGTGACATGCAAATGTGCTTCAGAAACGGTACCTTGCCACACTATACCTTGCCACACTATACCTTGCCACACCATACCTTGCTACACCATACCTTGCCACATTGTATCTGGGTACGCTAAGCTTGTCTCAATTATTGGAAGGTCTGTGAAAAAGATGTTTCCTTTTTTGACCCTGTACTAAACTCTTGCTCCCCAACTCTATACCCATCCACTTGACAACCATCATGTGAAACAAACATCTCTCTATGTAACTCATTCATGGATTGCTTATAAATATATAACACATATATCTGTATATATACATGCATACCCGGTTATACCCATATATATAATATCCTCAAGAGATTCCCACAAACCAATATGTAAATATATACACATACTCAACATGTATATACTTACAGAAGTGCATATATGCGTACATGCCTAGATATCTATCTCAAAAATATACATCTAAACTAACACACACATACACACAAACAACCACACATACATACATACAGTGATATACATATATAAACAGACATAAACATATACATGGACTAGTGGGGTGACCGAAGCATGTCAAGCACTGCAAGACTGGGACAGGCATGCGTCTGAGATTTGGCCCTTTGAGTTTCTACTTGAGACTGCCATTCAAACGCAAGTACAGACTCGAAATCCTGGTCGCAACTTACCCACATAACTCTTGTCAGGTTGTTGGTCCACGTCATGAGCCTCGGGGTAGATGGCATCTAAACACAACAGAGACAACACTTGATGTAACCTCTAAACGCAACTAAAACAACACTTGATGCAACCTCTAAACGCAACTAAAACAACACTTGATGTAACCCTCTCGTCCCCCAAAACTGCACAGACCTTGCAGAACGCAATTTAAAGCACAAACCAGGTAAGACGTGGAAAGCAAGGAACCTTTGAGCGATACGCAACTTTAAACCCATTCACTTTCAAGCGACTGTTTGCACAAAGTTTCTATGACCAAACTCGAGCTGAAATAAACCCTAAAGAAACAACGAATTGGAAACAAACACCAAGCAACTGCCGAACACATACATACACACATGGAAACAATCCTGAATTGCTGGCAAGTTCATTATCTGCAACTGACATTAGGAAAAAAAATTCCATTGTATATGATGTCTGTAAGTTTTGTGTTTTGTATAAGCTGGGTCCTATTAAAGTTAACCCAAAATCTCTTTATTTTAGATCAACCCATCTACTCATCTGTCAAATATACACAGACACACATACCGGTATATAAGCACACATATATAAAGGGTGTAGCCAGACCTAAATTTAACAGGTGGCAAATCTGGCAAATCTGGGAGACATCCAGGTGTAGTGCGGTTTTGGACATGGAACATCTCTTAAAGTACTATGATCATTTTATTACTACCAATCACGCTTCACAGAAGGGAAGAAAAGTACCAGTAGTTCCTTAAGCTAGAGCATGGACCCCTGTATAAGCTTCACGCTTTTATACGGGTGTCCATGGCTAGAGCCTTTCTATAGGCAGCCATAAGTGTGGAAATTCAAAACATTTCGACATTGGGTGAGGGGGACACTTTATAGGTCTTAGACCAGGACTATTAGCTCTGAAATGATGAGCAACTTCGTTAAAATTACAGCCTAAAATGCTACCATTGCAGTGTGAAAACTCAAAAGTTTTCGACATTTGGGGAGGGGGCACATCCCTGCCTAAACCCCTCCCCCTGCTCGGCGTTTCGCACCCCAGTGATCGTCCTTCGGTCGCTCGTCTGTGCCTTCCCAAAGTTCGAACCAAGTCTCCACCTATGGATACAACCCTTCATTTCTTCCTACCTCAAACTGCAAACTCACCTATGCTCATACTTTCCCAGTTCATGTTATATGAAAGTCTAATTATTCAATTCATTACTCTTATCAACAACCACAAAGCAATGGGAAAGAAAGAGTAATCTATGCTACCAAAACCCCTGGGATTTCTAAAGAGTGAACCGGTTGACCCTGGGAAAGTAACCTAGGAAAAATCCTATAAGTAAAAGATGTCTTCCATTTCCCCCACAAAGGAAGTGATTAGACTTAACGGTCTTGCTAGTTATGCAGTGCATAGACATCTAAATACATTGCATCCTTGTGCAGTGTAAAGAAATGACATTTGACATTTATTTCGTGCTCCTCAACAAAGACTCTTCCACATATAGTTATTAGGTCTGACAGATTGACAGATAGAAAAGCTGTGCTCAGCATAATTATAGAATAATGATAGAATTACCAGAACAGACGTTGATTAAAGATGCATGTAGGCCTACTGCAAAATGTTAATCAGTTATGCCGGTTCCAGATCAGAAAAAAAGATAAGCTCTCTGTCAAAATAATCTATCCAAAATCTGCAACAGCAATCTGACATTTAAATACATTTATATTCCATACATTGAATACATAAATATATAATACATATATATATACTTCTGCATATAATGTGTACCGTATATAGTTGCTACGGTGGTGGTGGTGGTGATAGTTCTAGAATATATATTTCTTATCTTTTTACACTGTAGGATAATAGGATTGACCCCTTAGCAATGAAAAACAAAAAATTACTGTAATCATTATTGTAATCATCATTATTATCATCATTATTGCAATTATTGTAATAATTATTATACGCCAACTGCCTTAGACAGACAGGCAGACATATATCTAAGCTGTTGAATTATTAATTACATTTATCTAGTCCCCCTGGATTTTAAGCCCTTGCAGATTTATCCATCTGAGACAAACCACAGGACGTTAAAACCTTCAGATAACATCAAGTCTCAAAAGACGATGTTACATAACAAGTCATAATCTACAGCAGTCTTCAAAATAATCTGGATATACACTGGTTGTCTGGATATTTACACTGGTTGTCTGGATATACACTGGTTGGTGTTCACTGTTCAGGTCATCTGGAGTTTCATTCATCATCACCTGAGTGCGTTTCAGCTGCTGCTGCTGTATCACTGGCATTAACTCACCTGTCCGGCTGCTGCTGCTGCTGCTGGTGCTGCTTCAGGTGTACCCAATCAAACAGGTTGAATAGGTACTATCGATTTTTCCCTATGAGTCGGCCGACCGCAGATTCAGCCAGACAGCCGCCGACTGACTGACTCTCCCACGAAATGTTGCACATCAGCTTCATTCAACCTCATCAATTCACCCATGCATGCATGTATCTATTCATCCATCCAATCACGACATGACATTTTCTAGCGTGCCTATTCATCTCTGCATCTGTGCCCATGATCACCATCCATCCATCCATCCATCCATCCATCCATCCATCCATCCATCATTCATTGTCTATCATCTATTATTCATCCATCTATTATTCATCCATCTATTATCCATCCATTCACTATCCATTATCCATCACCCATTATCTATCCACCCATTCATTCATCTATCCCTTGTTACACCATCTTATCCATTGAAGGATAGATGGATATACATACAAGTATAGATGGATCTGTCACTGTCCAGGTGGATAGGTAGATGGATAGGAGATTGATCAGTTGATGCATGGATGGATGGAATTGGAAGGTATCCTATATATTGCTAAGACACATTATTGTACACATGAACTGATGGCTGGACGAACTATTTCAAATCTATGCTTAAAACATACTTGTTCTCTAGGGCTTATCCCGCCTGTTAACTGCTCTGCAAGGTGCTCTTGTAACTTTGTGGCCGTGCTACAGCGCCATATAAATTGTCGTAATTGTTATATATTATTATTACAATTATTGTTGTTATTATTAATATTATTATTATTATTATTATTATTATTATTATTATTATTATTATTATTATGAGTACTTGAATGGACAAAGTAAAAGGACCACGATGGGGAGGGTGTGGGGTGGGAAACATAGGTACTTATTGTAATGAACCCACTGTAAATCTTGATTTTCCAAAGCCATTGCTAAATCAACCATAACACTACACTGTTTGCCACCATTGCAAGCACAATCGAACAATTGCACAGCCTAAGCCTCCATTTACAAATGATATGATATCATCCATACGGATAATACACATTGGCAACATCTGTAATTATCCATAATGAATGAATGAATATATTGTTATAACTCACTCCATTGTATAACTCACTCCATCTTCCCACTGTTTCATAATGCAAAAACTCAATAGGCAAAAGAGATGAACTTAAAAAAATATCTTTAAATCAAAATCAAGTCCAAGACTTAACAAATCCAAAGTTCAACGCTGGATCAAGCAAAGGACTTCTGCAAAGTTCTGCAACCATGGCTCACACAGAAAGTCTCATTAATATGATTGATGCTTTTAGAAATATATACAAACTCATCAAAGCATGTTTATTGTATAATACATCAAAATAGAAACAATTTCCATAATCATGTCAGCCAGTACATGGTACCATCAGGATTTATAGTTTATATACTAATCATATACAATCTACTACAGCACCGCATATGATTAGCGGAATGCGATCGTTGGCCATACATCATTCGCTAATTGACACACACCCACACACAAACAGACGTGGGTAAGTTAAGATAAAGCACAGCAAACATAAACTGCAATGCACATGATGGCAGGTTCATCAACATCCATATCCACAAGCACTGCCTAGTCCTTATTTACGTCCTATATTATGTCTTGTCCCCTGCATAGCTCTCTTATAGTAAACCAACAGGGAAGAAGGGCGAATCCGGCGCAAGGACAATCCCGGCAACCCAACCTTTCCTCATGCTGGCTGATCAACGCAAAGAACAATTGCCAACAAACACACAAAAGTTTCTATTACAAAAGTCCGGATATATAGTCAAGCGGGCTGTAAGTGTGATGTACTGGATGCTAAGCTTTGTGTAGTAAACAAATCGGAAGCCATCTGCCCCACGAGCAGACGCCCGACCGACCGATGGCCGTACATCGTTCCTGATACAACACACATGTCGGCCAGACACAACTTTCTGGATAGCTTTACATGCATGCAAAGCCAAATGCAGGCTTAGCGCTAACAGATGTCAGAACCCAAATGACTTGAGATAGATTCTTCGTTCCCGTTCTGCAGACACGGCTGGCTCTCTCTCTCTCTCTCTCTCTCTCTCTCTCTCTCTCTCTCTCTCTCTCTCTCTCTCTCTCTCTCTCTCTCTCTCTCTCTCCCGCCGTCCTTCCCTCAGTCAACCACGTTTTTTAATACTTCCGGGCTGAAGAAAACACTCGGAAGGAAGGAAGTCCGTGAAGGATATTTCTGGACCGACTGACGTAGGCAGACAGACCGCTTATGCCGTACGATCAAGTGAAACAAATGACTGTCGCTTACTTGAGTAAGTAAAAGTAGACACAAGGCTGTAGTTTATTGAACCGTATGAAAACGCACTGAGGGAAGCCAGGAACAATAGATAAGAACAATCCAAGAGTGTACAATCGTAAAACAATAGCAAGGTAATCGCAGACTTATCACAATAGCCTATGCAAATACAAAAATACTGCACAGTTCTTCGGAACTGTGAACTTTAGCCTACTGTATACTACAGTACCCATCATGTAACACAGCGCTTTACATTTTGTTTACATTATTTTACACTACCCCTCAAGTGATTGTTTTGTCACTTCTCAATTGATCCTGTGTTGTAATCGTCAAATTCCATAAAAATTTCTACCAAACCAATGGATATTTGAAGTGCTTCTTAATTCATCATCCATATAATATTGTGTAGGTGCTGCCCAATTTCAATAGATCAACAACCATCATGAAAAATTTGTGCCACATATATACCCATAGCTTACGTTGCCAATACATAACATAAGATCACACCAAATTATTTTAGACTATAACACACGGCGCCATAGAAATTGTCGTCATTATTATTATTTATTATTAACACATTATTTGAGACTGGACCATTTAAGATTAGAATCTTCTACTACAGTGTCATTTCCAATCTAACCAACCTGCCATGTGGGTGCCATTGCTGGATGGTAGAACCATAACATCTGTGCAGCTTTGTTTTTCAAAAAGTTTGAAAACCTAATTACTGGCACTTACGTAGGCCCACAATTATTCTCCGAAACTCAGAGCATTGTATTAATAGCTGAAACCTGCAATTGAATGCAAGGAATGTTGCTTGTCAGAAAAAATACTTAACCAGAAAATATAGATCACTAGGACACATTGTGTTGCACCTAGAAATTTATATAACATCTATCAAAACGCGCACACACTAGATTCATTAATCAGAGGTACTCAAATTTAAAAGGTTATCACTTTAGATGAGATAGAATTGAATGATTGTATTACATAATACAGCTGATGTTCTTTAATTAACAGCATGGTGTGATTTGTAAGAATAGAGGAAACTGCAGCACTGATTCAGAATCATTTAACGTGCAACCCTTTCAGGTTTTTTCTCTTGCTCACAGAGGCCAGTGACAAATCACACCCAAGATCAGTCCATTCCAGAATAGAGCAAATTATAATACAATACTAATTAAATTACTTTTAATCTGAATCAGATAATCCTGGATTAAATCAGATTAGAACCAGTCAAATTGTGATAGATTAGATTTGTAGGTCTATATTAGACTAGGCTAAGGACAAAGACCATTGGCATCCTCCCACCCCTCTGCATTATAATTCAAATATTGGTACCTCAGCATAAGGTAATTGACATTACAGAAGTTACCCTGGCTATTATTCTTAAGTAGACCCCGCAGACTTGACCCTATCTTAAACACTAGCCTAGTGATGTCAACCACATTGTCACCTGCCACCAACCGAACACAGAACACAGCGGAGCATGATTCAGATGGATTAAAATGAAACTCCAGTGGAACCATTAAAGAGGAAACTGTTTCCATCTGTTCTCTGTTCTGTTAACGTTTGTGTTGTCCACAATTTAAAAGGTTATCAATGGCAGGAAGAAGTGTTCCTTAAATCCGGTTCCAGTGATTAGGCAATGGTTCCAGTGATTAGACAATGGTTCCAGTGATTAGACAATGGTTCCAATGATTAGACAACGGTTCCAGTGATTAGACAATGGTTCCAATGATTAGACAACAGTTCCAGCGATCAGGTAACGGTTCCAATGATCAGACAATGGTTCCAGTGATTAGACAATGGTTCCAGGGATTAGACAATATTTCCAGTGATTGAACAATGGTTCCAGTGATTAGACAACATTGTCTAATCACTGGAACCATTGTCTAATCACTGGAATCATTTGATTCCAGTGATTAGACAATGGTTCCAATGATTAGACAACAGTTCCAATGATTAGACAATGGTTCCAGTGATTAGGCAACGGTTCCAACGATCAGACAATGGTTCGGTTCCAGTGATAGACAACAGTTCCAGTGATTAGATTAGACAACAGTTCCAATGATTAGACAATGGTTCCAGTGATTAGACAATGGTTCCAGTGACTAGACAATGGTTCCAGTGATTAGACAATGGTTCCAGTGATTAGGCAACGGTTCCAGTGAATAGATGAGTCACAGTGATGTTCAAAGGCTGTCAGCATAAAGGTATAGATGCTGAGTGACCAGCAGGTGTGCAGCCATAACTATAAGAGATGCTTTGCAGGCAATTAAAATGGAAAATCATGGCTCGTCATGAGGACGGATCAATATAAATTATCCAGTCTTAAGTCTGTCAAGGTAACAACTTGGATATCTACCTCCACTAAAAATAGCCAAACACCTAGGCATTCTCTCTCGCATATCCAGAATCCTCTTACCACAGATCAGAACTTCACTCTACTATACATCCATACCGTACTTATATTACTGCAATATAGTATGGGCCTCTGCCTATAGGTCAAATCTTGCTAAACTCGTTGTCCTCCAAAATCGAGCTATACGATTTGTGGCTAAAATCCTTTATGGAGCCCACACAAAAGCAGTATTCCTAGGCTTAAGAATGCTAAAGCCAGATCAGATAAGGCGATTGCAAATAGGGACATTTATGTACTGTTCTATTCATAATCAATTACCAGTAACCTTTGGAGACTATTTTCAACTTAATACCAATGTTCAAGATCGTTGCTTGAGAAATGCTAACGTTTTTTATACTCCATTTGCCCGTACTAGTAATAAGCTTAGATCTACATCTATTAAATGTATGGGACCAAGAACCTAGAACAGTATTCAAATACACAGGTACATGTGATAAACTGTTTAGCCCTATTATTATTGTTGATTTTATCATCTAAATCCTAATTTGGGCTCTATTTAACAACTCTTGCAACATATTAAAGTGTAAACCTGCATAGATCTTGAACTGGACAGGTTAACAATTAATTATGTTAAGAAATATTTTTTGCAATTTTTGGAATATGGGAAAACAATCTGAAAAAACACGTAATTGATCCTTAAGTGATTTACAATTTCTTAGGTGTTAGACAATTAATTAATAACTGATTGTTTAGATAATAAAATTAATGTAATTTATATGAACATAATTCTGTAAATTTTCTTGTCGTGAGAAGAGCCAAAATGACCACTAAAAGAGCCTTTATGGCCAAAGGAAAAGAGTCATAATGAACACAAGAGTCTTAATGGCTATTGAGAAGGGCCTTAACGGCAGGGGCGGATCCAGGGGGGCCAATCCGGCCATGGCCCTCCCATTTAAAAAGTGCATGGGACGTGGCCCCCATTTGGTTTCAACAAGCCATTAACTCAATGCAGCGGGAGAGAAAAGCAGGATACTAGAGACTCTGTCCGACCAGGATGACTGATGACTAAAAAAAGAGAAAGGGTCATCAGATTTTTCAGCGACCAAGACGAAATTTTTCCCCTGTCCCAAGACCGAAAATTTTGCGCCCCCCCCTTCGAAAATTTCTGTATCCGATCCGCCCTTGCTTAATGGTGACTTGAAAAGACGTGCAAATAATCATCATGGACATATTTTCATGTGTATTTCTTGCTTCTAAATAATCTGCTACATTGAAATAGGGAGATGCAACAGTAAAGAAAATGAACCAATGAACTGTTATATAATCACTTCTTTTTAAAGATGTCAACGGCCATAGCAGCCACAAGATGTCACTAAACTTCCGGAATAAATAAATAAATAAATAGGGTCTAGAGTTCTCCACACATACACTCAGAGACAGACGTTAACAGTGGAACAGACAGAATGCAAACAAGCTATGAATGTGCAGAATGGAAGCTGCCTCTGCTAGACTCCCTTTCTGCCTCCTCCTTTTCCTCAATGTCCTCTTCCCACTCCTCCTCCTCCTGTTCCTCCTCCTCCAAGTGATTCCGAAATCTTAGGCATAAACATTTTCTAAATGATGAATGCAAGAAACAGAGCTAAGAGGTTTAGTAATAAAGGGCAAAGTTCACGAAGCCTACAAAGCCCACACCAGCAAAGAGGGAAGAAGCTGCCATCCCTTGCAACAAGTGGTCCAATTCCATCCAGATGAACCAGCGTTCCTTTAAAATCAAGTGGAATTCTCCGCCCCCGCCCCTCTCCCTTCCCACCGTCCTCCCCTCCCCTCAGATCACTGGTATGCCGTCACCCTACATCTTCCTTCTCAATTCCAACAGGTGCCAGTCTCAGTATCTACCCCCATCCCTCTTCCTTCTATATGGCGTAGGCGATGACAGGTGTGACTAAGCAGCATAAACACAAAGCATCTCTACTTTCCCTTCCGCATCGTCAAGAACTCTAAGCTTGCAAGGAAAATAAAAACCGTGTTCGACGTAGTGTTTAGTAGCATCAGACACTACCAGAGTGGCCACTGACTTTAAACCGTCCCACAACAGGACAGTCATTGCTGCAAATGGCCACACCTCTGTTTGAATAAGTACTTTCAATGACCACATTGTCCTCTGAATGACTGCTAATGTACTAGTTAGTAGTATAGCCTAATCACAAATTTATATAGCACAACTTCAAACAACACTCAGGGCACTTCTAACCGAGTCCATTTATCCTGTTACTGTTAAATCCTCTTTTAAATCATCCATCCATAGTCTTGGTCTACCTTTTCTCTTGACATCATCATCATCGTCGTGGGGCATGGTGGTACAGTGGGTATGTTATTTTCCCTTCCAGCGTTTAATTAGCATATTGTGTAGGATTTGATCACCTGGCATTTACCTACGTGTAAAAATCAACTTTGTCTAGCAGAACTGCACTTGGATACCAATACAAAAATATAATACAACTTAAATTTGATATCGCCATCCTTACAAACCTCTGAAGTGTCTCGACGGCACAACTACAATTGTGAATGAAGGACTTGCTCAAGGTCTTTACACAGTAACTACTGCCTCGGATGGGGATCGAACCTGTACCCTCCGCGTTACAGGTCGATCGCTCTAACTAATCGGCACCGTGCCTCACCAAATGACTGATGTTATCAGTGGCGTAGTCATGAATTTATGATGGGAGGGAGGGGTTGGATTTTTTGGCCTGGCCGGATGCCCCTTCTGACACCAACCCAACAGTATTACAGTAAATAAAAAGGGATTAAGGGAATAAAGTAACAAAGGGAATAAAGTAAGAAAAACAATTGTTACTACTGTTAAGAAACGAAGCGGATCACTTAGTAAACGATAAGATTTTAATAAGATTAATCGCACTGATCCATAACTGAACTAGCTGTCCTTCAGCCATTACCGGAAAAGGAAAGAACTAAACGCGAGAAAGAAGAACTGACGACTACATAATGTTAGGATAATCATAGTCGTTATATAGCGCTAGATCTATAAAGTCCAACACCCCTCCTTAACGACTACTTTACCATAGCATCATAACAAAAAATAAACTGTTCTCTCAATTTAGCCCAATTTCACTAGTAAACTTCCTAGTTTTAACTGCTTCCAAAGGCTTTGTTAAGAGATCAGCTATCATGTGTTCACTAGAACAATACTTAATGTCTAGTTCCTTCTTTCTGTACATTTCCCGTACGAAATGATATTTAGTTCCGATATGCTTTGTTCTGTAACTGTTTCAAAACACCCGGATCTTCATGACCATAGTTTTATTCATAAGTTCTTCAAACTTCTTTAACATTGTAGATTTTGTCGATGCTACAATCAGGTCATCCACATGAATTGAGATGTAAATCCATCCATCATCGTACTGTTTTGAATATAAACATTGATCATTGTCACTTCTCTTGTATCCATCAGTGACAAGTACTTCATTGAGCTTTTTGTTCCATTCATTTGCTCCTTGTTTAAGTCCATATAAATTCTTTTTCAATTTACAGACTTCTGTAGTGCCTTTCTGATATCCATCAGGTTGTTTCATGTAGACTTCATGAGATAGTTTACCATTCAGGTAAGTTGTTTCCACATCATAGTGTTTTACTATCATGCCTTTAGAATCTGCTATAGTCAAGATAGTTCTCAGAGTTGATGGTTTTGCTACTGGAGCAAATACTTCATCATAGTCTTCTCCAAATTTCTGAGAATATCCTTGTGCTACTAAACGAGCTTTATATCTGGTTATATTTCCCTTTTCATCTTTCTTGATTTTGTAAACCCATTTGCTACCAATGGCCGTTTTGTTTTCAGGTAATTCTGTTAAGACCCATGCTCCATTTTCATTCAATGATTTCATTTCATCATCCATTGCTTTCCGCCAGTATTCTTGTTGTTGACTAGATATGGCTTCCTTGTAACTTCTTGGTTCTGACTCAACCGTTGTTATTTTATTCATGGTTTCAATTAGTCTTTCAGGCGGTTTTGCCTTGTTGACTCTTTCTGATCTTCTTAAATTTACCTGAGTGTCTGTAGTGTCTGTAGTTTCCTTATCAGTTTGTGTAATTTCTTCCTCGGGTAAATGATGTGTCGGAAAAAGAATAGTTTCATCATCAAAATCTGAATTTGATGACTGCTCTTCAATGTCCAAATCAAAATCACCCTCTGTTGACAAATGTGGATCTGTCTCGAGAAAAATTACATCTCTACTGACGTATACTTTGTTAGTATTCACATCTAGTAGTCTGTAACCTTTTGTGCCTCTTTCATAACCGACGAAGGTCAATTTTTTGGCTTTATCGTCCAATTTCTGTCTTTTCTCTGCAGGAATTGCTACGTACGCTTTAGATCCAAATCTCTTTATGTAGCTTAAATTTGGTTTTCTTTTGTTCCATCTTTCATAAGGAGTGCCTTCAATCCCTTCAACTGGTAATCTGTTCTGTAAATGGTTTGCTGTCATTATGGTTTCACCCCAAAATTGTAGCGGTAGGTCTGCATCCTTTAACATGCATCTTGTCATCTCGGTGAGATAACGATTCTTTCTTTCTGCACAACCATTCTGTTGAGGAGTATAAGGGTTTGTGAATTCTGCTTGAATTCCTTCACTTTTCATGAAATTCTGTAACCTTTGAGCTGTGTATTCCCCTCCTCTATCTGATCGAATTCTTTTCGGTGTTTTACCAAACTTTGTCTGAACATGCTTGACGTACTCTTGAATCTTTTCAGGTACTTCAGATTTATTTGCCAATAAATACACTTCTGTATATTTACTGTGATCATCAATCATCGTCATGAAATATCTTTTCCCACCAGGTGTTGTTGTCTGCATTGGTCCACAAACATCTGTATGTATTAAGTCTAGAATCTCATCTGACTTGGAATCTGACTTCTTTGGAATTGACTTTCTTGTCATCTTTGTTTGAATGCAACATTCACACACACTTGAGAATTTACACGGCTTGATGATGATTCCTGATACTTTATTCTGATTCACCATGTTTTGTATGGCTTTTGGATCTCTGTGTCCCATTCTGTTATGCCAAACGTGTATGCAACCTGTGCAACTTTGTGCAACCTGTGCGATATGTGTTTCCTTTACTTTATTCGTTTGGTCAGAGATTCTCAATTCAAACAAATCATTTTTGTCATCTGCAATTGCTATTGCTTCTCCATCCTTTATGATAGTGCATTTGTTTTCCTTGAATCTCACCTCACAACCTTTACTGACAAGTTTCTTTACTGAAATTAAATTTCCTTTCAATTGTGGGACGTACAAGACTCCACACAATTTTGCAACATGTATCTCTCCGTTTTCCTTTATGGAATTTATCATCACATCACCACTTCCAGCTGTTTTAATCTTTCGACCATCAGCGAGAAAAACTTCACTGTTGTACTGTCTGTTAATGTTCAAGAAGAAATTTCTGTTACTGCACATATGTGTTGTTGCACCAGAATCAACGTGCCAAACACTACTTATGTCTTTTTCGTTTGCTTTAAGACATGTATGTGCTACACTTTCTGTTGGTTTTTCTTCATTGAATTTTTCTCTCAACGTTTTAACCGCATGGTCTGAATTTATTTTCTTCCACTGGATATATTTTCTGCAATCTCTTTTTAAGTGGTTAGGTTTCTTACAGAAATAACATGTGCGATGTTCCTTAGGATTTGTTTCTGGTTCTGTTGCCTTTAAAACCTTTAATTCCTGTCCTTTATGTGTTGAGGAATTACTTGTCCTTCTTGTAAACTCTTCAAGGAGTTTGTTTTTGACTAATTCAACAGTCAAATCACCTTCAGGTCTGCTTTCTAATGCCGTAATCAGTGTCCCGTAACTTTCTGGAAGACTACTGAGGAAGAAAGCAACTGTTAAATGCTCTGCCAACGTTTCTCCCAACGCCGTGAGCTGGTCAATTAAATTTTCCATTTCCGCAAGATGGTTTTGCATATCACCATGTTCTGTTAACTTTAATGCACACAGTTTTCTCAATAAATTGACTTTACTGGACAGTGTTGCCTTTTGATGATACTTCTTTAATTGTTCCCATAAACCTTTTGCCGTAGTTTCTTTCCTTATTAGATGAAGTTGGTTGTCTTCAACTAACAAACCTATCGTGGCTCTTGCTTTTCCATCTTTACTTTGCCACGCTTCCGTAATAGGATCGGGGGTTTCTTTAGTGACAGTGTCCCACAAGTCCTCTTTAATTAGCAGAAGTTCAACTTTAAACTTCCAAATCTGGTAGTTGCTATTATTCAGTTTTGCGATTTTACCTGAGCTTTTATCCGTCATTTTTATTCTTTCGGTGAAAAAGAAATAAACAACTGTTTCTCGCATTTCTGTCGCGATGTAAGAAAACAGTCACGCTATACTGCGCAGTTGACCGGATTATCCTTATATGACTTATTAAAGTTCCGTATCATAAACTTTTGTGATCATTACGTGCTCTAGGCTTGCTGGGCCCATAACCTGTTAAGAAACGAAGCGGATCACTTAGTAAACGATAAGATTTTAATAAGATTAATCGCACTGATCCATAACTGAACTAGCTGTCCTTCAGCCATTACCGGAAAAGGAAAGAACTAAACGCGAGAAAGAAGAACTGACGACTACATAATGTTAGGATAATCATAGTCGTTATATAGCGCTAGATCTATAAAGTCCAACAACTACAAGCAATTGTTTTGTTTTATCTTATTTGAGTGGATAAATAACCTTTAAAAAAACTTTTTCCCTAAGCCAATGGGGGGGGGGTTTAACCCCCGAAACCCCCCTTGTCTACGCCACAGGATGCTATTATACACATGCAAATTAAACTCCAGGAACCGTCGTGTGGTATGGACACTGATGGCAATGTCAAACTGTGCTTAACATCCGAGGCCACCGCACTCCTGATACAAGTGCTACCCTAAATCCAACCCATACAACCTGTACAGAGCCCTTTTCTTTGGCCTTAATGCCATTAGTGGTCTTCAAGTTATCACTACATAGCTGAAAACACTGGTGAATCCTGTGTAATTTTTCAAACAATTTACACCTCTTCATATTCGCGCCAGTCTGGTATCTGCTATGAGCAGGCACTAGTTTTCTCTGAGTTATCAGCCAAAACACTAATAAATAATAAAGATGCATCTGTTTCATGGCACTCTTAACCTTTAACCCCCCCCATACCCAACCTCCTATGCAAGACAAAAAACCAAAAACAGATGATACCTACAAACGACGACATCAATTCTCACCACTCCCTTATCACATAATTAAAACCAAGAAGAAGAAGAAGAAGAAGAAGAAGAGGAGCAGTCTCTAGGGCTGCCTCAGAGAAACAACCATGGGGTATGAAGTGTTAGGGACATCTTTTTTCTTCGCTTCAGCGTGGGAGGCCTGGCGGCCAGTCCTCTCTTTACTGACACAGAACCCATTATACCTGAGCTTGCTAGAGACTAGAGGACTCCAAGTGGACTAGAAATCCCAAAGCAAAGTTCTGTCCTAGCTTGCAGCTTTTACTTTTTAACCCTGACCTCACCATTGACAGTCTGCTCTGCAAAAGCAAAATTCTCATCTATCATAATGTATGTATGTATGCGCACTTGTTATAGCGCTCTTTCAAGATTTCTACTCAGAGGCATTCCCGACCATACAGTGCGGGACACTGAATCAGAGTTTCACGCCGAAGCGCATGAGCAATATTTTGCGAGTGAAGGACTTGTTCAGGGTACCTACACGGGGTCTTGTGGTGGATTCAAACCCACAACCTTCCAGCTCCAAGGCACCGAACATACCCTGACACCACCATGCCCCACAAATAATGATATGTTATATTCATTGCTTGAGGTAACTTGAGGTCAAAAGTCCTGGCAGCCAGAAGACATCCATAAACAGTGGATACTGTCTAGGTTTATAAGCTTTAATCCAAAGCTGATGATCTATAAACTGAAAGATAACAAATTCTACAGCATTTCTCCATATTCTATACATGTACATCCACTTGACCGATTGACATCAAATCATCCTGGCTCAAACAAGTTCCTAAGTTCCCCCCCCTCTTCGAAAATTTCTGTATCCACCCTTGGCTGCATTGATTGTGGGTATAGCATGGAATAATTACTTTCATGGGTATTTGATAGTCTAATGGTTAGCATGCGGGAATGTCAATTAAAAGTTGGTGTTCAAACCCCCACCAAGGAAGAGATTTGACTGAGATTTCTGTGGTACCAGTACTTTTTGCCAACTGAGCTATGAGTACATTGACTCTACACTGTTCATGGGAGGATTAGATGATGAGACCTGCCCGCATAAGCCGAAACCAAAAAAATGAAGTCGTACTAATGGCTGACTCAGCGTGAGCTTAAGGGACAACTCTCTTTCTTCATGGTATGTAGCTAACAGCAGCAACAGAGGATGTTGTACACATAACAGGAGAGGGACAGTTGAGCAGAGGGAAAGTAGAGCAGAGGGACAGTTGAGCAGAGGGACAGTTGAGCAGATGAACAGTTGAGCAGAGGGACAGTTGAGCAGAGGGACAGTTGAGCAGAGGAGCAAGGGAATAAGGAAACAAAGAGATGAGAAACTTTTCGGGAAGGGACAGGAGGGTCTACCATGGTAACGGATGAAACACGCTCTTTTTTTATTGTTTTTCTGCATTCTTTGAAGGAAAAGCTTCAGTGGTGCAATGCAGGTAGTCATGCCGTTGTGGTAAAATACAATATGATTTAAAATTATAATTGTGGTAAAATACAATATGATTTAAAATTATAAATTTGAAAGAAGACTTGCCAGTGACAGAGATGGTGAAGTTCATCCAGGCGACACCACGAGCGTTGCGAACAAGGCAGGAATAGCGACCAGAATCATTCTTGAAAATCGGTTCAATCTTCAGCGAATGCCTGCTGATCTGAAACCTGTTTTAAAATTTTACATAAATTAGACGCTAGGTCTTTACACAATAAAATCTAATTTAATCCAACATTCCAAATAGATATGTACATAAAATAATGCAATGTATTTGTGATGAAACATTTATTATACCGTCCCCTCAGAGTATCTACTTAGAGGCAAGATATCTACTTGAATATGGAATTGCAAGGTCCAAGCAAGTGCATCTGTCCTTCAGGTGCATTGACCCACCTGGTGTCTTAAGTTATTAAGCCTTGGGGACATAGCACCACATTGCATTACTCAAACCCCAATAAGGTTGCAAAAAGACGATCATAATTTATTATCACAATCACCATCATTGTCATCAGAATCACATATTTCAATAATATTCACCATAGATGTAAAAACGATGGAAACGGAATTTAAAAAAACGAAAACCGTTGTTTAATTTTAAAAAAACGACAGATACACGGAAACGAAAAATACTTTGACTTTTTTGCATCTAAAACTGCACTTTAAACTAAAAAACGTGTTTATGCAATTTTGTCTAAATCGTTAAATAACTCAACTTTATTAGTAGGCCAAAATTAATTATAAGTGACATTAATCTATAACAGTTTTTTCCTTATAATTTTGGCATAATAAGAAATTGAGAAAATTACAGATATTGAATTGAATTTTTCAAATTTAAAGTCTAAGAAGACCCCAATATCAGACAAAAATAAATACTAATTAAGGAAAATAAAAACACAGTAAATAAACAAATAAAGTTGTATAATATATAAAAAGTAAAAACGGAAGAAAAATAGGACATTTTAAACAACTACGATATTTGCCAGCATCTTCAATTAGAAAATTCTGCTAATTAATTCACACATTTATCAGTTGACACAGGGTGAGAAGCATAACTGCCACATCAGTTAAACTACAAATCAAACCTCTGTAATGTCTGACATTGGCATTGGTTTCTCCATAGATACTAGTATAACTTTGGGTAGAGGCAATCAAATTCACAGCTGGGAACAGATGAGGCAAATGCATTGACATTGAGTATCCTGCAGCCATAAGTTTACATGTGACAACAGGATTGAGTATAAATTCAAGAAAATTAAAGAAAGCCAATATTTTACTTTTCAGTCTTCTTTAATCATTTTGAAATGTTCAGAGATTTCCATCAACCGACTAAATAGAGATCTATTTTCTTAAAAGCGATGCGCAATCCCAAATGACTCATTGGGAAGGTGAGGGGCAATGCCAGAAAGGACATGTACCCCTTCAGTTATCTTAGTTCAGTCCTTCATAAAACTTTTTATCCCAAACTTTTTGCCAACAACTAAAACATTGGAAAGTGGCGTACAGATAAGAGCTGCTCAAAAGAAAGACGTCACACCACCCGCAAGCTCAAAAAGTCTCAAAAGAGTTTCTAAAGGCGCATAGATCTTTAGTTCTTTACCCTTGTCCAATGTACCGTGATTACAGAATGACGCACTGCGATAGCCCTGCCAAAAAAATTCCTAATTAGATAAGACTACAAGGAAGAGTGCGAAAGAGTCGAAGCAAGATTGAAGGAAGAGCTTGAAAAGCAAGCGACAAGAGATGAAGACAATAGACAGACGTGACCTTGTAGATAGGGGAAGATGGGCCAGAAAACAACAGAGATCAATGACTTCTACTCAGGCGGTGAGATAATACAAATGCAAAACAACGGTAAATCGACACACATTGTCTATTCAGGAATTGAGATAATACAAATGCTACATAGAAAGGAAATAGAAATAGATAAAGACAATTGGGAAATGTAACGATTGCAGAAGCAATTTTTAAAAATAAAATAAATAAATGATGATAATAATAGTAATACTAATAATAATGACAATTTTAAAAAGAATAAAATAATGGAAAATATGTTGATGATGATGAAGAAGATGATGATGATGACGATGATGATATATGCATGTATGTACGTGCACTTGTTATAGCGGCCCTTCAAGATTCCTATTTTAGTAGTAATCTTGAATGGGCGCTATAACAAGTGCACATACATACAATGCATCAAATGGACGGATATCTCATTGTTAAAATCCAGCAGAACAATGACGGGCGGCTTAAAACACTAAACAAATGATTCTACGCATCAGAACTTCTGTTGCATACCTGGGAAGATGCTCCTCGAGGTTGATCAGATTCGGTCCTTTGTACCACTGGAGAGATGGTCTAGGATTACCGCAGGCCTTGCAAATCAACTTCACTCCCTCTCCCTCGGGCACTGTCTTGTTCAAAGCGTGCGGTTCGATTTCAGGAATCAGACAGTCTGAAAAAGAGGAAATAACAACGTCCAGAATAAAAAGTGAGACGAGTTGCCGCAACCTCGTACCTGCGCTCTCGCCTCCGCAACAACAACGCAAACCAAAATACGGCACCTTTGGACCTCACCTATATAGACAGAATTTTCCCACTGAGGTGGTATTGCGTTGCTGGGAACATCCCTGAGGGTGACAAAAACACCTGGACGGATCAAATCAGACCAGCTGGAAATTGAAAACTACAAAAGGCCTCGAAGCAAGATTAGGATTCTACTCTGATTAGTGCCTGGTAAACGTTAGACAGTAATTCCATAACGCTCAAAATGTGTCATAGTAACAAGACTAAATTTGTTTGCTGTGCGCATATTTATTAGCAGTAATTACGTGCGTAAAATGAGTAAGACATCTGAAGCTATCTTCCACTTGAACTTTTGACCCCATGCATGGAGAAGGCCTCTAAAAAATGTAATGAATTAATTTTTAATTATATATATATATGATTATATATATATATATCATATATTAAAAAAAAAACCCAGCGTAATGACGTTAAAGATACCCATAAAAGCCGTCAAGTAGTTCATCAGATTTCGGCAACAGCCACTGTCTATAGAAAGCAGTTTAATGACATAGCTCACTCTTTCAGGCATAAGACAAGTGTGTTTTTTGTTTGTTTGTGTGCATGTGTGTGTGCATGTGTGTGTGTGTGTGTGTGTGCGCGCGCGCGTGTAGCCTATTTGATCTATGCTGGAAACTAACTAAAGATGTAGGCCTACATGTAAATATTGATTACCGTATCTAAGAGTGAACATTCATAGCCTTAAAATTATTCACAAAGTGTTAGTCTAGTAACCTCAAGAAATTTTTCAACAATGGTAAACATGCTACAGCCTAAGCATTTATTAAATGTTAAAATCATTGGCAATAGTAATAAAAACCTACCATAACAGTAAATAGTTTATTTTCAACAATCACATTCAACACTGTCATAAACTCTCTGTGTCCAATTTTATTTTTGTGCCAATAAGGCTGTCAAAACAAGTCATTGCTAAATCAAGTCTTGTATATGATTATATATAGGTCCAGTGTTTGTGACTCATTCTCAATTGAGTAAAAACATATACACTAAGTAAAATTAAGGCTCAATTGAACTTAAGCGTAATGACATTCAAGACAGTGGCGTAGACAAGGGGGCTACGGGGGGTTAACCCCCCCCCATTGGCCTAGGAAAAAGGTTTTTTAAAAGTGATTCATCTACTTAAATAAGGGGGGAAATCAATTGCCTGTAGTAACAATTGTTTTTCTTACTTTATTCCCTTTGTTACTTTATTCCATTTTTATTTACTGTAATACTGTTGGGTTGGTGTCAGACAGGTCATAAAACTCCAAACTCTTCCCATCATAAATTCCTGGCTACGCTACTGATTCAAGATACCCACAAACGATGCCAAGTAGCCTAATTTATCAGTTTTCAGCAACAGTTAGGCCCTACTATCGATTGAAAGCAGTTTAATGATATAGCTCCTTCATTCGTCGTTTTCGATGCGGTAATTCATTGAAGTGATACCTGCCCAAACTTACTCTCTTAGTCCTTCGTGCTATTAAGTGATGTACAGAATCATATCACCACCTTTGCAAATGTAACACTCTATCACATTACAATGTCTTTCAGACAGACAGAGACATAGACAGACTGACAGACAAACTGACTGTAGAGACATATATAGAGACAGACAGACAGACGCCAGGAACTGCCAATAATCAGCTAATCCTAGTCACGGTTTCCGGCAGATCCACGCTCATTAAGACCATAAATAAAACAACTGAAAATGACGAACGCCCGACTGCAGACAGCCCTCGGGCGAGCGGAGAACAGGCAAAAACTACGCTTCCCCGCCGCCCGCCCGCCACCGTCCGCCCGCCACCGCCGCCGGCCTATTCAACGGACTCTTGTACAGCACATCCGTTCCGGGAAGTATGTAGCCTAATGGGCGTTGCTGGTGAAACCCATGTGGACATCCGACATTCAGAGACAAGACTTCTCGACCGACCGATGGATCGAGAGGTTTGAGCAAATTGCCAACGGCTGGCAAGAGACGCAGCTCTAAAAGACCTTGCGATGAGATAGCTTTATCTTAATTTGAGCTTCCAAGTATCCGACGGGAGCAAGGACAGACGGACGGACGTAGGGATGAATGGATGCAAGCACACGTTTTGTTGATTGAGAAACTGGCAACACGAAATATACTGCAATACAGACGCATGTACCGGAACAAACAGGCGAGTTAGTGAATTCCGAACACTTCTAACAGGTCAAAGGGCAAGAAGCTCCGTGCCTCCTTTTAAACAAACATAACGCCCACGCGACGGGTGGAGAAACGCAAAGCAGAACACCTTTGATTACATCATCTGCTGTTCTCAACAACAGTTCATTGAATAAACCTTTCCAGAAACAAAGCTGTAATGATTACCTATACGGTTTACGAGATAATCATCACTGCTAGGAATAAGGGCACTCTTTACTCTCTCATACGTTTCCTGCTCTTTAATTAAAAGCACACTTACACCTTACGTGCTACTTATATAGCCTTGCATATTCTCCTGACCAGGAAATGCTCCACTTTATCACATCCCTTCCACACATTATGAACATCCTACTGCCATGCACGCTTGGAGAAATTTTTGCAAAAGGGAAAAATGCCTTAGTCACGGTTAAATTTTTTAGCAGGAGTTTGAAAAATGCAAAGCAAGATTATTAAGAACCTGGGTATTTTTCTAGAGGGGTTTCTAAATGTCAAGTTCTCAGTTTCACGTTCTGCATCGTTAGTAGAACGAGTGCGTTCAGTGCAAAGAATCTGTTAAGACCAAAAAAAGTCGCAGTTTAAAAAGGTCTCAATTTTTCAGGGGACGGGCAAGTGTCCCTCTTGCCCCTTTATGTGAAGGCATGCACCCGTGCCTTCTGCAATGCACTTCGGCCCGACACTGAATGGATAACTTATCACTGAAGACATACTTTTCACGAACATCTCTGCATATGATTGTACTTGGCCTTCCTATTAGTACTTGAACTCAGTATCAGTACTTGGCAAATTGGCCTCATGACAAACCAAATGCAAAGTGTTGCATTGGCATTTATTGTCAACTGCTAAGGGTACCATATTCAGCAGTTACAGAATAGCAGAACCCCAATCTATAAGAAAACTTTTGATAGCCAGGTCATGTAGATGCTGTTATAAACTGTACAATCATAAATAGAACTGTTTTGAAAGTCTCATTTTGAAGTAATAATAGTAATAATAATAATAACAACAACGATAATAATAATTTGATTGATAGTGTTGAGGGATCATGCTTACCACGGGGCAAAAACCCAATAATAATAATAATAATAACAATAATAATAATAATGACAATTTATATGGCACCGTAACTCCAACTAGGCCACTACAATGGCACCTAAGTAAAAACCTCTTGTTCATCCACACAAGAAACTCTAGCAAAGTTTTTAAATTCCTGTCTACCCCGGTACTTAGCACGCATCATATATATAGGACAAAGCCCCTTAGCTTCAATGCAATTACAGCTGTACATGCCTCAACCAAAAGACTTTGATCCTTATTTGCAAAGTGATGAAATCTCTGCACACAGCCAATCTCATAGGTCCGCCAGCAAATGACTGAAGCCCGGATGAGTTGAGACTTGAGAACTGTCTGAAACGGAATAACTAAGGCAGTAAGCCTATAGTGGTACCTGTAAGTCTGGTTATAGGATCAGGAAATTGGTAACACAAGTCACAGAATCTATACCAATAACACCATAATTAGAATAAGTTATAGTTCTGTAACTTATTCTAACTATGGTGCAGCGGTGCTATTCTAATGAATAAGCACTGCACCAAAATTAGAAGAACTAGCAGAATCATCAATGTGCATGCCAAGTTCTAAGAGAGATGCAATCTGCAAGACCATAGCATCGAAGTTGGAAGCAATGGCATAGGCAAACATGTAAGACAACAGCG
Source organism: Lumbricus terrestris (assembly GCA_949752735.1). Lineage (NCBI taxonomy): Eukaryota > Metazoa > Annelida > Clitellata > Crassiclitellata > Lumbricidae > Lumbricus > Lumbricus terrestris. Next base: position 39,576,496 of record OX457037.1, on the reverse strand, counting down.
TAAGAAAACTAGTACACCTGCACTGCTAACAAGTCGAAGCACAGTACATAGTGAAACCAATAATGTACAATTTTTAGAAAGTTACACCATTCATGACAGTAACGGAGGCAAATGGGATAGCACGCTGGCATGGAGAGCAAGAGGAGCCGAGATCGAATCCCTAAGCCCCCTAGGATAGACGTGCTTTGTAGGCTGATATATCAGCATCAATTATTGCAAACTGTCTGTTCTATTAGTAGTTAAGATTTGTGTATTCTGTATTCTATGATCTGAGTTCTTGTAAACTGTTTAAACTGCATAATTGTACGCTGTAACCAAATGCGGTCTGTCAACCGGATTGTTGAATAAATTAGGTAATTATTATTAATATTACCAAAGCGTCAAAACATCCTTTAAAAGGTAGCCACTAAGGAGGAAAGTCTATAGTTACAAGCAGCAATTAGAGTTTGTTACATAGTGGAGGATTACATTAACAACAGCTGCACCAAAGATATTGACAGGGCTGTGGCAAGATAAACATCTCTGACCACAATCAACTGTCAGCTTCAGAACTATTTTGGACATAAATTATTATATTTATTTAACAACCACAACATGATAATCATGTCAATTCAGCACTCATAATTTTGCTTCTAACATTGTATCTTCCTCTCTGCCTCACTCTCTGTCTGTCTGTCTGTCTGTCTGTCTGTCTGTCTGTCTGTCTGTCCTCCTTCTTTACATATACAATATATGTAGATATACATTTATAGGGTACGTGTTACCTTCATTTAAAATAGACATCATGGCGGGTTCAAGCATATCAATAGGCACAAATTCTAGAGATGAAACAATTATTTCCAAGTGGATGTGTGTAATACGTCAGTTTGTCAAGATACTGTCAGCCACAGACAAAATCACACGAACAGATCTCAAAGATCTTGTACTACTGGCGCCACCTATGTAATTACACCCTCTGACCACGTAAACCCTGGAATGCAGCAGACAACCAACTGCCCACAAGAGAGCGACTGACTGAAGAAGGCGGTGAGAAGAGAAGGGAGAAATCTTTGTTGTTGAAGATGGGACAAAACTGACAAACTGATAAGCTAGACCAACAGTGATGGATCTTGTCAGTAGAAACGACAAGCAAGCAATGCAGACTTCTGAGGCCGGCAAGACAGACTCTGGCGTAGACATGGAGATGGCTGATAAACGGCACCGTGCAAGATACAGTTACTAGATTGAATTGAAAGCACAAAACCGCCGCCGTGGTGTGTGATGGACTGTACTAGTTGTTGCCCACTGGTCGTCAGTATCAAGACTGTTCCCCTATATTCAAGATGACAGACTCCCCCGTAGACGCACTCATCACTCTAAAGCACCACTCCCATAGATGTCAAACAACTGCAGTCCTAGAGAGCCACTGAAGGATGCCTCTGTTTATTCCATCAACTTTTTCACCAGTACTTAATTATCGTGGTATGACAATTGCTGTCAACCTTCTATTGGTAAAGTCTTGAGTGGACAAAGCTTTTAGCTCAACCTTATACAGGATCCGGCAGAACACTTTTTACTCACAAACAGTGGCGTAGACAAGGGGGTAGGGTTTCAGAGGGTTAAACCCCCCCATTGACCTAAGAAAAAAAAGTGTTTTAAAGGTTATTTATCCACTTAAATAAGAAAAAATAAAATGATTGTTTGTAGTTACAATTGTTTTTCTTACTTTATTCCCTTTGTTACTTTATTCTCTTTTTATTTACTGTAATACAATTGGGTTGGTGTCAGAACAGGCATCCGGTCAGGCCATAAAAATCCCACCCCCCGCCAAACAAAAAAACTCATCCTTAAAGAGACAGCTTAAAACTTAGCTTTAACTTCTTTCGACTGTTCATTCTCTTTCAACTTATAGCTACTGACTGCAACTCCAATTCGATTCAAGTACGGACTTCTTTTGTTATCTGTTTCATCGAATCACAATAAACAATACTTACGATGATGATTAATACTTTAACTGTGTACAATGAAAGGCTCTTGCTGCGAGAAGCACTTTATAAATGGTCATATACAATACAATGAATTATAACTACTGCAATAAATATATTATAATCATAATTTCATTGGTGTCTATTATGAATAGTATTCACCATTATCATTATCATCAGCATAATCGACACCACCACTTTCAAATTAATATAATTATCATCACCAGCATCATCATCATCATCATTATTATCATCAGCATAATCGACACCACCACTTTCAAATCAATATAATTATCATCATCATTATAAATTTGTAAAATTAACAAGTACGTAACGAAATCACTTAGATAAAAAGCTTAAATAATAAGAAAAGTCATTCTTCCTTCAGCCATCATGCCAGACTGAACAGCATAGGGCCTTGTAAGATTTGACAGTAGCATAAAAATAGGTTTCTCGTGGTACAAATTAAGACCTCATAATCTACCCAACGTCAGGACTCCCTCACTCCCAAAGCCTCACAAATTCAGAACATCTGTGAGAACTTAATACTTAACCACAGAACACCGCTGTTCATCTCAATTCTTCAGTTGCCACACCTTGCTATAATTATAGCAAGCAGAGTATAGGATGATACTTTGGCATCCATCTTGGTGCTAACCTGTCTGCCTTCATGACAGGTTCTTTCCCAAAGGCATCTCTTTATTTCTCTAAACACTATATCCCCGAGTCACTAATTTACAAAATGCACTAAATAAATCTTTAGTTTTTTTACAATACGCCCTTTCTAATAATGATTTAACTCTAAAATGACTAAAATTTCATTTCATGGTTGAGTGTTGAAAGTTCTAAGTATATTAGAGAGAACTGCATTCCAAATTCTTTCTATAATTGGGGCGGGACTGAATTCGTATGCTCTCATCTGCAACAGTCTTTATATTAACTATGCTCATCATAAATCTCCAGTTTAGGCGAAACAACTTCAACCTTGGACCATAACAGTGTTTATCTTATTCTTCCTGTACTATGAAACGACTCAATATTCCCATCCATATTTTTGATGAATTCACATGGCATGCCATAAAAGCTGTTTTCAGACTGTTTTCTCATTTGCAGTCAACAAAACTAAGAAATGAACTGCAGTTTTTTTTAAACAGTCTGTTCGTTGAATTAAACTGGCTTGAATTTCATAACCACGGTAGACTAAAGTAGTAATAACTCATTTATTACCCACAGCCAGCAGCAGCAGCAACCCCCGGGGCTAGAGCTATTACCCCTGGGGGCTGAAGATGGATAAGACTGAGGCACAACAGATAATAACTCAAATCAATCATCCGCAACCTTTCCTCTCGTGTCGCATATGGTGGTGGCTACATGGTGAACTGTCACAACTTCACACGGAGATCACTATCAACCACCATAGATTGATTGATCAACAATCGCCAATCACCGCAATCAATCGATCTTTCAACCATTGCAATCAAACAATCAACGACCACAATTAGGCCTAATCAATGCACAATAATTAATTCCACTAGCAGATTTTATTAGCCCACCTCGTTTCGCATGGCCTTGTGACCTTGTCCATAGGAGAAGAAATTCTGTCTGTATGGACGATATTGGACAACAATTGTATGTAGGCCTATATTCGTTTAATTTAAAATCAGACAATTCCTGGTGACACACCGTACCTGGTTACATGTCAAAAATGTAAAATAAAAGACAAATAATAATAAAATGTAGTAATAATAAAGTTTTTAAAAATTAAATAAAGCAGCGACAGCCATAAACGGGCGCCAATCTGTCTGGTTGTAAATGGTAAATGTTAGGCTAGAGGAAAAGGTTTCTTGAGTCAGGGACGGATCTAGGGGGGAAGCCCCTCCCCCCATTTAGAAATTTCTCTGTTTTTGACTGTTCTTGAGAACTCGAGGACAAATGACTTTAAAAAGGTCATCAGATTTTTCGGCGACCAAGACGACAATTTTTTCTTGTTCAAAGACCTAAAAGTTTGCCCCTTTGAAAATTTCTGTATCCGCCCTTGTCTTGAGCAACCATTATGTCCTGCTAAAGATGCAATCGGAAGGATAAATGCCGATGTTATATGCTACTCCTGTCAAGATGATCGTAGCAAAAGATGATGAATGTAGTAATATGCGCAATAGCCTAATTGTGGTGGCATCTTTCACTCAACGGTATCGACGATGTTTGTTAAAGCAAAAAACTTCTGGATGTGGAACGGCGAAGCATCAAGCAGGTGGCGTTGAGATGCAGTGCACGTGGTGAACTTACTTAAGACCCGGTACAATAGTCGTCTGAAAGCACAGGTTCGAACCCGCAAGGCAAGCGTTCAAACGAACCGACTGCCGTAAGAAAACGCTGGACTCGGACGTGACCTCTCAGACCTATCTCATCTGTGTGGTGGACTAAGTAGGGCCAGCTAGCTCTCTTCTACTATCAAACTGACCCCGTATCTCAAAACAGATTATCGCGCAAGTCTATTTCGGCGCGGATCCTCTGGAGAAGGGAATAAACTTAGAAGTAGACTCTGTTTTAGAACATATTCTCCCTCGCAGACTGCATTCTAAAACAGCTTCTGATTCTCCGGGATCCCTATCATCAACCGTCGAAAACTTTCCTGGGGGAAAACTTAAGGCTAGGCTAATTCTTTGAGAAACACAGTCACTTTTGTTTTAAAGTATATGATAATTTTAAACAGGTGCATTTTCTAACGTGACTGAAAACTATTTAGTCTTTTTAAACCACATTATGGCATAAGATTAGTGAGTGAAACTGAAAAGAAACAGAGAGACGTTATTGTAATCGGAGAAGGCTCTGTCTTGTGGAGACTAGGCCCACATCGTAACCACCGGACCAGCCAAATACATGTATGGTCGACCTTGAACTTTATATGCCAGATGTCACATTTCATTAATTAGGAAGATCTAAGATGTCCCAGTAATTAGCTGTCCATACCTCTGTCCAATTTGGCCTCGCAAGATAGGCTACGCAGCCAAACTGGACTAGTGAGACCTTTATTAGCTCTATTCGTCCGCTTCTTACTGTAACCATCTTACTACAGGTAGGCCTGCCGTCTTTCTGTCTGTAGCCAATGTCTGTCTGTCTGTCTGTCTGTCTGTCTGTCTGTCTGCAGTTTTATGCGAATCCGAACATCAATAATATTTCAGCTGCAGATCTAACGCACGACATGTGACGCATGTCTACTTCCATCCTGTAAAATAATGTCGTCATATAAATGGCCTAATAACATTGTTACAATAATCGCACATTCATTCATCCATTTACATACGTACTCGTTCATTCATGCATAATACACGAAGGCCTATGCCTATTTGCCTACTAGGCTACTATAAGGCCTAATGTTCGGCTTTGAATTCTGCGCTACGGTTGTTGCGGCGAAAAGTGACTTCGATTTTTGAAAATGATGTTTGTCTAGCTGTCCACTGACAATTGCCAAGCGATAGAATCACGCCAGCGTATTAATTAATAACTACGACTTATTGATTATTAATTATGTCTTTGCGGCAGAACATGCGCAAATGAGAGCTGCTGCGTAGCTTAGGCCACCGGCGCTGTTGGCCTGCTACTACAACCGGCCAGTGCCAACCGTGACGTCAATTCAACTGAAGTAGGCCTACATGCAATGTGCCTCAATTATAATTATAGGCTAAGCTCAGAGATTCCTTGGTTTTGGCTTCGGTTATATTCCAGCAATTTTTATTGTGCTCGCACTCATAAACAATTGTTTTCTCTTATGGTCGAAACAGATAACAATGGAAAACTACTTAGGAAATACAAAACAGGTCTATTGAAATGAAGCCTTATGAAGGCGAATAAGGCCGAATGACTTGCACTGACCCAATCCACCCATAGGCCTAAAACTAAAAAAATATTTCTCTATAGCGTCTTTTCTCACTCTCTACTCAGAAGCGCTCCCGACTAAAGCGCGGACACTTCATCGGAGTTTCACGCCGATAGCAACGGCTCTAGGCCTACTAGTCTCGAGGAACTCAATATTTCCGCTTTAGGCTATTCCAAGTAGGCCTATTACTATCATAGTTACACTGATTTCTGTTGCGAGTCTAGAAAATTCACATGGGAAACTAATGACAATACCGAACCGAACCGTCTAACAACCTTCCAAAAATATTTGTCGATATGGACCACATCTTCGCGTTTCAAAGTGCAGATGGAATTTGCCCTGACCTGCAAGATGGTTGTAGCCATTTGGAAGCTTTTGACCTATCCCTCTCCCGCCGGTACAAGTTCGAAATCTACTGGTGCCGCAGGCAGTGCCATTAGCAGACAATGCATTCTTGCATGAAGGCGAAAGAAAAGCAGAAAGCCAATCTGAGAAAAGAACTGTTGCGATGATAAGCCGTCTTCTAATTATAGTCTGCATTATGGTCTGATATTGGAATCGAATCGCTGTCAGAAAATGCTCTTCATTAGTAAAGGTTTAGATAAATAATTTTTTTATTCTGTACAGTGATTATAATTGACTTGGCCTAATCAATGAATGCCAAAGAGTCACTGCAAGGTGCTAGTTTATCCCAATGCATAATATATATATATATATATATATATATATATATATATATATACGCAGCATAGGTTACAGAAAATTATTATTTTTTATCAATATTATAACTATAGTAGTAGTTATCATTATATCACGTATAATATTGGTATTGTTATTACTATTGATGTTACCATTATTATTAAAATAATCATTACTATTATAATTAAAATAATAATAATAATAATTTATTATTATTATTATTATTTTACAGGTTCACACAGGTTCATTCGTTGTTTTATTATTTGTGACTGTAATTAATAGTTTGTTATTCTCATTGTTGTTGCTTATGAACAATAACGTTGTTGTTCTTTCAATGCCTCTGTTTTCCTTGCTTGCACATGGTGCGCACTCTGGGTCTAAAGTACCACGAAATGGGGGTTCTCTTTTAGCCTATAATTAATAATTATGGACATGTTGCAACACTGATCTTAGGATTGTCGTTATTACAACTAATATTTATATTTTTATCAATAATATTAATATTGTTATTATTGGGTCTATTGTCATTGTTGTTGTTATTATTACTATTATTATTATTATTATTACTATTATTCTTTTCTTTGCCCCGAGGTAAACATGATCTTTTGGGGACTTATTACTATTAGTAGTAGTAGTAGTAGTAGTAGTAGTAGTAGTAGTAGTAGTAGTAGTAGTAGTAGTAGTAGTAGTAGTAGTAGTAGTAGTAGTAGTAGTAGTAGTAGTAGTAGTAGTAGTAGTAGTAGTAGTAGTAGTAGTAGTAGTAGTAGTAGTAGTAGTAGTAGTAGCAGCAGCAGTGTAGTAGTAGTGTAGTAGTATCAGTAGTAGTAATAGCATTTTTTAATTATTATTATTTTCATTTCAATGCTCAAAGTGTGCCTTTGCATGAGTCCAATTCATCTTAGACTTTTAATCTAGCCATTTTTTTTAGCTTCCAACATTCCCTTGTGCTTGGATGCAACTACTAGGCTATCAAAGAAAGGCATATAATTGTATTGTACTATAAGCATCCAGATACTTGAACCTGTATATTTATAAGCGTATTGTTAGGTATGGTTTGCCATAGTAATTATGTTATAGACCTATATATGTGGCAAACGCCCTTTATGCACATAACTGCCTTATTTAGTCGTGGTTGGATTGAGAGTGCTTCTAAGTAGTTAACCATGATGGGCACTATAAAAACTACTTAATGACAATATAAATATCTATATACATGAACACACATTATATGTATATGTACTATGTATATACAGGATTGGATAGGATATCATAGGATAGGATGTTATAGGCCTAGCCAATGTGGAGCATCATCAATACTTCAACAGAAGATTGTGTTAGGTTTTTAAGTTTTTAGGCCTACAATTATATTTCTCCATTACATCTCTCAAATGTCTAGATTATTCCTGGCTCCAATGGTATCAACAGCACCGTCTACATGCATGCTTAGAGTACTCTGGTGGACCGACAGGCACATAAGAGCCCCCTCAAATACCAAAATTGCATACAGGCAGGCATATATACACACAACAGACAGACAGGCAGACATACAGACAAACGGACAGACAGACTTAAAGGTAGATAGACGGACCAACGCAGACAGAGGAGATTCATACAGAGGACAGATTCGATGATGATAAATAATTATTGTGTCTTCTGCTTAATAAGAAGAACTATGCGCCAAGTGGCTTACGTTGTTTGTCTGTCGACCGTCGGGGGCGCTTCACTTCCGCTTCAAAACAGCGATTAATTAAAAGTCCGCGCAAGACCAAGGAACGTTTAGTTTATTATACACAGAACTGGAAACTTGATGCAATGATTAAGTTGTTACCCTAGTTTTTGGACGATAATGAATGTGGTTCCGGATAATTTCACATTTTGTTTGCATAAAATCATTCGATCAAATACATTTATGAAGACGGATTGACGAATGATTAGACTATGTTTGCAAAGTAAATATTGCATTTGGCGATTCAATACAGTATTTATTAGGATTTTTAGTGGGGCGGCATCTACGCTTGAGAGCGAAACGGAAGTAGGCCTACATGGGGCGCGGTGGTGTAGTGGGTATGTTGGTTGCCTTGCAGCCGGAACGATGCAGCTACGAATCCACCTCAAGCCGCCGAGTAGGGACCTTGAGCAAGTCCTACGCTCCCAATTCTTCGTTTACGCTTCGGCGTGAAACCACGATGCAGTGTCCGCGTTGTAGTCGGCAGCGTCTCTGAGTAGAGAGCTTGAAGGGGCGCTATAGAAATAGAGAAAAAAAATACAAATAGTACAAAGGAAATTTCACAACTAATGGAGTCCTTGGTCTTGCCACAAGACTATCGGTGCCGCTCGTTATTTTCTCTAGGTCTCACTGCCTGTGTCTCTGTATGTCTCTGTATGCTCAATGATCATTGCCTAGCACTGTATGTCTGTCTTTTCGCCATGTCTGTTCTTTTCTGGTTCTCCTTTGCAGCCTGCGGAATAACGATGTCTTCGTTCCGGAGACCATTGGCCCCAACTTTCAACTCGAAGACTTATAAATACATACATATATATATATATATATATATATATATATATATTCATTTAGAGTAAAGTTTACGGCTATGTGTCGTTTATGGACTAAACTTTACACCATTGCTTAGTCTTTGCGAATAAGCCTTAACGAAGCCCTCTGGTCTCTCACTCGAGGCTTGGGCGATGCGAGAGGCTTGTCAAGACGACATCTCTGCGATTGTATCTGTCACCCCCCTGTGGTGCTACATGAGATAATATTGGTACCGAGTGTCAGGTCTTGGGGGGAAGGAAAGGACCAGGGTATTCACATCACTTCGCTCCCAACCCCTCCGACAAACAAACCGAAATTTGACTCCAGTGCCTCAATCAAATAGAAACATTGTATAACTTGCAATTAAATTTCTTTTAGTAGTATAGTGGGGCCATTGAGTGTGGCCTATAATAGTATTAGTAGTAGACCAAAGCAGTGTTCAACGATGTCTTAAGGTTTTCTGCCTGTCTGGTCTCTGATCTTACTTCGTCCCTTTTTAATTGTGTTTTTATATATTAATTAATTATATTATTCATATAAAACTGCTAATGGCAACATGACACATGTATGTCACAGACTGGCAATAGACGCAATGCGTTACATGAGGTTTCCATTCTGGACATGCACATGGAATATGTAACAGTAGGTCGGCACAGATATTCTTACCGCGAGTTTTGCTTGAACTTGCTTATCTATCTCAACAGCGCAAGTTAAAAGTGTATGCGCGCGTGTGTGTGGGAGTGTTTATGCCAGATGCGCATGTGTGTGAAAAGCTTAATGTAGGCTATGCGTGCATGCATGTGCAATGAATGTAATGTAGAACGTGTGTAACTGTGTATATATTTTATGTGTTTATGCATATGCACACTGCATGAATATACATTATAGCCTACACACGGTTTTATTATCTTGAATATATTACGTAATATGTATGCTGTATAGGCCCTACCTCTACCTATGAATGTAAATGTGTGTATATACGCGATAGGTCTACGCTTGGAGCCGCAGCCAAAGGAAGTTGGTCACCGTTAACTACCACCGGCTGGATGATCTTCGTAGGTAGGTCTGGCTGCAGTGGCTGGTGTTGGTTGCGGCAGCAGCTGCGGTCCCTGATAGACGTTGACAAGAGACCGGGTTCCGCCGCCGCGGCGTTCCTTTTGCCCGGGATGAGTAAGCAGGCCGACTAATGCGCCGTTGCCAATTGACATCAACCAAGACCAGAGATTGCGACGACTGATAACGTGGATATATTTACACTAAACTGAAATCCCAGTACGATCGCAGGTATTTGCATCCATTCATGCATATATATATATTATATATATATATATATATATGACACTGCCTTATATTTGAATATACGTAAGTCATCTGATACTATACAGACCTACTAGTGCTTTAGTTTTAAGAGGGATGAAAAATGTTTTTGCAGGCACACACACACGCACATATATAATTGTATGTATGTGCATATATAATACATATATAATAAACTGTATATATATATATCATATACATGCGTAGGTACTTGACCTGTGTAGATACTGAAAGCGAGTTCATTCTGGTGTCAAGTAGACATTTTTGCTATGAACATGGGTCGTGTTCGACACACTGCCTTACATGTATATGTGAATACACATTCAATACAGGCAAGTCATCTGAAACTACAAAAGGCATACTAGTGCTTTTGTTTTAAGAGGGATGACAAATGTTTTCGCGGACAGAGGGCGCTGCGCGGTTACCGACGTCGATAAGAATGTCGACTCATTTTAAATGAATAGTCACTGACAGCTTATATAACCATTATAGGCAACATTCAACATATCCGGTATGCTCCTTCCCCGAAAACTGACAATGAACATAGGCGTAGAGGAAAATTTAGTAGTGGCGGGGAGGCAAGATTTTACTACTACCCCCAAAATCCGGAATAATTGGCATCCACTTGAAGGCCTAGTCATTGGCGTCTCTCTGCAAAAGCAGAGCTTCTGTTCTTGCCCCTACACCCAAAAAAGAAGCGGAAGAGGGGGCCCCAAGTGCCATGGACCCGGTTACTTTTGTGGGCCCAGGCTGGTACATATATATATATATACATAAAAAAATTATATACAAATATATATACATAATATATATACCAGCTATATTCAGTGAAGGTTCGACTTGCCATTCGCATCCACCTGCGTGGGCAATTTGTATGGCTCCGTGATTTGAGACAGTTATTCATTTGGAGTTTCAACTGATTAGACTTAGACTCACATTCATAAAAACATAATTATAATTCTAAAACAACTCTCCAGACTTTAGACCTAGTTTGAACTGTTGAGATTCGTGTTTATTGTTTAGTTGAGTGTGTGCTACTTAATATTTTCGCCATACAATTATTTAATTCATTTAAAACACCAATACAATTCTAATTCTAATTAGAATCAAATGGATGTTTTCTTAAAGCAAGCGCATGGCACAAATGATAAAGGTAATGACCAATCAAGCAATCATATTAACGAGCATTTTCTAATTTTTTACTTTTACTTTTTCTAATATTTATTAAATTTTGAAGCTCGTTTAGGCACATCTTGAGAGAGCGAATTTTAAAGAAATATTTTACATGTTAATTAACTAGGCTATACCAAAAGGCAACGAATTGGCGCTATTCCGTCCAGATTAAATTTTTTTAAAACTTTTTTCACTCCACCCTAATGAGCATGTTAACCAACACACTCGTTAATATGATTAGTCATTACCTTTATCATTTGTGCCATGCGCTTGCTTTCAGAAAACATCCATTTGATTCAAAATTTTCATAATTACACCATATTTCTAAACAAACCCGTTAAGACTACACTGACTATTAAGCTAATGTTTTAAAATTTAAATGTACGTATTTGAGCAATGTTGGTGTTTTGATAGACCTATGGCGTCTGTGCTTAAATTTTCATGCAATGAATTTCTTATTTTTCAATCTAATGTTAACAAACTAAGTCTTCTAGGCCGTTTTTCCCGAATTTCAAAAATTAGAGGAAGAATGCGCAACAATAATATTCTCATGCGACAAACAAGCTTAGGAGATTTTATGCTAGCATAGATCTTAAAGCCAACTATTTTAGTATACTGCATGACGAAACGTTCTGCCTGGTTAGGAAGTGACCGGGGGATCGTCTAGAAAGTAATTTCTTATTCCGTAGGCCTTTACAGCTTTGTACCAAAGTTGGCCTGTCAAAAATGTGAGTTAGCCAATATCGTAACTAACTGTCTATTGTGCAAATAATATCTACCTTTATACATCCTTAAAGGATGTAATCATGATTATGTAGGCGTACTGTTGTCTAAATAGCCTAAATTTAATAGGTAGGTCTATAGTGTTTGAATTTGAATTTGTTAAATCCAGAGTCTAGAAGTTGCCTAACTCGGATCTTTCTTACGAATAAGCCTACATATTGGCACTGTTTGCCAAGATCCATGGATTGGAATAACTCAGGTGTGAACTTCTGTAGGCTATGCATAAAGCAAAGATGCTTAAGGCATAGACCTATAGAAAGAAGTTCATGCTAAGAGTGAGTAGCAATAATTAAGTTCTAAACAAACTAATAGACCTAATTATTATTTTATACTTCAGATGATGACAACTCATTGTCTGCATAACTAAGTCTTTGTCGACGATTTCAACATAGGAAAAATCAAATAGAAACGTATGATAGGCTCAAATAGTTCTCACCTCCAATTGCTTGAGCATGGCTTTGATGAGAAAGTAGAAGGAGAAGAATCCCGATCAGAGTTGATCGAACTGAACCGGCAATGCCAGCAGAATTATTTCTGCTACTCGATTTCTTCATGTCGTCTGTTTTGTCCCAATTCATTTCGAAGCGATTCACTTCTGTCTGCTGCTCCGACAGCAATTTCAGAAAATATGATAATCTGCAATAGGAAGGTACTTAACATGCATCTGCTGCCTGTGCTGACGACTCTTCAACGCCAGAATATAATACAGTCACAGATCATTTGTTTCACAGCACAATTGAACCGGCGGTGGCCGATCATGTTGAGTCGCTGCTCCCAACTTCTCCGCCAATTCCTCCATTGAGTCTCGCGTCGGCTTCGATCTCGTCCGAGCCATGCGCGCTGTTTGAAAAGCAACGCAGCGATAAGAAACGATTCTATCGAATGACGAGATAATCTATCTTTTAATGTGTCCAATTATCTGCATAAACCGTCTAGTTGTTTACACGTGCACGTCCAACGCTGAGCGACAGAATGAAATAACGACTGCAGCAGCAGCAGCTCTTCCGTCCGTAAAGTCTCGTCGGCCGCGTCGAGCGCGCACTGCGCAGTTTTCTCCGTTCGCCCGGCACCGATTCGTCCGCTGCTTGTCGAGTCAACGCGTATTAGTTGCCACAGACGAATAAAGGCAAGTCTCGGTGTTACCAGGCAATACGCTCTTCCGCCGTCCGTTTGGACTGTAGGCTAAGTCCTGCGCAAACGATGCTGTCACTTCTACTATCGGTCTGCGACTTAGCAAATTCCAAGAAGACCGAGCGATAGGCAGATAACGACGCTCGGCGCTAACAGACGGGCGGTGGAGTAATCCAGGTAATGTTAGCATCATCCCCATGTAGCCGCCCGTCCTCGCCCTTGCTCTCTGCAGGCTGCGGGGGCTGACAGGCTAGATGGATGGGCACTGCGAGCGAATCGGGTTTCACGCCACGACAGGATTCCCAGCTGTGGACCAGCAGGTCCTTGTAATCGGAGACCACGTGGGCGTGGGGGTAGGTGGAAATGCCCGTCTGAGAGACATGAAGAAGAAAATGACACCGGACACTTGTTTGCCGATGCGATCTTTGATCTGCGAGCGATGCGAGCAAGCGCCTGTCAAGTGCTAATTGAAACGGACTTAAGCTGTCGGTAGCCGGTGTTCGGTTCCGCGATGAACGTTGTCTCAGATCCCGAGTTCGCAGTAATTACAGCAGTCGACCGACGTATAGGATTGCCGCGAAAGAAACGCGTAAAACCGTCAGTCATCGGGAGTTAAAAAGTCGTTCAAATTGGCATCAAATTTGACTCTGCGAAACTTTGAGGGGTAATAGAGCACAGAATGTCGTTCGCAGGCAAACCTAGCGCCACTGGGCGGGGCGGTTATACGTGGAGACTCTTCCCGTCCCTTTCATCTGAAGCTGGGACAACAACAGCAGCTGCTGCTATCGACGTAGGCTACAGCTATCTGCCGAAACATAATATAAGCCTATTAGAGAGACGGTAACGTGATTACGCGTATACTCGATCGATGACAGAATTGGTTGTTGAAGTTGCAAGTCCACGTTGGATTTATCTGATTCGGCACTCGCCAGCAGCTAGCCAGCCTAGCCAAAATTGACCTGGAAACCGGTGCCTTGGAGTTCCATGTGTTTGTTGTTTTGTTTTTATTCTCAGAGTCTGTTTGGGACCTTGGCGTTACTCTGGACCAAGAGCTCACCTTCACTCGGTACATCCACCTACTCTGCCGCGATAGCTACCATCAACGGCGCCAACTTAAGAGTAATGTAATGTAAATCTTCGATAATTTCTCAGCGCCCACAAAAGTCAGGGAGCCCCAGCTTATTCACCGGCGTGAGTGGTATCCCGTTCTCTGTCCTAGGATGCCGCCACAACCCAAGTCCACTCCTTCGTGGCTACTCGACTTAGTTATTGTAGCACTCTTTATGACTGGCTCACTGTATGCCGCACTTGGTGCCTGTCCAGATCGAGTTCTGAGTACGCCATATTGGCCGCATCCCAAGTTGGGGGAATGTTTCTGAAAACAGGCGAGATTGTCGTTCATTGGATCCTTTTTTCCCAGCGGATAACATACTGAATCTCTGCATTGGTATGGCGTTGCATCGAGGGTTCAACTCCACATACCTTCGTTCATCTGTTCGGACTGAGCTTCCTGTTCCCCGCTAGCGGACCTCCACAAAGTCGATGGCCTTGCCACCTGGAACAGTGACACTTTGCCCAATGCCCAGGCGTCATTCCACCAGGGTGAGAATTGCCGGGGTTGGGGGTTTCAACCCCCCAGTCTTTCTTAGCGCTCCATAGTAAACTCTGTTTTTCACACCCCAATTCCAAGTTTATCATAGGCCAACCCCCCAGTTATTTTTCCACAATTCTCACACTGCATTCCACCGTGTTCTGATCTAGTCCAAGACTGTCCTATTTAGCCGAGGTTGATCGGGAACGCTTCTGAGTAGGCCTACGTAGTCTTTAAGAAGCGCTATATAAATGCTGTTAATAAATAGATAGGCCTAATGAATTAGGAGTAACGGCATCGTCGTTCATCTTTCTTAGTGGCTCTGTTGTTACACAATTCCAACGTTAAAATAGTTTATGACCGTTTTTGGTCATTTCATCGACATCTCGGGCCAAAAGACACCAGTTCCAAGACAAAACGTACCATTTCCCCGCAAAAATAAGTGATGACCTTTTTTAGTCGTAGGCTACAATCTGCTTAAACCCCTGTACGGGCCTCGTGAGGGGACTACAAAACTACTCATGGGGGGCACGTCAATTTTCAGAGCCAGAATAGTTGGTAAAAAAAATAAAGAAATTTTTTAATGGGGGGACATGGCCGAGTTTGCCCACTGGATCCGCCCCTGGATCAGCCTAAACCCTAAGTGAAGGCCAATAAACAGCCGACTTCAGTCAAGCAAAATTTCGGCCAAACGGAAGCATCAGTCATCGCCAAGAAACAACCATGCGAAGACTCTGTGGAGCAAAATTCAATTAGTAGAAAATGCATCCAAAAAGAGATTTAGTCAAGCAGTTAAGAGGAGAGTTAGTCAAGAGGAGATTTAGTCAAGAGTAGATTTAGTCAAGAGTAGATTTGGTCATGCAGTTAAGAGGAAATTTAGTCAAGAGGAGATTTAGTCAAGCAGTTAAGGGGAGATTTAGTCAAGCAGTCAAGAGGAGATTTAGACAGGCAGTTAAGAGGAAATTTAGTCAAGCAGTTAAGAGGAGATTTAGTCAAGAGGAGATTCAGTCAAGAGTAGATTTGGTCATGCAGTTAAGAGGAAATTTAGTCAAGAGGAGATTTTAGTCAAGCAGTTAAGAGAAGATAATTATAGTCAAGCAGTTAAGAGGAGATTTAGTCAAGCAGTCAAGAGAAGATTTAGGCAAGCAGTTAAGAGGAGATTTAGTCAAGCAGTCAAGAGAAGATTTAGGCAAGCAGTTAAGAGGAGATTTAGTCAAGCAGCTAAGAGGAAATTCAGTCAAGAGTATAGTCAATCAGGAGAAGATCCAGTCAAGCGAATACGCAACCAGCTCCGCGCCTTTTTCATTTGAACTATTCTTTATTACCAACATAAATTTAAATTGTAGCTCTTGGACAGTCACACGGTCACACCGAAACGTGAATCTTAAAGTTCTCTATCGCCATAATTATTATTTACTACAACATCCGTATTAGCAACGATCTGCATAATCTGACAGATCATGTGACGTGTCGCTATTTAACGACAACTTGTCACAATAAAGATGATTAGTGTCGACTTCCTCCTTTATCCAGGCTTGGAACTGGGAGTGATGGAGTTAGGTCATGTGACTGCGGAGCAAACAATATGCAGTACAATAGACCTATAATAATAATCTACACATTATTATGGCTACCAAGATGGCTACCAAGATGGCTCCAGTGGCTTGACATCACTGTTTAACGACATTGTCATTATTTTCTAAGATGAATATTGAATAGTGTCGCCCTCCTTCCTCCATCCAGGGTTGGGACTGGCACTGCGGAGTGCAACCAGTGGTAGAGATCTGATTTCTCCAGTGGAAGGTCCTGCATATTATATTATAAGCGCCAATGTGTGGGATAATTATTGCAAAGCGAACTCCACCACTGATTGTACTCTGCCAGTACCAGTACCAAGCTTGGATAAAGGAGGAGGGCGACACTATATATATATAGGCCTAATCATCTTTTATATGGCATTTTCGTTAAACATCAATACGCCTCATTTGCACAATCAACAGCTAACAAACCTCTTAGTAAATTTCCAAGACTCTTCATAGACTTATGATTCGAACACAAGACGCAAAAGGCGGATCGTGCAGTATCCTGTATCCAAGATGGCGGTAGCAAAAGTACTGACGGTTGCGGTGACGAGAAGAGAATACTATTTCAAAAGGTACAGAACTAAGACAATTGTTTGTACTGAATTCCGTTTCCAAACGGCTAAACTACATTCTGAATTCGCCGGTCAATTCCAAGTCTCTTGACTCTCTTCAAGCGAGTTTCAACATCAAAACGTTGCAATCTGTTCCCGCGCGCCGGGGCTTGTCCTACGGAAGGGGTCATGTTTCCTGGGCTACAGCCTACGGGAGTCCAGTAGTCATGGCTGATTGGAGGACCCACCCACTAGACCCCTGGAGTTAGGGACGGTCAAACTTTGATCCCCATTCAGGCTTTTCCCGAAAGCTGGTTATCAGAAAATCATTCTGCTTAATTAATAACCATCAGAAGTCAGTTCCAGCCCTGAATGCACTGGCTTTGATTAGCATAAGCCTTTCATGTGCACTAAGCTTCTTGGTCAGCCAGCTAATTGGTAGCCTAATCTCTGATCTCGGATTTAAATGACCAATTCATACATTGCAGCCTATATATACATGAATATATAAATTATATATATATGCAGCTATACAAATACATAATTATGGTCATACAGTCTTACATAGCCTGGTAGCCAATATATATATATATATATATATATATATATATATATATATATATATATATATATATATATATATATATATATATATATATATATATATACATACATACATATATATAGCTAAATTCAGTCAGTGATCCAGTGATATAACCTCCCCATTATGTATAATGCATAGTAGCCTATAATGAATTCATATTGTGTCCTAGATTACAGATGTAACACGCCAAGCGGTGCTTAATTTCAAAGAGGAGTTGTGTGGACTATGTCAAAATCAAAGACCTGTATCGTATCCTACAAATCGCGTAGCATTTGAAATCGATCCACGTATTTGCTCACTGTGTACCAACAACTTTAGCCTTTAGGCCTATAGCAAGGACTCGATCTCTACAGGCCTAGATAAGCGACAACACGTACAAATAGACCATCTTTGAGGAATGACGGATTAGTAGGGGGGGCTACAACACAAGGGCAGAGGCTGAAAAGGTAAAAAGGAGACAATCTTTCGGCAATGGGGGAATTGTCATTTTTTGTCAAGTAGGCTATGCAATCGTAATGGCAATCGTAGGCTAGGGCGGATACAGAAATTTTCGATGGGGGGAGGGCAAAATTTAGGGTCTTGGTCCAGGGAAAAAGTTCGTCCGGGTCGCCGAAAAACCTGATGACCTTTTTTAGTCATCTGCCTCGGATTTCCCCCCCTAAAGATACATCTCGTCATAGTTTGCAAACCTCATGGGTGTAGAGGACGGACATACGGAGCTATTCACGGCGGGGAGCACGTCAACTTTCTGGGCCAGAATAGCTGGTCAAAAATTAAGAAATTTCTAAATGGGGGGTCATGGTCATTTTGGCCCTCTGGATCCGTCCCTGATCGTAGGCCTAGGCCTAATCTCCAGATTTCTGATGCGCCACTCGAAATCCTAGCGCAGTGCACCAGCTTATTCACGAGAGCCATGTCTGCGAAACCAGATGAATCAGGATTAGAGGCGGATCCAGGTGGTCAATCCAGGCTATCCAGCCATGACCGCCATTTCGGAGATTTGCACAGGACGTGGCCCCCTCAGGTTTCAACAAGCTTTCAATCAACGCAGCGGGAAAAGGTGAGTGAGAAAAAGTGGCATAGGCCTATGACTAAAAAAGATCATCGGATTTTTTTGCGAAAGACGAACTAAATTTTTTTCAAAAAACCCCCACAATTTTTGGCGCCCCCATTCCAAAATTTCTGTATCCACCCCTGATCAGGTAGCCGTATAGGTGGCATTGCCACACATCGACGGTAGGTGGCCACACTCTGCCAGGTCTTTCTACCGAACCCAATGTCCTATACCAAATACCAATTGAAAGTAACCAAACCAGTGAACTGCTACTTATTTTACTACTGCCCTCTCGGGACGAGTCGGGAGTGGAACGCTGCGTCGACCTTATGGGCCAGTCCCGCCGCAATGTATGTATATATATATATATATATATATATATATATATATATATATAAACATAATATATTATTTATACAAACATAATATATTATTTATACATAAATATGCACATTGCACATACTACATGCAGCCAGAGGATAAAAGCCCTTCGCCAGCTGCTTGTTACAGTTACTGTAGTCTTTCACATTTTCCTTGGGACTGTCACACTGAGAGCGCCTCTGAATAGCTGGGTGTAGGACATTAGCCCCCCTGGACATTACCCCCCCCCCGGACATTAGCCCCCCCGGACATTATCCCCCCGGACATATTCCCCCCGATTTTGCGTAGGACATTAGCCCCCCGGACAAAGTCCCCCTGTGTGCAAATCGTAGAAAAATGCCGTAACCGATAAGACTTGTCACTGGCATTCACTTGCAAACGAAAGTACTTATAGTGTCATTTAGGTCCTAATTGTATCACTAGGCCTAGACTTAGATTTGAAATGAACGAATGGGAATCGTATGTAGGACCTATACAGTCTATTTGTTTAGTGTCTTACAAGTTACAACAAAGGTTTGTTAACGTCAGTTAGGCTACGTCTGAGCTTCGTAGACTTAGGCTACTAGCGTCGTTTCCATTCAAAATTATATTAAATAAATTAGAGAAATGAACGAATGGGAATCGTATACAGTAAGTATAGGCCTACTTGTCAGTGTCAGTTATGGCTACAACGAAGGTTTATTAACGTACGTATACGAGCTTCGTAGACTTCTTAGCGTCGTTTCAGACCTTTAAAATGTCTTTATAATATACATATTAATTATTAAACCTTCAATTAACTTAACATAATTTTATTCCTACAGGATGTTAAACTAATGTGTAATGTTTAGATATTCATTTAACATAGGCCCATTAATTACATTTTGTGCATCACTTTTAGGTAATGATATCATATACTGGGGAATAATGTGCTACCCAGGGGGGGATAATGTCCGGGGGGGGATAATGTCCGGGGGGAATAATGTCCAGGGGGATAATGTCCAGGGGGGCTAATGTCCGCTCCCCGAGAGCGCCTCTGAATAGCTAGGCCTAGTAATCTACTGTAAGAGGCGCTTTATAAATTCTCATATACAATATTTGTTTCTACCTATACCTATTTGTTTGTACCTATACCTATTTGTTTGTACAAACACCTATTTGTTTGTGCCTATACCTATTTCTTTGTACCTATACCTATTTCTTTGTACTTATACCTTTTTTTTGTACATTATACCCATTTTTTTTACCTATACCTATTTGTTTGTACCTATACCTACATGCTTGTACCTATACCTATTTGTTTGTACCTATACCTATTTGTTTGTACCTAGACCTATTTGTTTGTTCCTATACCTATTTGTTTGTACCTATACTTATTTGTTTGTACCTATACCTATCTGTTTGTACCCATACTTATTTGTTTGTACCTATACCTATCTGTTTGTACCTATACCCATTTTTTTGTACCTATAGGGCCTACTACTGCTGTAGCTGCTCTATGATGTATTAATGAAGACTGGCAAACTGTCGCTCACAAAAATAATCTCATTAGCGGTGGACTTAACAGCCGAGCGCACACCACAATGACACACGCACACACACACACACACACACACACACACACACACACACACACACACACACACACACACACACACACACACACACACACACAAAATAAATATATATATACCCTACAGACGCAAACAGACACACACCTCCACACCCACCTCCACCCACACCTCCACACACACACCTTCACACACACACACACACACCTTCACACACACACACACACACACACACACACACACACACACACACACACACACACACACCTCCACACACACACGTGGTGGTGGTGCTCGTGGTGCCATGGTTGCGTCGTCCTCCGGCGTCGGATCACTTGCCACCTCTCGATCATTACCAGGTAAACAGGTCGATGGTGCGAGTGCAGCGAGTCAGATGGTGGTGGTGTTGGTCGGGTGAGCGAGGAGGATTAAGAGAAGGAGGAGAATTAAGAGGAGGAGGAAAAGGAGTGGAAGCGGAAGAGGAGGAAGAGGCGGAGGAGGGGAAGGAAGAAGAGACAAGACCGAAAGAGGGTGGAAGGGAAAAGAAGAATGTGTAACAGGGCGCAGACATAGGGTGAAAGAGAGAGGAAGAGGATGCGAAGGTGGAGGAGGAGGAGGAGGAGGAGGAAGAAGAAGAGAATACGAAGGTGGTGGATGAGGAAGAGGATACGAATGTGGAGAATGAGGAGAGGAGGAAGAAGAAGAAGAGGATACGAAGGTGGAGGAGGAGGAGGAAGAGGATCCGAAGGTGGGGAGGAGGAAGAAGTAGAAGAGGATACGAAGGTGGAGGAGGAGGAAGAGGATCCGAAGGTGGGGAGGAGGAAGAAAAAGAGGATGCGAAGGGGAGGGGGAGGAAGAGTATACGAATGTGGGAGAGGAGGAGGAGGAGGAGGAGGAAGAGGATGCGAATGTGGAGAATGAGTTGGAGAATGTGGAGGAGGAAGAGGAACATGTGAATAGAATAATCATCGAACAAGACGTGAAAAATAAGGAGGACTGGAGGAGGGGAAGAGACGTGGAAGACTTGGACTAATTAGGCCGACATCGAGATTCGATGAAGACTGGCGTTCGAGACGGATGATAATTGGATTATATTAATTATAGGCTACATCTGCACTTGGCTCAATAGTCGCCTTAACAATAATTATTATTATGCGCAAAAATATAGACTAAACATAGCCTATTCATAGCCTATTCAATAGTAGGCCCTATTCATGGAATCTGGGTACAGGTGACCGAATCAACAAATCTAACGCTTTCTATATATAGGACAGTACTGCACCGACTGCACAAAAATAGCCAGAGGAAAAATGGAATGGACGATGAGCTTCACTGTCACGTGCTCATGCGATGATACATCATGCGGTGCCATCGATCGTATCAAGGCCGAAGTTGTAGCCCAGTGGTTCCCAACCTTTTTTGACTGTCGGGCCACTTTTTCTAAGTTGGAGGACCCGAGGGCCAATTTTTCTTAGTTGAAGGACATTAGGGGGCCACAAGGGCACAAGGCTAAAATTTAATTAATTAAAGGCTTATAAAATTGTTATAATTGAATCAAAATAGAATGTTTGATGCGATTTATTAACGTCCAAATAAAATAATTTGTCATAGAAAAGAATTATACATTCTATAATGTCCAAATTGTCAATTTTTACAGACATTTGTCTTAATTCATTGAGGTGCTGGGGCCACTTTTTTAGACCAGGCGGGCCACTTTTGACCCGCGGGCCACGGGTTGGGAACCGCTGTTGTAGCCTAACTGTAGGCCTAATAGTAGACCTTAGGCCTATTGCAGATCTATGCAGCGCCATGACAATGTGTCGGACTGGCCCATTGTGATTTGTGCATGCAGTGTAGGTCTGCATACGAACGACGGCACACCTGACCTGACCAGTGGCGGAGACCTGGGCGGAGAATTGGGGGGACGGGTCGAAAAATTTCCATCTTTTGACGGAAAAAAAATTCTGGTCATCCGCCAAAATCTCGAAAACATTTCTGTTTTCACCGCCAAAAAAGTTAACGACTTTTTTTAGTCATTCGCCGAAATCTCGAAAAAAAATTCTGTTTTCGCCGCCCAAAAACTTCATGACTTTTTTAGTCATTCGCCGAAATCTCGAAAAAATTTCTGTTCTCGCCGCCAAAAAAGTTGATGACCTTATTTTTTTTAGTGTCTTGACGCTCAACGATTGAGGGGACAAATGCATGGGCCGCCCCCAACACCTCCATTGGGGGGACCGTCCCCCTGTCCCCCCCCTAGGTCTCCGCCCCTGGACCTGACCGACCTGGTCTTACACGAGTGGTCCTGGAAGGCTGGAACTCAAGGGAATTAACTACCGGTATGTCGTTATACGTAACATGTTCTAAAATATGGTATGCCCCTAAAATGGTCCCAGTCCGAAATCTGATTTCAACAGACTTACCAAGTTACCAAGTTACCAAGTTACCAAAGTCTTTACCCAGGGTGATAGTAGCCGGGGGATTGAGGGGGGTACAACCCCAGTCTTTCTAATGGCTCCGTAGTAGTCTGCTTTTCATACGAATCATGCCCCAACTCCACACGGATCATATATTCCGACCCTCCAGTTATTTTTCCACAATTCTCATACTGACTTTACCGATGTAACAACGATGCGACTATCAAAATCTCTAGAATGGCCTTCAAGTGCTTCAAGACAGACTGATCAATGCGTTCGAGTTGTAGGTCCAGTGGCGGCGCTAGGGGGGAGGCTGGGGGCTAAGCCCCCCTAAAAAAGGCCATCCATTTTTTCCCCATGTCAAAATGAAATATTTGGGCGATTTACCCCTTTAGCCCCCCAAAACTGAAATCCTGGCGCCGCCACTGTGTAGGTCTATGCTATAGACCTGCAACAGCATGCAGATATTATATTACCAGTACAGCTGCAGTTTGGCTGTATAGTTAGTCACACCCCAACCCTCCCCCAATCAGTTCGGCAGACCTTTGCAAAAGTAGTCTACGACGACTAAAAAAAGGTCGTCAACTTTTTTGACCGAAAAAATGGTATTTTCCCCTGAGAATCGGAAAAAATTACTTTAAAAGGTCATGCACTTTTTTTGACGGATAAAATGGTAGGCCTATGTTTTCCGCGAGAATCGGATAAATGACAAAAAAGTCATCAGATTTTCCAGCGACTAAAGATAAAAATTATCCTTGCCCAAGACCGAAAATTTGAGCCCCCTCGAAACGTTCTGGATCCGCCACTGGCCTACACTACGAAATGCCTTAGCCTACCGTACACCAGTGGTTCCCAACCTTTTTTTTTACTTTAGAGTCACTATTTTTAAGTTGGAGGACACAAGGGCCACTTTTCTTAGTTGATTCGAAGAACATTAATGTTCTTCAACTAAGATTAGGGGTGAGGCACAAGGCTAAAATTTAATTAGGCTATCTGAAAGCATATAAAATCATTGTAACTGAATAAAAATATAGAATGTTTGATGTTATTTTATAGACATCAAAATAAGATAATTTGTAGGCCTAATAGAAAACAATTGTTCTTTTCGGTTCAAATTGCAAATTTTGTATATATTGTTGTTAATTCTTTGAGATATGAGGGCCATTTTCTTAGGCCTGGCGGGTCACTTTTGGCCCGTGGGCCACGGGCTGGGAATCACTGCATTACACACTCAAGTGAGTAGGCCTAGGTCTACTTGTTATTGAAAAGCTGTTTAGTCATATATAGACGTTTCTACAAACAAACTGTAGGCCACAGTTAACCTTCATGATTTTAAATATCGACCAGAATCGTCATGATCAGCAGAGGTTGACTTTGAACTAAATCTCATTTGGAGGACTCGTGTTTCGCCCGGAATCATATCCAAGCGCGTTCGCGATATTGCAGGCTCATTCCCAAGAAGAAATAGCCTATAAATATATTTATAAAAAATGACGGCGGGATGTGCCTCGATCGACCATGCTCATGCCTAAATGAATGATCGCGTGAGATTCATCACTATAGGTCCATAGCTGCCCGTTTGATTGGATGCCAAGCCATTTAATAGACCTGCGTGTACAGAATCTCTTAAATAAGTCACCATTGAGAAGCGACCTGGATTCGCAAGAGCAGAAGCGCATGAGACGCACGCCTAAACCAGTGCAGCCAACTGTGGCCTAGGCCTCTTATAACAGACCGCAAATGCAGTTGCTTTAAATGTTGAAGAAATTTGTCGTTTATAATTGGCTCCGCTTTATTTCTGTTGCTTCTTCTCTCACTTCTCACCACAAGCCACATGTTTGTATGTACCGGTACGTGGGCCTATGTACATTGTAGGCCCTATGTATGTATGTATGTATGTATGTATGTATGTATGTATGTATGTATGTATATATGTATGTATGTATGCATGCATGTATGTATGTATGTATGTATGTATGTATGTATGTCTATGTATGCAAGTATGTATATATGTATGTATGTATCTACGGTATGTATGTCTGGATGTATGGCATTGTATGTATGTAGGCCTATGTATGCATGCAAGAATATATATTTGTATATATATATATATATACTGTATTTATGTGCGTGTGTGTGTTTACACATACATACTTGTTGGCCCTCCACTTGGAATGGGCTCCCTCTTGCGCAGCGCTTATCTGCACAGGCTGTACTACAGCGGAATAATTTGCTTGCTTTCTACCAGTTGCTGGCACCTTTCTCTTTGGCCATGGCAGGGCTGGGAGCGCCTCTGAGTAGTCTTCCTGAAGGGTGCTATATAAATTTTTGCAATGAATGCTTATAATGCAATCCTATATATATAATGCAATACTAACGAGTTGTCTAGAAGTTTCCAGGAATGTAATGGGTCCAGTGGCGGCACTAGGGATAAAAGTCTAAGCCCCCTAAAAAAGGCCATCCAGGTTTTTTACATGCAAAACTGAAATATTTCCACGATTTTCAACCGGATGACTAAATAAAAGGTCGCCAGAAATTTTGGCGGATGAAAATGGAAAATTTCTTCC
This sequence comes from Lumbricus terrestris, assembly GCA_949752735.1. Taxonomy (NCBI): domain Eukaryota; kingdom Metazoa; phylum Annelida; class Clitellata; order Crassiclitellata; family Lumbricidae; genus Lumbricus; species Lumbricus terrestris. Next base: position 39,550,724 of record OX457037.1, on the reverse strand, counting down.
GGGAGGCTTCAGCCCTCCAAAACTGAAATCCTGGCGCCGCCACTGAAAGGGTCATGAGTTCATAGGGACACGGGCACATTTTGAGGCCACGAGCCAACGTGTAGAGGGCCATATCCTCCTCGGAAATAAGAGGCCCCTACATAAACTTTTCATAAACTTTAATCAAGCAATAACTAAATGACGTCATCTCTCGATCTCAAGTCACACATAATATTATGATAATAACTGAACAAATGATGAGTGTAACAAATATGCAATCACCCGTGTCAAAGAAAGGCTGTTAGAAGAAATACTCACGGGCAAATGAAATCATCAGTAAATAAGTATGATGATCGCCTGTGGCATAAGAAAACGTGACACATCAGAGTCAAAACGGTTACACATCAGCAGCACTTGTTCACAACTGCTAGGAACAGGAACAGTGAAATGAATCACACGCTTATGTCTTTAACATCAGTTACATCACTGTAACAATCACAAACTTCATAAGATGAACACATAACTCAGCAATATAAAGGCAAAATAAATTTGACACAAAGCTTTTTTATTATAACCATATAAGTTTACACCCCATACTATCTTCAAATAATTTTTGTTACCCGACTGAATTCTTTTCCACAAGCTGGATGGGTGGGCGCAAGACCATGCCATTTCATGCCTCTGTTCAGACTAATTTGATATCCACTCATGGCAATAATTTGCGAAGCTATATTCATTGGGTCCATTCTGCAGATGTTGGACATTACTTCTCTCTCCCCTCCGGACGAAAATCACCAATTTTGCCCAGGATATATTCCCTCTGGACATTACCACTGTGGAAACAGCCTATTTCTGCAGTTAAATTGATAAAGCTTACTGGTAATAATGTGTACAATTTTCGTTGCTGTGTCAACTATTTAGGACTAATACCTTACGGATAAAGACCTGTCACGGTCTTTCAAGCGTAAACTTAAAACTCGTTAGCGTCTTTCAGTAATTCTGATAATCAAGCTCGAACATGTGGGTGTAATTTAGGATAACAATAAAGATTTGGTAATGTCATTTAGGTAATCTAGGATAACAATAAAGACTTGGTAATGTCATTTAGGTAATTTAGGATAACAATAAAGACTTGGTAATGTCATTTAGGTAATTTAGGATAACAATAAAGACTTGGTAATGTCATTTAGGTAATTTAGGATAACAATAAAGACTTGTTAATGTCATTTAGGTGATGTAGGATAACAATAAAGACTTGTTAATGTCATTTAGGTGATTTAGGATATCAACAAAGACTTGGTAATGTCTTTTAGGTAATTTAGGATAACAATAAAGACTTGGTAATGTCATTTAGGTAATTTAGGATAACAATAAAGACTTGGTAATGTCATTTAGGTGATTTAGGATATCAACAAAGACTTGGTAATGTCTTTTAGGTAATTTAGGATAACAATAAAGACTTGGTAATGTCTTTTAGGTAATTTAGGATAACAATAAAGACTTGTTAATGTCATTTATTTAGGATAACAATAGAATTGGTAATGTCATTTAGGTAATTTAGGATAACAATAAAGACTTGGTAATGTCATTTAGGTAATTTAGGATAACAATAAAGACTTGTTAATGTCATTTAGGTGATGTAGGATAACAATAAAGACTTGTTAATGTCATTTAGGTAATTTAGGATAACAATAAAGACTTGGTAATGTCATTTAGGTAATTTAGGATAACAATAGACTTGGTAATGTCATTTAGGTAATTTAGGATAACAATAAAGACTTGTTAATGTCATTTAGGTGATGTAGGATAACAATAGACTTGGTAATGTCATTTAGGTAATTTAGGATAACAATAAAGACTTGGTAATGTCATTTAGGTAATTTAGGATAACAATAAAGACTTGGTAATGTCATTTAGGTGATTTAGGATATCAACAAAGACTTGGTAATGTCTTTTAGGTAATTTAGGATAACAATAAAGACTTGGTAATGTCTTTTAGGTAATTTAGGATAACAATAAAGACTTGTTAATGTCATTTATTTAGGATAACAATAGAATTGGTAATGTCATTTAGGTAATTTAGGATAACAATAAAGACTTGGTAATGTCATTTAGGTAATTTAGGATAACAATAAAGACTTGTTAATGTCATTTAGGTGATGTAGGATAACAATAAAGACTTGTTAATGTCATTTAGGTGATTTAGGATATCAACAAAGACTTGGTAATGTCTTTTAGGTAATTTAGGATAACAATAAAGACTTGGTAATGTCTTTTAGGTAATTTAGGATAACAATAAAGACTTGTTAATGTCATTTATTTAGGATAACAATAGAATTGGTAATGTCATTTAGGTAATTTAGGATAACAATAAAGACTTGGTAATGTCATTTAGGTAATTTAGGATAACAATAAAGACTTGTTAATGTCATTTAGGTGATGTAGGATAACAATAAAGACTTGTTAATGTCATTTAGGTAATTTAGGATAACAATAAAGACTTGGTAATGTCATTTAGGTAATTTAGGATAACAATAGACTTGGTAATGTCATTTAGGTAATTTAGGATAACAATAAAGACTTGTTAATGTCATTTAGGTGATGTAGGATAACAATAAAGACTTGTTAATGTCATTTAGGTAATTTAGGATAACAATAAAGACTTGTTAATGTCATTTATTTAGGATAACAATAGAATTGGTAATGTCTTTTAGGTAATTTAGGATAACAATAAAGACTTGGTAATGTCATTTAGGATAACAATAAAGACTTGTTAATGTCATTTAGGTGATGTAGGATAACAATAAAGACTTGTTAATGTCATTTAGGTAATTTAGGATAACAATAAAGACTTGGTAATGTCATTTAGGTAATTTAGGATAACAATAGACTTGGTAATGTCATTTAGGTAATTTAGGATAACAATAAAGACTTGTTAATGTCATTTAGGTGATGTAGGATAACAATAAAGACTTGTTAATGTCATTTAGGTAATTTAGGATAACAATAAAGACTTGTTAATGTCATTTAGGTCTTAACTCTAAGACTTGTAAGGGAATGTAAGCCTCGTTCACATTCAGAATTGTATTTATAACGAACGAACGGAATTGTTTCGATTGACCATTGATTTTTTTATGTTTAGTTTTACTATTGAATAAACACACACACACACACATATATATATATATATATATATATATATATATATATATATATATTTACACAATGTTCAACTACAGAACATTTGTTCCATATAATTATATCTTTATAGCTCACTGAGAAACTTTGGATGAAACGAACTTTTCTTGCAGATGTTTTGCAAAGGATGAGCGTTTATCTCATGCTAATAAAGATAAGATTACTTACTTAGGTAGTTTTAATGTTTAATGTGAAAATATGAAAATATACACAATATTCATTTATACAACATTTTTGAAGTTATTATGTCATAGCCCGGGGATTACGCCCTACCCTGGAGTTTGTGTCCAAACCAGGAGGGGCTAGGTCCGGGGGAATATTTTGAGGAATGTCCGGGTTTGTTTTTTTGTCTGAGGTTAATGTCCATTTACCCCATTCTGCATCACTCGCAGAAACTGGTGATCAACAATGCTATTGTCCAAGGGAACAAATCAACAGACAGTGCAGTGCCATGCCATTTAGTAATGATGAGACTAGGTGAGAGACAATGCTATAATACCAATGTGATCATAGAAATACGCACGCTGGAAAATCATGTAAAGTATTTACACCAAATACAAAGCGAGCAAGAAGAGATAATGAAAAAAATTAAATACATACTTGTAACAAAGAATTTTATTAATGCCAGATAAAACAGCCAAACTGTACACAGCATTAAAAATTTCAAAAGTTGAAATTGTCAAAATCATGCTAGACAATTTAAAATTCATAAGTAAATAGGAAATCTGAACTCTTTCTCGCTGATATGAAACGTAATCTCATCGTAGACATTGCACGTACAGATGCTAGATTCACTGCTTAACAACATCAAAAACCATGATTTCTATATATGCATTTTGAATTTATATAGCCCTACAATCTAACAGTCAGTTATCTGTTTAATAAGCTAATTTAGCAGTTTAGCACCACTTCCTGGAAATACACAATTTAAGGAACAGACAACTCAATTAAAAGACAACTCAACTAAAAGACAATATGAAAAGAAAAGGGAAGTAATCAGCAGTTTATGCCACATCCCTAATGATACAGTAATAACCTTTCACACACCAGTTCATCAGCACAACGAGTAGACAATTGATGAGTCAGGGTCACAGCTTCAAACAAGGTGACACCTTCAAAGAGTCTGGTAGAGTATGAAAGTACACAGTACCAAGGATGGTACAACTTTTGCTAGCAATTCTTAAATGAGGTTGCTGGGCAAAGAAAATTCTGATCTCACGTAGCATTGATGACAATTCCATGATGTATGCATATTATCACTTATCAGAGCACTCCTTTAAGATTCTACTCAGAGACGCTCCCGACTACAGCGCGAACACTGAATCGGAGTTTCACGCTTAAGCGCATAAGCAATTGCGAGTGAATGACATACTCAGGGCCCCATGTGGCGGCTTGAGGTGGATTCGAACCCGCAACCTTCCGACTCGAAGGCACCGAACATACCCCTACACACTGTGCCCCATGATCAAGTGATTATTCTTATGTGCTACAACTCAGTTAACAAGCAATGCATGGAAAATTGCTTAGTTGAGGAGACAGCAGGCAAACAGACAATCGGGCTCCACTTGGACATTTCAGCAGAAAAAACCCTCTGAATAACAGAATAAAAGTGATCGGCAAAATCTGCCACATAATTCACCTATGACCAGCAGTCTGCATCTTAAATTATAAAACAGAAAGTTTGTCCTTCCAGATGTGTGTAATTTGACTCTTCGTTATGAAAAGGCTCGGAAATGAAACAGCGTCGATTTAACTAAATATTTGCAAATGATTCTTACCCAAATTATAAGGTCAACGCGACTATTTTCAGCTTTTAATTCAATTCAAAACAAGAGTTATTAGCGTTTCAAGACAGATTTCATCAATAACCGCTCACCTAACGCTGTAGTAAAGAGTATACAGCCCGCGTGACGTCATACCCGCCCAGTAAAATTTTTTGTAGCGCCTCGCAGGGGCGGGTCACGTTTGGCTTTTTGGGGAAGCGGGGTTGGGTGGAGGGTTGGCGAAAACCCGAAATTTAGCGGTCAATGATGGGTACCGCAGTGGAGTAGAGTAGTGTTTAAAACACGAAATTTCACTTTAGAACTCGAGTTATTAGCGTTTTAACACAGTTTTCAAATCGTTCACTCTTTAGTAAAGAGTCGCGAGCTTTAGTAAAGGAGTCTACAGCCTGCGTGACGTCATACTCGCTCAGTAATAATTACAGTAGCGCCCCGCAGGGGCGGGTCACGTTTGGCTTTTTGGGGAACCGGGGTGGGCTGGAGGGTTGGCGAAAACCCGAAATTTAGCGGTCAACGATGGGTACCGCAGTGGAGTAGTGTTTACAACCCTAAATTTCCCGGGCGAAGCCGGGTACAAAAGCTAGTAATATCATAAATGAAGCATAGCACGAATCACGACTATCGTTCTTCTGTTGTTTAGTTACATCGTTCAGTTCTAAACTTAAGATTCTTCCGTTTAAAAACTTAAGATACCCACTGCACGGCGACCCGTCAGATTTAGATCCATTGGATCACGCATTTTTGACTACAATTTCACCTCAATTGAATTGCGATAGTGGTGCAATAGAAGTTATCAGAACAGATTACAGCACAGGGTAATTGAAAAACTTCTTTATTAATTAATTTCAAGAAGTTATATAGCACCCTTTCAAGAAGCCCACTCAGAGGCGCCTCCATGCCACCCTCGGTGATACAAAAGATTTCAAGGAGCCTGTAAAACACTGAGGAGTCACCTAGGCATCTATCTCTCCAATGGGAGACTATTCCAGACAGATGGACCTACAACTGAGAAAGCACGACGCTGGCAGGTTGACTAATTATTAATACTCTGTTTTACTCTTTTTACAGTGTGTGTGTGTTTGTGTGTGTGTGCAGATTCAGCCCTTAAAACCATGCAAAATCATCTGTATTTACAATTAAAATCTTATGCTAATTATAAGACAGGCCCAGTAGCAACGGTTCTTTTGTGAAAAGTTCAATTAAAAAATCGGCCTGAATAAAAACCAGACAGGCACATACGTTGGTACGCAACAATAAAGACAAGCCAACAAATAGGCATAAATACAGCAGCGTCCAAAGCATACAAACCTTTAAATATTGCATAGCATTTCTCAACACGATCGGCTAGAAAAACAGGTTTAAAATGTCTGACTGATTCATCACTGATTCGTCAGCTGAAGACACAGAATAAAAGGATCTGACTGAATTTTTGCAACATAGAATAATCGGTCTGACTAAAACTGTTTTCTGAAGCTTCAATCCTTTGGATGAACAGAAGATATGAACTTGTTTTTGAGAGCAACAAATAGTCCTTTGGAAGACAGAGAAAAATCGTTTTGAAAGGCATCAAATTCTCGACGACGGAAGAAATCGAATATTGTTTCTCAAATCAGTCGTTCTTCTGGTGGAGGCTTCAGGGCACCATTTATCTCGAGACGGGCGTTGTTAACTTCCTGACGACTAGGATGGTAGGTCCCAAGGTTGCGCCTCTTGTTCCGTACAATAATGGCGAGAATCAAGGCAACTACAAGGAACCACGAACGTGAACAGTGAGAAAACACGGAACTAGCATTTTAACAGTTGCATGAACAATTTAACAATAATAATCACATCAATACATGTATGCATGAGCACCCTTCAAGATTTCTACTCAGATGCGCTCCCAATTACAGCACGGACACTGAATCGGAGTTTCACGTCAAAGCACACGAGCAATTGCAAGCGAAGGATTTGCCCAGGGTCCCTACGCAGCGGCTTTAGGTGGATTCGAACCGCAACCTTCCGGCTACAAGGCACCGAACCCACCACTACACCACTAAGCTCCACACCGGGTAATTGATTGTTAACTGGTTAGAATAAAGAATGAGCATGGTAGAGCTGGTTGTTTTCAGTGCCTTCCTTGTAGTGTAGACTGTAGACTCTGCAGGTCCGCCATAAGATGGCTACTATGTAAGGTCTTTGAGCAAGATATTTAAAAAAAAATTGCTCAGCCTGCTTTGTCATCAAAAGTTATCCTCAACAGATACAGAAATAATATTATTAAATGCTTGCATCGGTATCTTGATACCTTAAGTACATAAACACACACTAAAACATAAAAGTGCTGTAATACTAGGAATTTAAAATGGAGCACATCAAAAGAGAAGCAACATAAGCTCGTTGAAGGAATTCTAGTTTCAGGAGTAAACTATGCAGAGTCATGCACGTATAAAGCCATACGAAGCCTAAACACAAACTGTATGTCTTGCAACTCACCAATTATAACCAAGAGGACGAAGAGGCCGACCGTCAAACCAACAATTAAAGCAACTGTTGCACTGTTGTCCGGAGGAGGTGTTGAGCTCCCAATCTGTACAAGGAAATGAAAACTATATACACAAACACCTGCATTGCTACTTTCGTAATTAATGCATTATGCTCAACGCATTATGCTCAACGCATTATGCTCAGTGCATTATGCTCAAAGCATCATGCTCAATGCATCATGCTCAACGCATTATGCTCAGTGCATTATGCTCAATGCAGTATGCTCAACGCATTATGCTCAGTGCATTATGCTCAATGCAGTATGCTCAATGCATTATGCTCAATGTATTATGCTCAGTGCAGTATGCCCAGCGCATTGTGCTCAGTGCACTATGCTCAGCGCATTATGCTCAATGCATTATGCACAATGCATTATGCTCAATGCATTATGCTCAGTGCACTGCATTATAACAACAAGTCAATCAATCAATAATTCACATAAATTTATATAGCACCCCTTAAAGATCTCTATTCAGAGGCGCTCCGAAACCAGGCCTGGCCGAAAAGAAAAATCTTGAGAAAACATCAGAAGGAGCCAGCAGAGTCACAGGGAAGTGAGCGGAGAGCCACAGGGAGACCATTCTAGATAGCTGGACCCACCACCAAGAATGCTCTTCACTGCACGGTAGTGTGTACGAGAAAAAGGGATAAGGTAGTCATCTCGGGCAGCTGAGCACAGCAAACGTCGGCCCAGAGAGACAGAGACCGGTACATACTTTATTCTAACCATTTGACAGAAACACAATTTTTGTGCACGTACAAAAAAGATAAAAGCTGCAATCAATATTTAGATGAAACATCCTCCTACCCATCAGAGCTTCTTCTACTTGCAGCACATGTTCTTAATTCCATGTACGACATTGCATGTACAGGGTGCGCCTAAAAAAAGTATTCCCCTACGGCTTTTTATCAATATCTTGGCCAAAAATAGGAATTGTTCAAATCCAGTTTTACGGGCTTGAAGGTAATTCATATCTACGTACAATAGCCAAATTTCATAGTCATGTGTGAAACAGAACAAAAGTTATATCACTTTTAGTGAGGCCACCCACCGGTTTTTGACGATTCAAAAACGCAACGCAACGAAAAGCAACAAAAAACCAATCTAATTATTCTGGCCAATATCTTGGCCAAAACTACGAATATCGAAATGAAATTTTACAGGCTTAAAGATAATTCATATCTGCACATGGTGGTCAGATTCCATCAAAATATTTCAAACAGAACATAAGTTATACTCCTTTTAGTGAGGCCACCCCCGTTTCTTGACGATTCAAAGACGTAACGCAGGAAAAAGTAGCAAAAACACAATTTTATTAAGTCTCATCTTAAATAATTGCTATCAAATAGCCTTGATATTGCCAGATGATCATTATTGTTACTATTTAAAAAAGAAACAGGGTACCAGCTTAGCTGCGCGCCACTGAGAAGTCACTTAGCAAAATGACGATCAAATTGGTAAATAAGGAATCTATCAGCTTAATCAACAGGTCCATCAAGAACTTTGCAAAGAGACTCAAAAGAAGTTTTGGCACGGGTGGTGGGCGCATTGAGCACAAGTTGTGAAGCACTACCAAGGTCATTTGACAACAGTTATTTGAGATGAGACTTATAAAATCGTGTTTTTGTTACTTTTTGTTGCGTTTCGTTTTTGAATCGTCCAAAAACGGTGGGTGGCCTCACTAAAAGTGGTATAACTTTTGTTGTGTTTGAAATATGTTGATGAAATCTGAGCATCATGTGCAGATATGAATTGTCTATAAGCCTGTAAAATTTCATTTCGATATTCTTAATTTTGGCCAAGATATTGGCAAAAAACCTAATTTTTGTTGCGCTTCGTTTTTGATTCGTCAAAAAACGGTGGGTGGCCTCCCTAAAAGTGGTGTAACTTTTGTTCCGTTTGAAATATTTTTTTGTAATTTGACCATTGTACGTAGATATAAATTGCCTTTAAGACTGTAAAGTTTCATTTAAAAATTCGTATGTTTGGCCAAGATATGGGCTAAAAACCGTAGGGGATTACTTTGTTTTGGCGCACCCTGTACAGTAGACACAGTTCATACACTGGGACATATACGATAGCATCTAGCATCAATGAAATGAACAATGGTAATGAATAACTTCATTGCAAACATGCAATTGTGGAAAGGTGCAATAAGTCTCTATCTATCTCTCTTGCACAAGCTGAAGCAGTTTTCCATTCTCATCTGACTCAGAATTTCTTCCATATTTTTGTGTGACTTATTATAGCACATTATCATTTAACCACTTGCCAGGAGCACTATCCCAGAACTACTAGTAGGCACTCAAAAGGTGCTGCGTTGTCAGATTGGGAGCACTTCTGACACGTTTTCTTGAAGAGATGTTATATAAATCAGTAGAACCTACACTCACACACTGGTAGTTATTCTGTCATTTGCTTCACTCAAACATGGCTCTAGTGAACTTTTATCCTCTTCTCACATTCAGATTTTCTGACTTCAAGCTTATAATACACTATTTAAAAAAATAAAATCATACAACCAAATATTCATATAAAGAGACAAAACAAAGCTACTGGTACACAGAAACATGAATAGTTATATTTACCAGCATATCGCATTTCACTCCTGTGTAGTTGGCATAACAACTACAAGAGTGACAGAGATTCGCGTCGCTACAATTACCTGCAATAACACCAAATAATTAAATATCAATTAAAAAATTACCAATTAACGAATAACCATAATAATCAAAACCAGAAGTCAAGCATAAATCCACCATTATCACATGGCTACACTTGTAAGCAGTTAATTGACTAAGTAGCCCTTTAACAACGTAAATAAAATTCTCACATTTAAAAATAACCTGTAAGTTACGAAGTGAGGCGAGAGACAACATTTCTGTTTTATTTAACTGAGCCCAGAACTGAAATCATTCACAAAATTCATGCTTTCTAGTAATACCATCCTAATTTTTCAAAAGTTACTTAAATTTAAGTCCAGGACGTTTTGTAGTATTTGTAGAGCTTTTCAACCTCATCCACCAATCACTGACCTTAAAATCTCGAACTAATTATGTCATCCAAATATCTCCTGTTCATTAAGTGTCGTCAACAATTATAATTGGTTCCCAGAGATCTGTCTGCTTACGCATGGAAAACCAATTTTGTCTTAAACCAAAAACTTTTGCCATAGAATCATGCAACGATTTACTGACATGCTATTCTCTGCATCCTAGATTCCTAGAAGTTTTCAAAAATGTATATAAGAAAAATTAAGAAAAATGAATGTACTGGTACCCTTGTCGCCAAGTGAAAAAATGGATTTATCAGATATTGGCTGCCGACTTTTCAAACCAATGCATGTACGTGAGAAAATATTATAAAAAATATCTTTTATTACCATGTCATATACACAACTCATCAACTGTATCGCAACTGCATTAGTCTTTGTTTTGAATGAATTAATGAATGACTCAAGGACAACTAACATTAGCAACAACAACATTATACAGACAGCTAATATTGATAGTCTCCGCACTTTCCACCACATGCCTTCTTGGCATAAGCCCAGAAGCTCTGTTTGGACCTCTTGACTTACTTTTGACTTATGGCCCCAGCAAGGCTTTCACCGCATCAGCCGCTCCTCTATGGACAGCTTCCAGTCGTCCCTGTCCTGTGCTCTCCGCGTCGCCTTGCCCACAGTTAATCCCATCCTCAGCCAGTCCTCTTCCGTCATGATCCATCCATCGCTTTCTAGGCCTGGCTCTTCTCCTCTTCCCATGCTGCTTGGACATCAAGCTAGTTGGAACCATCTTCCCCACCGGAACTTTGCCTTATACTCCTCAGTTCTTGTTTGTTTGTATGCGCACTTGTCATAGCGCCTCTTCCAGCCCTCAACCGCTACTCAGAGGCGCTCCCGACTACAGCGCGGACACTGCATCGGAGATTCACGCCGAAGTGCTGACCAATTGTGAGTGAAGGACTTAAAAGGACTTCTCTGTCCCATTTTCACAAACACTTAAGTCCATTCAATCTGTCAGTTACAATCACAACTGCAATTTAAACTCTGCCACTGTTCGTAATTTGACAGTGCCAGTCCCAAGCATGGAGAAAAGAGGAGGACAACACTAATCATCCTTGATATGACACATTGTTGTTAAACAGCAGCAAGCAATTTTAAACTATTTAAACTTAAAACGCAGAAAATGAGACAGCAGAACTTTTACCCGTTGTGAACACAGGAAGACATTCACCGTTGATACAAGGGTTTTCTGCACAAGGATGAAAGTCACAATTGACGCCTACAAATAAACAAACGTCAAGAACATATAGTAAAACATCATTGACAGATGAATAAATATGTAACTAGTGCCAGCAGTTTGACAATGTGTATTTTTAAGAAAATTAACTTACGGTACATAAAAAACTATGCAATAAAAAACTGTTCAACTGGCCATCTGTGCAAGATGGATCCCCACTGATTGGTATTAAGTCAATGAAAATAGCTGTGTGCAGCAAAATAATCTTACTAACGACTACAAATACAATTTTTAAAAAACATTACAAAGCCTACTACTTTAATTAAAATGTGCACAAAATTAACAGAAATTGGGTTTTTTAAAAAGTAATTTATTAACCAGCAAAACGAGGAATATTGCGCCAAAGTCGCTTTGAAGTTCATTTGTCAAGCATTAAGTTTCTTGAAAGTGAGACTGAGCGGCTGAAGCACAGAGAGTAATTTAACAACTAAGCACCTCTTTATATAACCATATAAAATGCCAAGTACAAAATAGAGCTTTAAAATTCTGAATAAAGAGCCAGTGCACAGTCTGTCAACATGCTACCCAGAGATCATTTCATGTCACAAACTGCAATTATTTTCTGGCTCAACCACCTACCCCACAGCTTCAACCACCTATCCCAAAAACTTCAACCATCTACCTAAAAAGCTTCAATCACATACCCCAAAGCTTCAACCACCTACCCCAAAGCTTCAACCACCTATCCCCAAAGCTTCAACCACCCACCCCAAAGCTTCAACCACCCACCCCAAAGCTTCAACCACCTACCCCCAAAGCCATTCGAACAGGAACAGTTGTACGTGTCAATTACGTTCCTGCATGTTCCATTCACACAGGGATTAGAAGCACAGTGATCAATCTTCGAACAGTCCTCGCCTGCCAGCATTAAAAACATAATAAATCATATCAAAATGGTTTATTTTGTAACCAAATTAAACAAGACAAGTTTACAGGGCCGGATTACGGCATGTTCGACCGAACAGGGGCCCCACACTTTAAGGGGCCCACATATGCAATAGAAATATTTGCTCATCATTGTTAATCATAATAGCAAAAATTGTTTTAAAATCTTTGAACAAATTGTCAAATTATTCAAATTCTAGGCCTACTGATTTTAACATGATGTACAACTTATGCACATGTGTGGGGGCCCTTACCGCAGTTTCCATTACCAGGCCTGCAGAGAAATTCCACAACTGCCGAGTCGCTGGAAACTTAACTGGTACGTGCCTGTGTTCCTTCTCGTGAAATCAAACAGACATGCATGGGCACAATATCTCGAAATGATCGTCATTCCAACTGCTGTATTTGTTCTTAGTCATTTATATAGTGCACCAATTTAGTCATCATTCACAGACCAACAAGAGCACATTGTTCTAGTGTTCAAAAGTGGAAATATTGCTCTAACACATTTAGAGTACATTAATTTAGCCAATAAACAGGACTGACACAGCAAAACAGCGATATTTTTCTGATGTCAATAAGTCTGGAACAATTGTTCGAACTTTTTATCTACCATACACTGATTTCTAGCCAAGCAACAATAGAAAGTAGAGTCTATGTGAAGCAAATGAAGCACACTTCTTCCAGGATTTGAATAAAATTGCTTGTAGGGACATGGCAAAACACAGGTTTTCAAGGCTAACTTGCTACACAAATTTAACCTATGAAGACCAAATACATTTCCTTTAAAACACTCAATCGTTAGCACATTTAAAAAATAAACATTAGTATAATTAGTAGGGCACATTTTAAAAATAAACAGTAGTCTCAAAATATGACAAATGTCCTTTAATGCATGGTCAAAGGTCATGAGCTCAAACAACAAATCAAAGTCAAGACCTTTCTCTGATGGAGTTACACTTGACTGCAATGCAAAACTCACCTGTGTACCCAGGTGTACATGAGCATTTGTAGCTATTGTTCTCATTATGACACATTCCATTTACGCAAGGAGATGAAGCACAGTGATCAACCTCTGAACAGTTTATTCCTGTAGGATACACAAACAAAATTACTTGTTGCAATCATAAACTTCAAACTTCTAAGGTGATACTCGAAAGCCAAGCGCAGGGCACCAGCTTATTCACGAGCATTCGCAAATTAACACAGGTTGAAAACAATTTCAAAAGACTGTAGCACATCAATGCATTTATCAGTGAGTCATTCTCTTGGGCCCAGAAGAAACTGATTCCACCTCATCGCAACCTTTTTACCCACTAAAGCACAAACACAATTCACTCCTCCACCATAACACTCAGAATGAGTTTTGAGAACCTATGAATTTCAGTATTTAACGTAACTAAAGGACTGCTAGAGCTCCAGAAAACAAATGATACACAAATAATGACTCAAATATAAACATAAAAGTTATATCTCAAAATGAACTAATGAACCAATCAGATAATCCATACACAATTACACAAGAACAATTAGTCAGAGCCATGAAACAAAGAGACAAAAGCCATACTGGATACTTCTTCCAAAAATCACAAACAGCAACAATTGCCTAACCATCATCACTAAGCAGCCACTCACCCATGAAACCGTGGGTACAGCTGCAGTTGTATGTATTGGTCCGGTTCAAACACGTTCCATTATTCTGGCAAGGATTGAAATAGCAGGCATCATGAATGGAACAGTCTGCACCTGTGAAAAGAACATATAACAAAAGACTGTTTACAATCCAACACACATCTACTCAGTTAATGACTGGCCAGAAATTATTGTAAAACCATAACATCATAAGTTGTCTGGGCCAGCATTTCCTAATATTTTCTTGCGGAACCCCCAATCTCAACTAAACGCATTGAAGCATGCTTCGTAGCGCCTAAGAAGTATACCAATAGGCGTACTAATATCCAAAACACACACCATTGTAGAAAGGTTATTTCTCGTATCACGGGCGCCCACAGAAATTTTTGCAGGAGGGGGCTAAACACGATGGTCAAGGTTAAAACATTTGTAGCAAGAGGTAAACAAATGCAGAGCAGGGAGTTAAGAACATGGATGGGTATTTTTTATGATGTAAATATCTCAGTTTCATTTTTAAAATTCCTAATATGAATTGTTTCTTTTTGCAAGGAAATTTGTTTAAAAAATCGAAAAGAATTAGTTAAAAGTAGGTTTTTGAATTCTCTAATGCGAAGAAATTTGTTGTAAACCCCAAAAGTAGTAGTGAGAAAAATAGGTTTCAATTTTCCAGGGGGGGGGCAAGTGCCCCCTCTTGCCTCTATGTGCGGGCGCCTATGTCTCGTATATGAAAAATTAAGCTGAACTGCTTTGAAAACCACGAATCGTGGATCACAATACTTGAAGTAGCGCACATGAAGTTAGAACGCGAAAAGCGCTTTTCTTCTTATGCATTTTTGTCTGTAGGCAAATTGACTTGATACTTGAAAGCGTGATTTTCATTGTCAGCTGAATCATTCAAATTTTAATAAATAGGCATGGAACCCAAGTTTATGTAACAGTTACTCAGTTTTTTTGGTAAATTTTTACACCAAAAGATTAAAATAATTATTTGTTATAACTGCAATATCAATAGGACTTAGTGGTATTTTTAAACTGTGGCATTTAATCACACCCAGATCAGTTTCATCGAGATAAAATAACAAAGATGGCTGCGTCCCTGTTGAAATTTACGACTCTTGCCTATGCACGTCTCAGCAGTGTATACATAGTAACTGGATTGCAAATGGACAATGAAAGATCGGATAACCGCTCAATGGGTGAGGACAAAGCAAAAAAGATCGCTGATGATAGTTTCAAATTTTCAGTGCATGTCAAAAGTCCTGTTTGAAATGTAGGCCTACTGCAGTAAAATTGTCACTAAAATTTCTTTTAATCACAATGTTTCGCAGAACCCCTGAGCTCATCCCGTGGGTTCTGCGGAACTTACTTTGGGAAACGCTGATCTAGGCAAATTCGTTCATTCGTTCAGAGCATTTATATAGCACATATCAAAGGTAACTATTTCAGTGGTACTGCTGCTACAACCTTGGCAGAAAAATTATTTTTAAAGTATTTTCACTGATTGTGGACTGTTACTATCAAGTCAAATGTACTTGCATTAAGTTTCCTACTAATGGCACTATATAAATTCTTAGTCACAGAGACACCTAATAAACAGTCACAAGAAAAAACACATATATGTCTGTCTTTGCCTGTCTGACCCTCTTTGTCTGTCTCTCTCTCTCTCTCTCTCTGCCATCACCATTCAATTGTGCACTAATGAAAATCACAACCTAACACACCTGAGTAGCTGGGAAAACAAGTGCACGCATGGCCACCATTGAAATTCGAACAGTTGCCGTTGTTCATGCAAATATCTGGAATATCATCACACTCATTGACGTCTGACTCACAGCGACTGCCTATAAAAGAAAACCAAAGACATGTCACAGGAAAGATATAGGCAAACAATTCCAAAGGCTTCAACAGTAACCTTTAAAGTTCACATCTCTGCATACCACTGCACCATATTGTTTTTATCACCTGGTTGATGATGTCTGCTGTGAAAACCCTCTTTTCATTTTCTCACAAAATCTTTGTGATAAACTACTTTTAGGTCTTTTGCAACGTAGCCTTAAAACCTGCACCTGCCACCAGTAAGCCATTTTGTAGCACAAAGAGAACCTTGAACTACACGAAATGGTATGAGTAAGGATTGCCATAGCTCAATCCAAATCAATTGTATGCATAGGTCCCTCTCAATGGAATGAACTTCTACCATCAGTTCACTCTGCCTTCCTCCTCTCTGGCAGTCTTTCCTCATCTTTCTCTCGCCTCACATCCTGCCATTTCTCTCGGGGCCAATCACACTGGGAGCGCTTCTGAAAGGCTTTTGCTGTGAGAAGCACTTTATATGGTCACATACAATACGATACTAAAAGTAACTGGGAAACCAATGCAGCTCGCTGCTAAAGTGTCTGTTCAGCTTTGATCGAACAGAAAAGACGACTTTGACAGCAAAGTGAAAATCTACTTTACTTTTCTTTATTCTTACACTAGCTAATAAGGACCTCACTCAAAACAAGTCTCCATAACTAAACAATGCATTGTCTAATATTAAGCAAAACTCACCAGTGTAACCCGGTAAGCAGTTACAGTTGTATCCTCCACCAGTATTAAGACATGTAGCATTGTTTTCACAAAAATTTGTCGCGTCGCATTCATTAATATCTGTTTCACAGTGTAGACCTTTAGGAAAAAGAAATCAAGGCCACAATCAGTACCCAGCAATGAATTTGCATTAAAAAAAACTATGGTAATTTCCACTACCACAGAAATTAAGAAGACTCATGATGCCTGTATATACTTCAAAAGCAGTTATGCACTGGCAAAAGATTTTGCTATCACGTTAAAATATATTACTATTATTAAAAACTGAAAAAATGCTCGAGTGGAATGGTAAACCATTTGTACAGAAAGCTAAAAGTTAACATAAATGCACTCATACCTAAATTTAACACTTAAAAGTCACAGACAAAGGTAATGTGCTCGTTTGCCATGTGAAAAATTCCTGGAAAGTGATATTCCAGGGTTTGAATGATGGATTTTGCTGGCCGAACCACAGCAACTCAATAACAGTAAACAATTGCTTTAATTAATCTTCCTGTTTCATAGAATCATAGGCCTACTTGTTCACATACTCCAAAAACATGGAGGGCTGAGCGAATATTTGGCATTGTTTTTTAAACTTTCATTGGTAACCAATCAAAGTAGGCATACTATCTGGAATCGACTGTGCTAAAAAATTCCCTGCACCTGCCAGCATCGCATTAACAAATCCCAGTTACGGCCAGAAACCGCCAGAGAAATTCCTTAACTGGAAGCTTAAAAATAACAATTGCAGATAATGGTTTTCAGCCACTTACAGACAATTAACAGATGCAAAAAGCTAATGCCAGCTCGACTAATCAAGACACATTGCTTTATACTAGGCAACTTAGCTTGCGGACTGCACTCAGGCAGTGCCACACCTTCTCCGTGGCTGGCCCTGCCACCTGGAATGGTCTCCCTACTGCTCTTCATCAAATGCCTATTGGTCTCCCGTCTCATCCCCAATGTTCTTAAGACTTTCCTATTCGACCAAGGTTGGACTGGAAGTGCTCCTGAGTAGGCAACCTTGAAGGACACTATAAAAAATTGATGCAATAATAATAAAAATAATAATAACAATAATAATAAATTCTAGCGACTGATGAATATAATGTATCAGAGAACGTAATTTAAAGGTGTCTAAAATATTAAATTAAATATTAAATTGTATTTAAATTCTCTGGTAATAATTGACGACTATATTGTGCCAGAGAAGGACATTTGAAGGACGTCTTAATAATAAAATTATCTAGTGAAAATAATAATAATAACCTATTATACAGTTAACATAAATCCAGCAAATCAAACAATGCTTAAGCGACTGTTGAGTGCTGACCTTCGTAGCCGGTGGTGGAGCAGTTGCAGGACCACCGAGTGCCAACGATGTCACAGATGCCGCCATTGTGGCACATGACATTCGTGCAGTTGGGGAGACTGCAGTTCAGCCCCTCATAGCCCTCAGTGCAGTTACAAATGTAACTATCAACCCCATCCACGCATGTCCCATTGTTCTGGCAAATGTTAGTTCCATTGCAGTCGTCGATGTTTAGTTCACATTGTGTACCATTGAATCCTAAACACAATATTAATTATATTTATATGTAAAAGTTAGATTGTAATTTAAAGGAGCTTGTGAAAACTACGATATAAAACATTTATCAGTTGAACCCAGGCCTGCATCAGTAATTTAAAATTTAACTAGTTCATAAGCAGCTATATTACTACTGCTACTAAACACAATAGAATTGTATCATAAAAGCAAACACAATTACGGCAATGTAAGTAGCTGGTCACTCATGATGTAGCCCTTTGATAATATTATGGTCTTTCAGAAGAAGCAAAAGTAGACTAAAACTATAAGAATATGCAATATTTATTTGCCTCTAGATTACATGGCTTTAGCATAATACAATATGATTTAAACCCCAGCGATTTGGTTACAAGGCAAATGTCTTAGCAATTGCCTGTTTATCATGCAGCACAGCAGGGTGGTATTAAAGCTATCACAGGCCCGGGACTGTGATTACCATCCAATGACCCCCTCTGGAGCCCTATGACAAAGTACCGGTCCACCAGTCACATATGCTATTAATAACTACGAGGCCATCAAAACTGCGAACCTGGGTGCCACAGCACCATTAGTGCCCACCTCAATGCAAACCCACTGCACAATACTCACAGTAGCACAACTACAAAACACCAGGCAACACATCTCACATTCATTTAACTGGCAATAAAACTCAGAATAAAATTGATTAAACATTAGTCAGTCAAAAAGACAAGCATAACAAACATACGTAGGACAATAAATTTCAAGCACTAATTTAAAAGCAGCAAAAGCCACATGCCTTTGGAACAATCACACCAGTGGCTGTTAGTTGAATTATCTGGTCTACAGGTTGCACCATTGAGACAGGAGGCATTTGCGCAGAAGTCGACGACCGATGCCATTTGAGGCGTTTCACATTGTGGCCCTGTAGATTCATTAATGCAGGAACAGTTACCTAACAGAGGCTGTAGAGTAAAAAACAAAAAGATAGCATTTCTAATACATGTTGATAACAGTAAAAAAACAAATAATGAATCAAATAATCAAATGTAAAGAGTTAAATCACTATTAGTAGCAGCCCACTGCCTGCAAGCCCCTGCACGATTCTAAAAACACTTTAACCGTATGCGTTGCAATTAACTTAAATGACATTAATCTTTTACCCATTTGCCCCGAGAATATCCGCTGAAAACGAGCTTAAAATTTAAAAATGAACGGGTAAAGGGTTAAAAAGTTCTTAGAATTGATTCCATGCTTTGTGATTCATAATAGAAAGACAGAACTTCTGTAATTAAGTGAGATTGATTGATTAATCAGCATATTAAAAATATATACACAGTACATTAACGAACTAAATAAAAAAAATCATTGTCATTTTACACTGTCATTTGAATAACCAATTATATATTTTCAAACAAATAACTTCCCTGTAAAGAAGCTTATCCAAATAATTCAATATAAATATGAATTACCTAAAATCATCACATAATGACTTTACGATACAGGTCTCATCCAAGAATTAATCATTCACCAGTTTGATCCAATTACAAATTAATTTAATAATTTAACTGAATAAGGAATTGAGCTTCATTCGTTGATCTCATGATTCTTGCCACTTCAAACCAAAAATTGCAGTTCATTCATAACGCTGGAATGGCATTTTCAGTAAAGATGTAACATTTGTTAGCAATCACAGCAATATTTGCCCAGTGTGGTTCCAATACCTACAGTAATGACCACTCAACACCAAGGCTATCTGGGTCAAAGAGTCAGCCATGATGACTGCAGAAATACAAAATGCTGTTTGGCTGTGTCCTACTGTCAGACTGCAGTTGCTATGTGTATGCCCCAGCTAAAAGATGATCCAATACTTGAATCTCAAACAGATCTTCACCAAGCAATGTAAACAAATCTGTTGTTTGTACCCATCAACTTAAAAATTGAGCATTTAAAGATATTAAACCATACAGCCTACAGCCGTACGTACACAGCATAAAACTGTCAAGCATCTGCCACACAGATGGGAATTTTCCAAATGGTATATTGGCTGTGAGAAGTGTTCAGTTGTTTAAGGAAGCTCGATTATTTATACATGTGGGAACTTAAGTTTACATCCCGGTTAAGGCTCAACTACCACAATGAAATTGGTATTCAGGAATGCTCTTATTAAACTTATATTATACAGACGTCAACTGCATTAAAAAGTCTAATTTCGACAAAGTTATTACCTCGCTGTCAGTAGAGTTAAGGACACTTATGTCGCAGACCATATTGTCTCCACATGGACAAGAATATATTAAATCCTGAAAGAGAAAACGAATTATTATCAAAATGCAGACACTTAAAAGTTTATACAATGGATCTATTAGTCTACTCTAAATACAATAACAATAATTATTATCAAACACTATACTACAACAATACTATTTTTGGATTTACAAAGCACCTCCCACAGTACAACCTAATCAGAGGCGCTCCCAGTGCAAAGATCGCCATGGAAATTGAAAAGTTTTAAGGGAAAATGCACACACTTTATACAATGGACCTATTAGTCTACTGTACATACACAATAACAAAAAAAATCAGATTTATTTCAATCCAGCATCTTTGTAACTATTTAAATATAATGGCAAGAATCCAAATCAACTCATCCTTACAACAACAAAAACTTAAGCCACATCAACAATTATACATCTAAGCTATGCTTAAACCATGGACCCCTGTATAAGCGAAGTTTTCGCGCTTCTATACCGGTGCCCATGCTTAAACTCACCAAGTGTAGATAAAATCTGGCAAAACGTAAGAACCTGTTTGCAGTCAAATACCTCCTTTTAAAGTCAACACCCACCAAGTGTCAAAACGATCGTTTAGACAAATAATTGCTACCAGATGGACAAATTACCAGAATGACTTCTGAACCTGAAGTACACATCTGTTGATGTGCAGCCCATTATATAACAATTAAGACATTTTTGGAATATCACGGATTGGTTACATCAAGCGTGTGCCCTGCACTGGTCATCCAGATGGCCAATTTTTTTATGAAGACATGCCTGCCACATATGGCCAGCAGATGGCCAAATTGGACAAAGATGTGTGAAAGATATTACCTGGGTAGAATTGTACAAAGATGTGTGAAAAATATTAGAATTGGATTAGGCAAAGATGTGTGAAATATATCAGAATTGGACAAAGATGCATGAAAAATATTACAACTTCGTTATCAGCTGTTCTGCACAACAACCCAGTGCTCAAGGCAGTCAATCAACCAAAATCATTTCCCCAAAAGTGCAACCTGTAGCAAGATCTCGATCAAATGATTGACATGTTGTGCAAACAAAGCTCAATATTATTCAAAACAAGCCTAGGTCGAGGCATTTAGCAATAACTTATTTCCTATACTCCAGAAATCGCAAAAGATCTGTTCATGACGCTTTCCGAATGAAAATTTTCAGATTGACCATTGTGCGTGAGTATGAATGAGCTGAATGCCGTTGGCAACTGTGAACACGTGATCGTTTCGCCGCTGCTATTTCATATTCTAGTCACACTGTGCCATTGATTTGTATCTGCATGTATCAATGATTTGTATCATGATGCTCTTCAGTGTTCTGCCACTGTCAGGTAAGAGACTTTGAGCACCTGACTTGCCGCCAGCTAATTAGGTCAAACCTGGTCTGACTACACATATAAGCAAATGTTTTTAAACAGATGACTCAGATGGTCCACATTGTTTACAGAGCTAACTCCTTGTAAGCTCATAAATTTCAACATGTCATCAGCTTTCACAACAATGAATCCAGATATGCAGACCAATAATCATGAGCCATTATTTCTGAGTAAAGACCATATTATGTAAAGTAATAAAAGACCATACAAATTGTCTGAATTACATTACTTTACATACGGTAATATATCAGTAATGTAATTCAGACAATTTATATAGCATCATCACATTCATCAGCAGAAAGCCACTTCTAGGATGCTTTACACGCACATTAGTACAACACCATAATGGTACAAATACCTCTTGACCATGAACATGATCAGTCAGGAAACTTCTATAGCACCAAGGTTATAGTACACTTCCACTAGTAGCACGGTGGTTGAGGCATGTCCTTCGCATGGATGAGGATCACAGAGACACACGGATGATGTCCAGAAATACTGGTGAAAGAAGGAAGAGATGAAGGCCAAGGAAGAACTGGCAGACACTTATTAGAGATGACTTGGGTAGTTTGGAGATGTCTTGGGACGAGACCAGGGAGTTGCCAATGGACAGGGTTGCGTGGAGGAGATGTGCTGCCTGATATGCAGACCTGCACGGAAAGGGCTAAGCACTACCAGGTAAGTAAGTGAGTACCACTGTGCAGTTTTAATTATATTACTGTAGCCACCACAATACATAGACAAGCAATATACTCATTGAAGTAACTAAACTGTTTCTAAGTATAACCCAATTCTACCCGACTACCCCATAGGCAGAAACAATCATGATACAATGGCCATTTTAACCATTAGGCACAGCAGAAAGCACTGCGCCAAGGGCGAATGCACGAGTCCCACAACTATTTACATAAAAATTATAAAACACTCTGAGTTCGTGAGTCGTGATAAAACAGACGTCAAGAAAAATTTCAATATGCAATTATTATGCATTATTATTATTAGCTTTACTGCAGAGCTGGCAATTGAAGTTTACAATTTATGCAAGAGTGCCTTGGGCCTATATGATGACTTTAAAAAAAACCTGCTACGATATATACTCAGTAACATATGACACGAACATATTTTATACCAATTGACTAAAACAAGCAATATACACCAAGCAAACCATAAGACCACGACACCATAGCACCATGTATAGCGATTTCATCATACAATATTACACCATACAATGCGAAAGTCAGACCACACAATAGCACCATAGGATGAGAATCGCATACAATAATCACATCCAGCCATTAGAATCAGTTGACACATCACCATACAATATTATGATGTGAAGGTAAGTACATGCAACACCACCAGTATGACACCATGCGACCACCATTAAACAATGTGACATTATGACCACAGAACACCGGCGGCCAAAGGAAACAGCACATACACCAACATAAATTTATCAGTTTATTCATTCTGTTCATGAAAGCTAGCTGAAGGCGTGCATACACATACACACCCACCCACACACCAAGGCAGCAAAGAGACAGGTGCCCCGAGGCCAACTAATTCAGACATTTACAGCATCACAATAAAATCAATGTAAATCATGTGAGACTGTGAGTTTTCTTATACATATTCTGCTATCATGGTCCATGGAAAACTGACGTCTTTTATTGCCGATTCATTTGCATTTGGGTCACTGTGGGTCACTCATTCTTTGGTTATGGAAGGAGGCATATCGAAAGTGATGAAGTTGAGTCCCCATAAGCAGTCTCAAGTGCGTCTGAGGCCATCTAAGCCGAGTCCATGACAATAGGTGTCCAAGTCCGAGTAACTCAAGATTGAGCCCAAGTCCATCAACATCAAAATACACAGTTGATATTTATCCAAATTACACTTTAAAAGCACCAAATTAAAAAAAGCTGTTGAAAATCTGACCAGTACAATGAGAATGCATAAATATTCTTCCACTGCTAAATTATACATGTTCAACAGGTGCACTTGTGGTAGGAACAGATAAAACTGCAAATCTGCCATACAAGCAGTCACGACAATTTTAGCTGACTGTTAAGTCCAGAAATTGCAACTCAGCAATCGAGTCAGTGAGTCAGATTCGAGTCCAGGAGCTTCAACTCCCATCATAGTCTGAGTAAAAACCTGTTTCGAGTCAGGCTCGAGTCCTTGGCTGGATTTAAATAATACACCCATCAATATCTTAGGGTAGAGTCACTGTCTGTCCCAGTAAGAATACACTATTAGAGTAGACATTCTTCCTTGCTAGGTGTCTGTCTGCTATTCCAATATCCTGTGGCTGAAGTAAAAACACATCCACTGCCAACTTTTATTTATAAACGTTGGTGTTGAAAGCATCATTAGGATGAATGCATTTGCACATTCCATCATCAGGAATAACCAACTTTGCTTTCAAATCTCCAGGTATTTCAGACTTTACGATAAAGCAAAGTTGCTCAAGACCACGGGTCACGTATGAAATATGATAAGTTAAGGCAATACAAGTCAAATGCCCACAGACATTTCGCTCTGATGTCTTAAATATTCAAAAATAGCCTGTTAGAACAAAAGCAAATTCAAGATAAATAGCAATACAAAGAAAATTTCCTTAACCTTCCTCAGACACTGCATGACTCAAAATTAAAATTCCAGATGCCTTAGTAGTAGGGATAAAATCTACCACGTGCAGAAGATTCTAAGCAGGGCTGTACTCAAGGATATACGCGGATATACGGCGTATACTCACCTCCGGGGAAAAATGACAGCGTATACTCACCTCAAAAACCGAGGGAACACGCGGGTATACAGCGTATACCCACCTCAGTAAGACCAAATGGGTACACGCAGGCAAAAATCACGAATCACGAAGGCAAAAAATCATGAAAGTAGAGCGTTTTACGATGTTTGGAAAGTTTTCCTGGGGAAAAATCCCGGAAAAGAGCTTCAATGACAAAAAAGGTCATCAGAAATTTTTTGCCCAAAAAGTCGATTTTTTTCGGCGGCAGCGTGTACTCACCTCAAAAGTTCTGAGTACAGCCCTGATTCTAAGGTAAGAAATTAAGAACATGAGCAAAAGTGACAATAACTGGAAAATTCCACCACTTAAATACAACACTGAAAACTACCGCAAAATTCAAGAATGAGTATCCCATGAAATATAATACTTACGTCAAACGTCGAGTAATTTGTGCAGGATGAAACGTTCAGCGAGTACACGGAGCAATTACAACGCGTTGAACCAGACCATGTGACATTTGGACAGAGATCGCCGTAGAAAACAGAGGGACTAACATTAGCAAAAGACGTTAACAGCAGTAGAATCACAGCGACGCAACTCAGCGTAAAATGCGAAACGAAAGTCCTAGATCTGGACGAATTTCGACTATGATGCGTTCGAAATTTCCGTTTGTCGTTCAATGTTGTTACACCCGTTTTTGACTTTGAAATAGAATCGTCTTCATAAAAAACCCGATTGAGACTGAACTTGGTTTCATTTACTCCATCGGAGTAACAAGAAATGCTGGCAGCTGCATTGCCATTTAAAAACTCGTCTCTTGAAATGTATGGTGACGAGCAGTCCGGATCCTCGCATTGTGTAGAGACCCTACTCCGTAAATTCATCGATGGTGGTGGTGTTGAGACTATGAACGGCTCCTCCATCATCATGCTCCTATTTTGAACAACTGGCGGCAAAACAGATCAGCAACTCAAATCCAGAATGAAGATGACTTCTTCTTTCCGATAATCTACGAAATAGACAGATACATTATTCAACGCAATGTATCAGACAGATGCTTTATTCCAGTGTGTAAATTTTAAAGTAGTTGCTGCAAAATCCCAGGCAGTGAGTCGCTAGAACGATTAAAAGCAGTGCAGAAGGGGCTGATAACTATGATATGCCAACTTCAACAGTTCTCAACCAAAGCAGAGTGCCTGGGCATGTGGGAGTAGCCTACAACCCCAACTGGGTGCATAGATAGGTCACAAGAAGAATACAGCTCAACGTACTGCAAACAGCTAGCACCTTACTGAAAACAGGAACGGAATTCAGGTTATCAAAACAAAGAATGTGGTCCCTTACCAGCCTTAAGATAATTCATAAACTTTCAACTTCTGCCCTGTCCTACCCCGAAAGCCAGTGAGCTCAGGGATAAAGCAGAGACTATAAATGACTCAACACAGCCAAATCGTATCACACTGGTCGCACACTGACACTGCCAGTCTCAAGACTGAATAAATGAGGAGGGCAGCACTAATCATTGTTGTTATGACACAAGAGTTGTCAAACAGCAACAAGCTGATCATAGAGCCTCGTATGCAATGAGAGCAAACTTATAAATGCCCTCCCATTGGCAAGGACCCACTCTCTGGGCTGGTCAAAATCATCAGCCACTGACATCAGAAATAAGTGTCTCGACTTAAGAGACCTGCTTAAGAATGACTTGGGGATTCCCCAAGTCAGCTCTTAAGTACTGTGTAGTAGGCCTACAGGTGATGAAAAGGAAGAGCAAAAGGAATGCAAAGAATTCACCTAATTGAATATACGATTACAGTCAAAGTTTATAAGCCACAAGGCAATCAAGCTCCACATGAAATCTACCCACAGTGTTCCGCACTATAGTCAGTACTCTCAGATCCGCCCAGCCCCCTAGTGCCTAGATCAAAACAAATATCTCTAGGTCACACACTACACAAAATCCATTATGCCAGCATTTATGAGACAAAAAACCTGAACGACTGTAGGCAAGCACATATGAAATGCCTTCATGAATGACTAGAATCAGTAGATAATTTTGTGACCAAGCTGTTTATTTACTGCAGGTAAATTACGATGGCTCATTGGTCAGCCTGCTGACATCCAGTTCAAGCCTCACCTGTGATGGTCACTTTGTGGATTTGCATTTAAGCAAGTTAAAGCAGACATCACTGTTTACTTGACCTCCTGGATTTTGACCTGACACCGGAACGAAAAAGGCAGCTCTGGCTATTGCGGACTTGATTTGATATAGCGCCGGTGAATAAGCTGGTCTCTCTGACGTGGCTTTTGTGGGTGCTGAGAAATTCTCGAAGATTAACATTACATTACATTTATCTAACCAACAATGGCTGTGCTGAAGGAAATAAAATAACATTTACAGGTGATTTAACCAGACCAGCAGCAGAGCCATCTAGCCATAACCTTTGTTAATGGATACCATTTCAGTTAACCGCAATTTACTTAAGTCCATAAAACGAACACAAGTAGCATCAAAATAGAAATAAACTCCTCCTTAAATTTATATTTTTACTCTTAATTAAGTGCCTTGTGTCTTCGTTGCATTACCAACAATGTTTTATGAAGAATGTCCCATTGTGAATTTACATGCAGAGTAATAAAGAACACACTTGGTCTGCAACACAGCATGATCTTATCTCCACATAAGGCATTCAAATACTAGCATGTCATACGGAAATGATAATTTAGAGCAAACAACATCCAGAGAAAGTTGCCAGAGAATCTTCTGTCTAAGCTCAGAGTGAATAGCCCCAAAAGCATTACAAATGAGGTTGATTACTGTGTACACATGAAATGCACACCAGCAACTTTAACCATATGCCATTCTGTGAAAAATCCTACAATTTTAAGAACCTGTAATATCTAGGCTTAATAAAACATCAGGCCAGGATTACCAGAGTCTAATGGCCATCATGCTGGACCATCAGCCAAGGTCAAGGGTTCAAATCTTAACCAGGACAGAGCTCAGCAACTCTCGAACTGCATATAAAACCAGAACATTGACCACACAGGTGGGTAGAATATGACAACAGAGATGTGTCATCACTTACGACATGCTGGATTAATAAGTAATTATAAAATAATACTATAAATTACTATAATTAGTTGAAAACATAATTTTGTGCGTGCATTGCAGTGATTTTATGAATTTTGCTTACTTTGCATTCATTGTACTAAAATTAGTTTTGCACTTATGACTGTAAGATTATGAATGGACATTGGACACCAAATGACAACCAAGCATTGTTTGAAGACGTATTGTAGAAGGCTAAGTCACACGATCAGTGTTTAAAAAGACACTGTTGGACTAATTGTTGATGAATCTAGGGTGATCCTGTTAGCAAAACCTTCAATATGTTCCTATATAATAATATGATTTAATAATAAAGCCTATTGATTGATTGATTATATTCTAAAATGCTGAGGCTAAGAAAGTTGCTGACACTTAACACCTACAAATGTGTATCAAAGTTAGGCTTAAACGGCCCCTGTTCTTTTCTACCTCTCTCTTTCATCATCGTCTTCATCTTCTAGTTCAACCACAGAATAGATAAAGCGTAGCCAGAAGTCTAACTGGGCCGTATTTCAATGCTAAACGGTGTAATGCCAGCATAGTCTATGGCGACTGCAGCGCTCCCAGCGAAATCCGTGAACAGTTACTTTCGTTCAATGCTACCGCACGGACTGCCGGTGTTTACGCTGCGGTCTATCTACTACTAAATTGTTTCAGAGGCTAAATGTTGAATTAATAATTCTTCTTCTTGCGACTGAATTACTTTCATGACTTGTGTATCTTATTCGTCCTATAGGACCAAAAGACTTTGGCGGTGTTTACCTAAGAACATGCGGTCTATCTATGGCGACTGCAGCGCTCCCAGCGAAATACGTTAACTTTGGCCGACGTGCATAGACTACACAACTTTTTAGAATAATTTCCGAATTACAGCAGAAACGGGGAGTTAGACTTCTGGCTACGCTTTATCTATTCTGTGGTTCAACCCAGTGTTTAAAACAGAACATATTGAACAGTGCTATAATTCTTAATAAACTCAGTTCAATTCTGGAATTTGGTAAGGACATAATTATGTGCATGCAAGAAAGTGTTACCTCTGCACAACGTAGTCTTTGCTAAGAACCTAGGAAACTGCTTCAACCAGTGTTTAATACCAGACTCAAAGCGCAGACTAAAACATGGTGTATTCTAACATAACTGCCAAACAGCTACAAGTGTCAGTCTGATAGCAGCATAGTTGGTTCAAGGTTTAAAATCAAATCCTTGCTGCAGATTGTCATAACAGAACTTAGCCAGACAGCCACAATGCAGCAGCAGCAGCAGCAGCAGCAGCAGCAGCAGCAGCAGCAGCAGCACAGGCACTGTTGATAAGATAAGGAGGTTGGGAGTCGGCATTAACCGCCAACCCACAGAATTGGTTAATTAATTTAATGCATAGGCAGTGTAACACAGAATGCCAATCAGAGTGTGGGGGGAGTAAGTTTCCCTCCTTGAAGAAAACAAGAACAGTCAGCTTCAGTAGCATTTCCAGCAATCCACACCCAAGGCTCATTGACAGCCATTTGCACTAATAGACTGAAATCCACAGACAGGGTTAACCAGCCAGTTATCTTGGTCGGTGGGGCCTCAAGCCGTGCCTTGATGTGCAATGCGGTTTTATTGAAGGAAGTACTTCCCTGGCGCCAAGTCCATTGCTAAACTTAGAGTAGAGAGAGGCAAAGGACCCAACTGTAATTGCCTGCTAAAGGGATCAGAAGATAATTCAGTTCCCAAGTGCACTTTGTTTCCACAGTCACTGTGGCTTCCAGCATCAAATGCAGTCTGCAGAATAAGCCTGTGAAAGGCAACTAATGGATGAAGATCTCAATAAAGCCATATTTAGTCTTATAGCATGACTGGCCAATCAAAAATCTAAAACAGCATGACATGGTATCATACAAAAACTTCAATGTACAGGAATGTTACAGAAGTTGGTTCACTCTGCTCTACTGCATCTTCTAATACCCAAACATGGTGACATCCTGCAGCTAATTGACTGTATTTTATTCACTACACTAACAATGCTACACCAAGAATGATAATATAATTCTATGAATTCTGGTTAGTGACATCACAAATATTTAAACTGATCTAGCTGATAATTATGGTGAAATCAACAGTATATCTAGACTCTAGTATATTATAACTACGTGTCTGGGTTACAGGCTCCTAATAATTAGTTATTGCTCTCAACAATTTCTCTGTTGATAATCCCGTCCATTCACACATGTTATCCCACCACCTCTTCCTAGGTATTCCTCTTGATCTTGCTCCCGGAACTGTTCCAGGTTGCATAATTTCCTTCTCTACGCAAGCTAGTCGTGCATAAACCTCCTGATTCGGAACGCTTTCTCATACTGCTTCAGCTATCACAGGTCTAGGAGGGACAAGCAACACATTGTAAGTTGATGGCAACTGTAGAGTAGTTATCCCAGTATTGCTACTTGTTTGCTGGCTGGTGCACTTTCTGTTTTTAGCGAACAGAACTTCGTTAATTAGTTTCGAGACACTTCTCACCAGTTCCTTTGGAAGAAACGCAACCTATAAAAGTTTCTAATATTAAACAATTGGCGCACCATAGCAATGTAAACAACAAGTACATAAAGTAAGCCCTTCATTTTATTTATGGATATGCTCCATGTGTATTTACAGGAGCAAAGTGTCCTTTATCTTTTGCTGCATGGTTTAACAACCATCAATCAATATTTTTCTTTCATTTCACATTGTTGCTGTGCAATTTATTTACCTCAAACCATAGTTGTTAGAAATGTTCTTTTTCTGTCACATTCCCCTCTGAATTTTATGCAACTTTATTTATTGATTTACTGTCTGCAATTATCTTCTTTAAATTAAATTTTTCCCTTTATGTTGTCTCCGTACTTTCAAGGATTCAGTTAATTAACGTCCCTATTTAACCATTAAATAATGTCATCATTTGAAGCACAGTACAAGAAACAAAATTCATTTAAAAGCTTGTTTTTACATAAGTAAACAGTAAAATTTCAAGTACAATTTTTAGTTAGTACACTCTATAATCTATGCTTAGAAAGATTAGTTTTCAATTGTTTATGTCATAGTTGTAAAAAACGTTTTTTTCGTTTTTTATTCTCTTCCAAAAAACGTCGTTTTTTTCGTTTTTTATTTTTCCCATCGTTTTTTATCGTTTTTTATTTTTTCTTTAACTTTATTTATTCATTTACTTTCTGCTATTATTCTCCTTGATTTTAATTTTTTCTGATATTCCTTATGTTTTCTGCCAACTCTCAATGATTCAGCTAACTAAAGTAATTATTTAATCGTTTAACATCATCATTTTAGAGATTGCCTGCGTGAAGTAGGTTCCTAATCAATGTTTTCAAGGTTAAAATGCGGTTTTAGATGTAGCAAAGTCAAATTATTAACCGTTTCCGTTTTTTATCGTTTTTTTGTCGTTTTTTATTTTTTCGAAAAAAACGACGTTTTTTACCGTTTTTTATTCCGTTTTTATCGTTTTTTACATCTATGGTTTATGTTCAAGTCAGCATGAACTTATGTTTACAATTTCTAAATTTCAAAAGATTTTAATGTTTTTGATTTCTCAATTTCTTTATATTAACAATTTAAACTAAAGTCATAAGAAATAAAATACTTTTAGTGATTAATCAGTGTTTAGTGATAAAGTTGCATTATTTGCTTATTAAAATTAAATTGCATAAACAAGGTTTTAATTTAAAAATGCAGTACAAGAGGCAACAACGTCAAAGCATTTTTTTTGGTTTTGTCAATTTTTTTTAATTTTTGCAATGGAACGATGTTTTTTTTAACCATTGTTAATATCTATATCTCAAACCACACAACACAGGCAGCATCTGTGTGAGCTTTGCCAATAGCCTATAGATTATCTGCCAACTATTTGGTCCAACAATGGGAGCAAGGTAAATGCAGTCAACATGCACGTGGGACAACCACGTGACCATGCTAAGTAGAGTCTAGAGTTGCCTCTCATGGACAGAACAGAAATACAATTAGACAATTTAATCTGAAAGATAAGATGGAGTTTAGTCTCGAAGTCAATTATTATACACATGCATTACGATCTTAAGTCTTAATCAGTATTTCACATATAGAAGTACACAAATACTGTTCACTTAAACCAATTGCATAAGTGCATTTTGGAGTTTAAAAACAAAGCACACCAATAACAATACACAGTACAGTCTCTCATTATGTCCCATAAAAGCCCCACATAGATGATCTTAGTCATCTTACCTGTAACCCATTAAAGTAAATTGATTCGCAGGGCCATAAATCTGTTTGGCATGTGGAGAGGGAAACTGCCCATCAAGATCAAGTGAGTGTATACTTCCTTTAAGAAGCCTATAATGTTCAGCATTGCCTAGCATATGTAATTATTTAATTAATTCATTGAGCAAAACAATATCCCAAACTTCCAATGTTTTGGAGGGAATCCTTCATGTTATACGTATTTTAGGGTGTTGCAGACTAATGATAGAATTTTTAAGTGAATCTGCTCTGGAATTTTTACATATTTTTTTAAATATTGCGCTTGTGAATAAGTTAATCAGTGGCACCTCAAGTCTCAATTGGGTCTTGCTCCGATGTATCTTTGTGATCTTATACTCCACCACATCTCTGCCACTTTGCTGCGTCCTCTTAGGTTCACTGATTGGCTTGACCCTTTTGTTCCCTGCGTCATAACTGTTATGGCTCAATCCAGATAATTTGTCTGTGTTGGTCCCTCCCAATGAAATGAACTTCCACAATCAGTTCACTCTGGGATAAGTTAAACATACGGTGCTAGTTATGTATACGTTATATAAATATGCGTGTGTAAGCTATGTTTATTTAGCAGCAGAGAACATAATGCTCCAAAATTTACATCATATCCCTGCAGCATGGTGAAGCAAAGTGACAAACTGAGCAGTGGGTATCACTTGCCGGTTCTGTATATGACTGGGCCTCAAGTTATCCTAACGTTCACAATGAAAAAACCACATAGAATGATACACACAACCGATAATCGCGTCCCTAAAATCTTGACTGTCAATGACCCGTCACGAACAGTGAAAAGTCTCGGTGACTATGTTATCACCACTGATCTGTTACGCCCGTAAATCACGTACAAAACCGAAAGAAACCGACTTCTGTACTTACATAATCAAAGTCTCATTGGCAGTGGTGTAACAATAATCCTCACAGTACACGGTGTAAAACAATCCCATAAAACAAACATTAACAGAGTAAATCGAACACAAATATGTAAATATGTTCCCTAAATTGTCACCAATCGCCTACTCCATAAAACCAACGAACATTACATCAAGATTGAGTTTCGAGCTTCTTATGACTCACGAAAACAATTCGACCTAAATATAGAGTAAGCTTACAGAACTTTTTGAATCATTTCTTCACCATATCCGGAAAGCTTTGGCCCACAGACTTGCATGCCGTGGGCAGTGAGTGGATAGCCCACTTGTTGACGAAAAGAAGACCTGCACTATTCATGAAGTAACCTCCCACGCATAGAATAACGTGCCAGCAACACTCACCTGTGTGCATTGTAAATACCATAGTCCACCAGAGCTATCTATATCGATATAATAAGTGGCTCTGCCATGATAGTCGAATAATCCGCCGAGACAATTATTGGCACCTTTGATTGGCACCAGCCTAGACAGGTAAGCGTGGCGGGAGGTCAAAGCATAGAGCTAGAAATTCTAGATAGGACAATCTGTACGATTACTGCAGTAAGATCGCAAATAAAGTAGCTCGATCATTCGAGAGAACCATCGAACCATCACATAATAATCAATTAAAGGATATGGATGGTAATTGTTTTTAAAATGCCTTCCAACATGAATGGCGAGCACATTTGAAGTCTCCCGTTGCAGGTGCGCCTGCTACCAAGGGTTGACTCATCAGTCTTCTACAAGCTCCTTAAAACTTTTTTGTTTCACCATGGTTGGATTGGGAGCGCTTCTGAGTGGATTTCTTGAAGAGGCGCTATATAAATTCTTGAAATGAATGAATGACTGCTAGGGCCATACATATGTTACATACCGGTATGCAAAAATCGTTTTTTCAGCTCTCCCCTTTGTTGCAACTCGTACGAATAATCTGCCTATCAATTTTGCCTTGACTAAGCACCTGCTATAAACTCGTTACTGTGACTTGAGAAGCTTTGAGTGCCTAGAAGCAATTGCTCAATTCACTGGCAATTCTGGCATCATAGATTCTACTTCACAACCGTAATCTCGATATTTCCATAAGGCACACAAAATATCAAAAGTTCTTCAAGGTCACTCACCAGAAACAGATCAAGGTCAAAATCCACAGGTTAGGAGGGTTGACAAATTGAATATGGTATAGACCAATGGCACTTAGAGGGAAGGATCAGGGTATTGTTTGTATACGCACTTGTTATAGCGCCTCTTCCAGCTCTCAACCGCTACTCAGAGGCGCTCCCGACTACAGCGCGGACACTGCATCGCCAAAGCGCTGAGCAATTGCGAGTGAAGGACTTGTCCAAGGTCCCTACGCAGCGAGGTGGATTCGAACCTCGAACCTTCCGGCTTCAAGGCGACGACGCCACCGCGCCCCAGTCTTTTTAGGATAAACAGGTGGAGAGGTAGCACTTAGCAAAATGGAGATCAGCACTGGCAGCACCATCTATATAATTTCAGCTGATGAAGCCAGAGTCATGGGAGCCATTCAGCAGGTATAACAAATAAATTTAAAGACGTTAAAAGTTCAAGAAAATTCAATAGCTGCGGAATGTGGTTGAATTATGAATAAGTGTTGAAGATAGAAGAGCTGGGAGGAATGGAGCGTGTTGGATAAAGTGATGGACTGCTAGGACTTCGTATTCCATTCATTCAGGAATTCAGATGGAGCGATACGAGGACAGAATTGGTGTGAGAGAAGCACCAAAACGGATGAAAAGACCAGGCTCTTGCTAACTTTATTTTGCATCATATTTGGAAACATCTCTCTCTTAGGTCCCTCGGTTCTCTTCAGAACATAATAACATAAATTATAATCATATGTAGGGGTTCAAGGGTAGATTCATGAATCAACAC
Organism: Lumbricus terrestris; assembly: GCA_949752735.1. Classification (NCBI taxonomy): domain Eukaryota; kingdom Metazoa; phylum Annelida; class Clitellata; order Crassiclitellata; family Lumbricidae; genus Lumbricus; species Lumbricus terrestris. The sequence goes on along the minus strand of OX457037.1, from coordinate 39,515,719 downwards.
TAAGAGACATACAGATTAGATATTTCAATTGTCATTCAAATGATTCACAGTAAATCAACGATGCAAGATCACAATGAAATAGTTACTGTTTCACGCACTTACGGAAAATGCCAACAGAGACTCACAATCTCAAAAATACTAGGCTACCAATCCAGATATTTAACCTGACAGTGGCAAAATGCCTATGCAGGACGGCTGTGGAAAATTGAGGCCTTTGGGACAACCAGGTTACATTGCACGGCCAAGTGAAGAGATCTCTGTCCTTAGACCAAGTACATATATAGCTTCCAAGAATGAGATGGAGAACAGCCTATGTCTTTAATTACACAGTGCTATTTAACGTAACATGGTAACAAAATAAATTTAATATACACCTTGGTTATCGGGTAAATATAATTTAATAATAAGACATCACATCCTGTAAAATGTAATAAACCAGATAAATACCAATATTATACAAATAAAGTATCCTTTAGTAAAGTGAATTTAATTCATCAGATGTACTAGAAAGGATATTGCCAGTGTCATGAACTCACTGAACCGAACTGAACATGGTTGAAGATTACAGTCACTAAATACAAGTCTATAAAACAATGAATAAAATACAGAGAACTCACTTATTACTCAAAATACATGTACATGATATGAAATACAGAGGTCACACAGTTGTCTGAACACAGTGAGATTGAAAGCAGACTCAAATGTCATCTCATTCATGGAACATTTACATGAAATCACATTCCACTTACGGAGTCTGTTGTTGGAAGCATCCTGCATTGTTCTACTCATAATAAAATACATATGCTTGTACGCATCACCACAGATGACAATTAGCACAAATTTGAACAATTCAGTAACGAGTGTACTGAAAGCACCTGTCTCTAAAGTGCTACAAAATAAATGGTCATTCACTTCAATGACCCACATGCATAGTTACTGTATTTTATGAAAATTGCTGCTTAAATGATAAATTATGCACCAAATATTAATTTTAAAATAAATACAACAAATACACCAATCGAAATGAGTAGAAAAATTAAATGAAAACTCAAAACTGAAATGCTTCAAAAAGAAAAACACAACTACAGAGTAACATACAGGTAGCCTACCAAATGCAAATACTCTCACCAAAAAAAAATTTTTTTTTATTCAAATTGTACAAAAATCAAAATTACAACCCAAAATACAAGGCTTAACAAAATAAAATAACAATGATAGACTAGAGCAGCAAAAATCTATTTCCAAAGCATTGAACGAACGACAGCGGTAAGGTAATCACTCAATTATGACGCTCCTTCTTCAACACAAGTTACCCTCAGTGTGGTACTGCACAAAAACAACTGACCATCAGTTTCCACAGCAAATTCGATTTCATGGACTGGCATTCGAAATTCACGTGCTTTAGGATATTCATATGTCCACCATGACTTTCACAGTTCCTTACTTTAATAGTCAGATATGCATAAAACTAAATTGTGGCTCTAACATCGTAGAAACTGCGAGAAAAAAACCTACAAAATTTACAGAATTCACAAGTTCTATCTGTCTTCAGACACGGTTTCTAATTAAGCGGAGGATTTTCGTCGTTGCAAAAAAGTCTTTTCCGATGGCATCGCAGTCACGAGAATCGTGATTCTGACAGTATCCTGGTTCAATTGTCATTTAAGTGTCACAAATTCTCACAGAAAGCATTGGAAATTCTTTACAGAGATCTTTGGCAATCGATTATACATGTAAACAGCAAATTCACAAGGAATTTTCTCTAAGCCAACAAATTAATCACTCAAGAAATATAACTTCCAAGTGTGTCACAAAGCTGCATAGAAAACAGTCATCTCCAATCCTTGGAATTGGTGTGGTCCTTGAGCCAAGTTGAACTTCTTAACTAAGATTTCTTTTTAGTTTGTAAAGCACCATCGTTATCATATATCTCAAAAAAGACAACAATATTTAATGATTTAACCTTCCAAGCATCAGTAACTGTTCTCACGCTGAAGTTTTCTGGAAGCCAAAGTTTCAATGCACAAAACACTGAGTGCTTGAATGTAGTATTGACAAAGTCAAAAACCTTTCTTTGCTCGCTGAGGCAAAATGGTTCCTTGAGCTGATTTAAGGAAGGACAGAAGGCCGTAGCGCTCTCCCTTACGTCGGAAGTAATTCGAAACGATGTCAGAATCTAAGTACAAAGCAAAAACAAAGTATATGTAATGTATGCGCATTTGTTATTGTGTATGTGCACTTGTTATAGCGCTCCTTCAAGCTCACTATTCAGAGGCACTGCATCAGAGTTTCATGCCGAAGCACTGATCAATTGCGAGTGAAAGACTTGCCCAAAAGTCCCTATATGGTGGCCTAAGGTGGATTCGAACCTGTAACCTCCGGTTGCAAGGCAACAAACATACACAGTACACCACCACGCCCCACATAAAAGTAAATAAAATCTACAATTTAGAGTAGAAAGATTGTCGTGTAATAAGTAGAGGAGTCCGAGAAAGATGACTGGGGGGGAAGTAGTAGTATTAAAGGAGTGAACTGGCAACTGACAACCTGTTTAGAGTCATGAATATCTTGAATATCTTGAATATCTTTGCATTAACGTCTTCTGAAGTAAACAGAGCAGTCTAACTCCAGATTGACATATGTATATAAACCCTAAAAGTAATTCTTTAACGTTATTCAGGTCATTAGTTTGAACATCATGAATCAAATTCCTATCAACCCTCAATTAGCAACTACTGATTCGTGATTTGATTAATAATCATTTTCCTTTCGAAGCTCAATTCACAAGTGTGACTTGACTGCTAAATCCTTGTAAGAAGATCAAGTATAGCGGCACAGAATGAACTATTCAAGATGATTGACGGAATGTCGTGTTACCTGAGTGCAAGTCTGGCATTACAGATGTTGGTAAAACATAGTCGCCGGCAGAAAGAGAGATGCACAAAGCAATTGGAACGAGCCACACGCAAACAGTGAAAAATGCCAAAACCTAAAACAGATAATGTTCAGCGTTAATAATAAGTAATCTGCAGAAATAAAATTAAAATGGCAATACCCTTAAACCACCTCAAGAAGCAGCAATGAATGTCTTGAAGGAAATGGAATTAAGTTTATACACTCCATTTCTTTCAGCCTTGGTAATTGAGGGTGAGTGGCCTACCTTTTCCTTTGATATTCAATGCTCATACTAGCAGAGTTGGAAAGCAGTGCAGGTGGAGCAAAAATGAGCTGGAAATGCGGGTGCAAGTGGTGTCAAAATCCCCCAAAAATCTCCACCCCGGTCGAGATTTGAACCGCACCCTTCCAACTGACCCTTCCAGCATCCAAATATCTAAACTATACATAGATGAATAGGTTGACCAGCAGTCACCATAACGAACTTCCTGTCTTTCTTTGCTCCTTTTCCGCAAGCTTTTGAAAACCATTCTCTTTGTTTGTGGTTTGGTGTTGTTAGGTCGGGAGCACCTCTGAAGAGTTTCTCTTAAAGTGGCAGTATATAAATTCATGATCATGATTACGAAGGTTAACCTAAGAGACAGTCATGACTACGAAGAGTTCTTCTTAGCCTTGGCACATAAAAGTGACTGACTTGCCAATCCTATCCCTCAACATCTTTTAAGACTTCCCATCAGTATTCTACACTCATACTCGGTTATAGACAAGTTGCCCACGAGGTGGGTATAAACACTTCAAACAAACGTACGCCCAAACAAGGATTTCAACCAACACATCTCGGCTGATAGTTCAGTACATTAACCACAACACCATCGTTTACACTGGTCAACACAGTACAAATCTATAACAACAACAACAGGAAATTCGGTGATTTGACGCCCTATAGTTTCGGTTTTTTACAACTGAAAAAAAATGAAAGAAACTTCTGTGATCTGCATATTTTGTTGTATATTCAAAAGATTCACAAAACATCGAGAGAGATACGGCATCTGATTAGGCTCTGAACACAAACAATTCTCTTTGAATTGCTTATTTTTCCTAAGGCAAAGACAAAAATCGTACAAAACAAACCTCTGTGAATGAATGCGATGTTGACAGGAAATGAGAAAATGCCAAATAATGATCGCCAACAAGTAGTGCTGAAACAAATCACAGTATTTTCATTAAATTACTCAAAATCATGGAAAAAATTTGTTAATGGTGCTTCAAAATTACCGTAGCTTTCAAATATTGACAACCAGAATGAAAACACACTTACACAGCTATATCAAGAAATCAGTGATTTTCAACCTGACACCATCACTATCTTAATCATCATTTCTATTATTACACTTGTAAGCTTTAATTTTTACATTCCTTACAGCTGCAGCTTGCTAAAAAATGTGAATAAGTGCTTACCAACACAGTAACATCCATTGAGAACAGGTTATGAACAACTTAACAAGTAACCCAACAGTCCTTGGGCAGTTCCTCTCTTTATTTTAGTCCTATCTGTGTAAAGCTCATGCAGGTGAGAATTTTCAAATGCAGTACCGGGTAGTACCGGTAATTGGTATATTGGCAACCATAATAAAAAAATCTAACTTCTAATATGAATGATTTATAAAGCAAATATACAGTTTTATACACACCTACAGAAAGTAGGAACTTTGGGGAGGTCAGTTCTATAAGTGGAAAGGTTTCCATAACAAAGAAATACATGAGGTTAGTCGTCAGACAGGCGCCAATCAAAGTAAGTGGCATTTCTTCAAACACCAGAAGACCAATCAAAATCAAAGCTGTGACCTGAAAAGCAATCAAAACAAAAAGTGAGCATAACTACCCATTACACATTTATTATGCAATTCATCAAAGTCTTATATGTGGGAAAGAAATTAGGAATTTTTAAGACCAGCATTACAACAAATTGATTGTATAGTTTCAGGCTAACTTTTGGAATACTAAACAATGCACGATGATAATATAGGCTCAGAATATCACTAGAATATAAATGAAACTAGGTTTCTCAAATCGATATGCGCAACCAATTTCGCAATTTGCTTCCCCACAGAGAAACATACATTTGTATGTGCACTTGTTATAGCGCCCCTTCAAGCTCTCTCCCTACTCAGAGGCGCTCCCGACTGCAGAGCGGACTGCAGCGGAGTTTCACGCCGAAGCGCTGAGCAATTGCGAGTGAAGGACTTGCCCAAGATCCCTACGCGGCGACGTGAGGTGGATTCGAACCTCGAATCTTCCAGCTTCAAGGCAACGACGCCACCACTACACCACCGCGCCCCACATTTAGTCACTATATATTCATTGAAACATTTCACGTGATGTTTCAAGCCAGTGCTGGCTATAAGTATATGCAACATAGGCCCAGAGTGGCTTTTTCAAGTAACGACAAATTCTGGCAAAATAAAAAAGGGGAATAGAGAAATAAAAGAAATGTTCTGTTCATACTTCATGAAGATTTTATGATGCCCTCCCCTTTTATCCCAGAAAATTTTACTTATCATCACATCAATGCTTTTAAACATGAATTCCACTGTGGTTAGGCTAAAAAAAAATAATGCTGTGTTTCCGGTAACAGAGCTAAAAAAAATTGGGTAGGTAGGTCGAAAAATATTTTTATTTTGTAAAATATTTTTATACAGTGATTATCCGAAAAATTATACCCCACTACTCTTTTTTGTGTAATAGGTACACGCTGCAGCAAAGTATGTGTTCTAAGCAAGTATAAACTGCCTATTTCCTCGACTGTCTGCACCTAAAACTGCTCTAGAAAACAGTTCCATTAATTTCATTTTGTTAACATCTTTTCTGGTAAGATAAAGTGGGAAGGGAAGGGGAAGATGAGTGCGAACAGAACATCACTGCTAGGGGTCGTTCCAGACTGGCCGATCCAGTTACTAGTTACACTTAGAGGTCGCTAGATTTATTTTCCCTAGTCACCGTTAGAGGTGGCTCAAGTGAGAATGATAAGGCTAGAGGTTTCTCAAGACTGGCAGCCAGGAAGTAGTTAGGCAGGCGTGAAACTCTAAGGCAATGTCACTGTAAATAAAAAAAAATTACACAAAATTTCGAGTCGCTGCAATAAAAGTGAGTCGGTTGGGTTACCGGAAACACAACTTTTTTTGCCTAAGATCCAACTCTATACGGAAGGCAATGTCACCGTATTATGTCCAAAAAATTTGGAGAAAAAAAATTTTTAATAAAAAAAATTTTTTTCATAAAAATTTTTTTTTTTCATAAAATTTTTTTACAAAATTATTTGAGTCGCGGCAATAAAAGAGGGTCGGTCGGGTTACCGGAAACACAACATTATTTTTTTTGGCCTTACTTCCATCAAAAAGATGTCTTATATTAAAACAAATAATAAAGATCTATGTCCTATATAAAAAAATAATAAGAATTCCTTTTCAACATTCTAATGTATAATACTTCCAAAAGAACAGAACAACACTTTTAAACTTAGAACACTGAAAAGAATACTATAAAATAAATTATAGTTCAGCATTTATAAGTAAGGGAGATCCATTTTTACTCTGTCAATTTGAATATGACTACCGGCAAGCACATCACCAGTAAGAAAACGATAGACACTTCTAGATGTCAAGACTAGACGTTAATAACATACCAAGATCAGATATTTGATTATCTTTCTAGAAACCACTGTATGTTCTTCAACCAGATCTGCCAAGTAGTATAAGCCGGCAACTGCAAACATATAAACATAATTACAACAAATAAACATAATTATTTTTTACTAGTAACTGCTGTGGTCTAAAAACAATGTACCATTTCATACTGATCCATAGAGTTTTCAATGTACAATCAATATTCAAACAGACATTTGCACCTCATTTCAATCTCATCTAATAGACGGCATTCAACTGCAAATGATTTCCATTAGCAGATTAAACTGACTTTATTTAAACAGTTCGATTGAAGTTGTTTGTAGAAAGAAAGTAGTGGACCATATTCTGACAGTTTTCATGCTTTGTGTAAGATATTCCAAATTAATCTAATTTAATCAATCAATCAATCAAAGCTTTGAGAATAATCGATTAAAACATTTAAGGATCAGTACCAGACCCAGTCAGCACTGAATTCTTTCAAATCTAAACATGAGAGTTTGAAAATACCAAAAAGTGAACCATTGTGGTTTGGGTCCACTATTCCGAGGGTCCACTATTCCGAAGGTCCACTATTCCGAGCCCTAACCCTAAACCTAACCCTAAACTTAATTATGACCCTAACCCTAACTCACCCCAACCCTAACCATAACCCTAAATTTAACCCTAACCCACCCCAGCCATAACCATAACCCTTCCCCTCCCCAACCCTAGCCCTAACCATAACCCTAAACCCTAAACCTAATCCTAATCCCCCAACCCTAACCCACCCTAACCCCAACCCTAACCCTGACCCACTGTAACCCTAACCACAAGGATAACGAACAAAATATAGCGGATATTCGGAATAGTGGACCTTCGGAATAGTGGACCCTCGGAATAGCGGGCCGTTACCAACCATTGTTGTAATACAGTGGCAATGTTTGGACTTCACTCAAGCAATACTAAAAAAATCTTAGAAGATGCTTTAAGATAGCTCATAAACAAATTATGTTACTTTAACATTAAATAGAACATCTAGGGGAAGTTATCTTCAAAATATCTGCTCACTGAAACGGCTGTGGCTACATCCCACAACAGATTAATATTTCCGCAAAGTACGTAAGTGAATGAGTAAGTTCCAGTGCCACATTTTCTATAAATGAAATGGCCAAAACATTTAAGACAGAAATTTGGAGTCACACTTCTTCTAACCAAACCAATATTATTTAACCAAATGGCAGTCAGTTTAACAGTTCATTTATGACGCTGTGAATATTGTTTGCTTATATATCTTAATAAAAAATAAAGTTTCATAATCCAACAGCTTGCTAATGGTCACATACTAGGTTCGTGGAAATATTCAGCCGTGTAAATGAGGATGCTGGTCAGAAGCTCAGAGCGCTCTATTCTATCCCAGTCCAGGATGGCCATGTTGTTTACCTCGGTCGCAGCGATGACCGAGCCACCGCGCTCTTTTGCCCTATGCATTCCCAATGATACAACTACTAACTGAACGTGACGTATGCTGGAAGTAACCTAATGTGGTGCACGGAAACAGCAGAAAAGAAATACAGTACCTCTGCCCCGGTATATCCACTGAAAGTCGTCAAATAATATGCAATCAGTCAATTCCTCACCTGATGCCAGAGTTATAAGAAATAGTTGAATAGCCACTGAGAAAAGCATCAAACAGTACATAAACCACATCTTTGTTAACTGCCATCTAGCTAGAAAAACACAGATTATTGCGATAAAATTATTCGGTAAGTGCTCTAATATCGCTCAATGTCCGCTGCATTCGCAAGATGGCTATAAATTATTTTTTACATTTTTTCTGAACCAAAACAACAAACAAACATGATACAATATTATTATGGCAATGAACAATACGGCGAAACTGCACAATCGGGGGTTCCTATTAATAGCTTTTACGTAACGTTGTTTTTAATTTTGCGTAATATTTTAAATATTTTTACCTTCTTGTTTGACGATCCGCTATTGGTCTTTTCGGTTTTCTTTTCCGGTTGCCTGTCGTGTTATGATTGGTCGACACTCGCATACCATAGATTACGCATTGTGCTAACGATGCAACTCTATGTACAAATTAATGAAAATCGTTCATTTTAAAATATTCAGTCTTGTGTCTAACTGTAGGCGTCGTGAGGGTCGTTTAGGGCTCAGGTTAGGCAGTGAGTCGTTTAGGGCTCAGGTTAGGCATCGTGAGGGTCCGTTAGGGATCAGGTTAGGCGTCGTGAGGGTCGTTTAGGGCTCAGGTTAGGCAGTGAGTCGTTTAGGGCTCAGGTTAGGCATCGTGAGGGTCGGTTAGGGATCAGGTTAGGCGTCGTGAGGGTCGGTTAGGGCTCAGGTTAGGCCTCGTGAGCGTCGTTTAGGGCTCAGGTTAGGCGTCGTGAGGGTCGTTTAGGGTTCAGGTTAGGCGTCGTGAGGGTCGTTTAGGGCTCAGGTTAGGCCTCGTGAGCGTCGTTTAGGGTTCAGGTTAGGCGTCGTGAGGGTCGTTTAGGGCTCAGGTTAGGCATCGTGAGGGTCGTTTAGGGTTAGTATTAGGGTTAGGGTTGTTACTCGATCCCGATACGCTAGTTATGTCGATAAGTTCACTCGAAAGATTTAAATTGTTTTCAGTGTTTCCTTCCAAAATGAACATAATGAACAATAATTCATAGTTATAATTCCATAATGAACATTTTATAACGATTATATTAAATTGACTAAAACTAATACTAAATGACATCTCTTGGTATATCTACTCCAATATTTCGTTTCCGCTTACGCAAAATTAAAAACACAACGTTACGCAAAAGCTATTAATAGGAACCCCCGATTGTGCAGTTACGCCAACAATACTTTAACATAACTTGGTTAAGAAGGGGACACCCAGAAGGGATGGACAATCCCGCTAATAGGCCTATTCGTGTAAAATATACAAAACACATGACAGCACATTCAATTGCAGTTAGCTTTTAATTAACTATGGACATAGGCGTAGGGGACATTTCGGCTGTGGGGGGAGGTAAAGATTTGACTTGCCCGAAAAATAAACTTTGCAAATTTTTGGCGCGAGTTTTTGCATTTTTGTTCGGCCAAATTTTCTGACGACCTTTTTTAGTCATCTCGTGCAAATCGTCTGAAAATAAAACCTAGCTCTTTACCCTGTGTGCCCTCAAAAACTCTACCGTGTCTTTTTGGCCGAAAAAAAGTGAACAAAGTTTGTCCGTCCATTCCTGTTTTGCCCGAAAAACACATTTGCCCCAAAAACACATTTGCCTAAAATTCAGGGGGGCATTTGCCCCCTCTGGAGTCTGGACCCCACCTCCTACGCCTATGACTATGGATATGCAGGGTCAACGCCGTAGCCAGAAGTTGATTTCGGGGGGTGTTTCTTCAGTTTCCCGTTCGAAAAAGTGATGACCTTTTCTTTAGTCATCTGACCGAAATCAATTCAATCTATTTTTAACATTTTTTCATTTCGGGGGTGTTTTCATGGTGTTATTTCATGGTTTTTACATCATGTGCTAGTAAATGCATTCTATTATTTTTTTTACTTTTTAACTTTCGGGGGGTGTTCAAACACCCGAAACACCCCCTTAGCTACGGCCTTGTCACAGATATGCATACTAAAATCTGAAAATCAATTGCAATCGTCAATACAATAGGTTGCGTAGTTCATGAACATTGGAGTTGAACAAGGAATTGAAGAATTGGACGCGATCATTCCTGTCTACAGCTGCGTCTATTTACGAACTGCCACCTAGCGATTGTAGCGATATTTCATTCATTTTTTGCTTGTTGCATGTTTAACGACGCTGCCATATCAAAGATGATTAGTGTCGCCCTCCTCCCTTATCCAGGCTTGAGACTGGCACTTGCAGAGAACAACCAGTGGCGGAGTTTTTCATTTTTGGTGTTAGACTCAAAGTAGGTTTTGGTCCAACAGCATCAGCAAAAATACGCAATTGCCAGAACAGCCAAAAATTGGCAGAAAACAATGACGACGACGATTTTTACGACGACGATAAGATGATGATGATGATGATGATGATGATGATGATGATGATGATGATGATGATGATGATGATGATGATGATGATGATGATGATGATGATGATGATGATGATGATGATGATATGCATAATTATGACGACGACAATATAAATTATGACAATGATTATGATGACGATGTAGGCCTACACAGAATTGATAACATCTGTGTCGATGGTGCAACCTATCGTATAGGCTGAAGATAGCTTATTCATTCATTTATTCATTTCAGAAATTTATATAGCACACCTTCAAGAAGTCTATTCATAGGCGCTACCAGCCCAGCAAATGTCAAAAAGATAGTATGTCTTGAGCAACTGATAGGAAGCAGGCAAATTATTCTGAAGACAGTAGTAAGCGCATGCAGTGCAACCGGGAGCCCATTCCATCGGTACGGGCAAATAACCTAACCGAGAAAGCTCAACGCTGCTGTGGGATAGAAGAGCGATCTCGAGGGACCAGAAGCTCCCCATTGGCTGTAGAGCGCAAAGCTCGACGGGAGGCTAAGCCAGAAACAGGGTGACAGAGATCAAACAAGTAGGTGTCCCTGCAATGGATATACCGAGATACTTTTGGGTCAATTGGATCGGCAAAAAATATAGCAACAACTTAAATGCCTGACCTGGCAGTGAAAAAATGTTAAATTTTAGATAATGAAAAAACACGATTAAATGTGCAGGCCTCATGATGATGATGATGACGACGACGACGACGACGACGATGATGATGATGATAATGATGATGATGAAGCTGAAGATGAAGATGATGATGATGATGATAATGATGATGATGAAGCTGAAGATGAAGATGATGATGATGATGATGATGATGATAATAATAATTTACAAAAATAAAATAAATACAAATTATAATAATAATAGTCGTTCAATTTCAAACTGACATACTGCACTAGGACCTACGATCAAAATTCGCAGTAGTCTATCTATCACAATTTATTACAGAAGTCTAATTGCACTGTTTGGCATCCATGCAAGTTGCTCATCATGTCCTATGCATCGAGGTCAAACGGTCGCTATAAAAAATGCGTATACAGCATACATGTACAATTGTACATCTGCATGTTAAGTTGTTAAGTCTAATGACAAAATGATAAATAACTGAACTCACTCTTATAGATTATAAATCATTTTCAGTTTTTTTTATCCAACATAATTTTTCTTCGTTGCCTGGGAGTCTAATATTTATGGTGCATTCAAACAAATAGACACACTGTTATTGCCTTCCCCTCATGCAGGCCTATAGCTCTTGCCTTCCTCTCATGAACCATATAGGGTTGCAAAGAAGGCGGACTTGGAAACAATGCAGACTGCATTTATGACATTATCTCATCTTTGGGCTGCAAGTGTGTGGGGGTCATCAGTGGTTACGTTTCCAGTGATCTGTCATGAGCATTATTTGCCTTCCTCCTGCTTGTCAACCAGCCCTCTGTAGGCCTACATTATTTGACCCGTTTTCGTCTTAGACTGCCTATGCAACAGAGCAGGCCTAATGTTCAAGGCAGACCGACCTCCCATCTCCTGCTGATGTTCTATCAGCGCTCAGTGAGTGTGGGTCTATAGTACTGTAAAAGGGTGCACCCCATGGAGACTGCATGCCATGGTGCATACGTTAATCATCTTTTAAATGACTGTGACGCAAAACATTAACAAGCGAGAGTGCCGTGTATTCAAACAGAATAGAACCGTTTGGAACGGAAGCCAAGGGAGACGAACTGTGGATACGGAGAAGATGACTCAGGTCGCCGTTCGAATCGGAAGAACTGTGACGAAGCTAGGTTTGGTCTAAGCCTCTAAGGGGAATCAAGAAGGCGTGCGGCATTCGAATACGGACAGCGGTCACATCGACAAGACTCGTATAGATGCACATTGCACAATAACACTTATATCATCATTATATACGCTTATTATAAGCTGTTAAGCTGCATTTGTTTCCAAGTCATTTTTAGTACCCGCTTGTCATTAAAGGATTAGGTCATTGAAGACCTGAAGAAATAGGCCTAAATGTTGAAATTTTTCGTCGTAAAACCTCCTGACGAATCAGCACATGTAGGCTACGTTACACTTTAAAAAATTAGTTAATAGCAGCGGTTTTTGATCATCCTGCATAATTACAGCCTATAGCCTAGTTGTCAGCGTCAGTAGACCAAGCCGTCGCCCCTTTGGATCAAAATATTAAAAAGGCGCTATAACAATATACTTGATTACATTACAACGTGGCCGTATATTCGCGAGACGTTCATTTCGGTGCACGCTGTTTGTTTCTTATTCTTCGGCGGTTGTAGTAATGCCTTGTTGATATATTATCATTGCCTCCGTTCAGCGATGTCGTCATCGCAATTATTCAACTTTCAATCAGACCTCAGTTGTCGCCCTTGTCCGTTTGACACACGTCGGCTCGTCGGTCTTTGATGAGTGGCGATCAAAGGCATGCCGCGTCGGCGGCGCACGTTTAGGAGCTAGCCTTTGATCTCGCCCGCTTAATTAGCGGGGTGTCGTTATATGATTTTGAGAAAAGCGCCTCGTCGCGTCCGTTGCGCGAAAACGTCTGGGTGGGATATTGCAACGACCGTGCTGGGACGAAAGCGGGGCTTGGCCGGTACCAGAGGAAGGCTGGGAGGCTTATTGTGCATCATCCGACGGTCTGTGTATATTTATGTACTTAAAGCCTGCAGGCCTACCTTCCAGGCTGGGAGACAAAAAAACTGTGGACCTATTAGACACGCCAATATAGGACAGTTGTCGTCCGCTAAAGAGACTCGGCGTTTGGGCTTCTTTCATCTGACGTTTTTGCCTAGCAACGCCCCAAGTACTTTTCAAAGTGCTCTCTCTCTCTACATGTCTTCGTCTGTCTCTGTGTCTGCCTGTCTCTATATCTCTTTGTTTGTATGTCTATGTAGTTGTCTCTCTGTCTGTTTGTCTGTGCGTCTCTGACTGTCTAACTGCACGTCTCTCAGTATTCTTCAAAGTGCTCTAAAAAGAATGCCACCGTGCCATGGCTATTTATTTTGGGCACCCCAACCTAGACAATAGGACACCCTTTTTGGAGGACCATGTTGTAGTTGGTGCACGTATTGTTACAAACCCACAAGCGGAGGAACAGAGACGATATAATTATTACATATATCATTTGTAATTATTGTTATTGTTGCTTCTCTCTGTCGACTTTAAATTTTTTTGTAAAAATTACTTTTCGAAATTTATTGCAGTTACCTATGAAACCCTATTGTTATTTCATCAAAAACTTCGTCCGCGTTAACTATAGGTATAGGTCTACAACATTTATTCGCTCAAATTCCATGAGTGACATCCCACGTGCACCCTTATCTGCAGCTGCTGCTACATGCTTCCGTGTCTGCAGTGTGTCTGTCATTGTCTGCCTGTCTGTCTGTCTGTCTGTCTGTCTGTCTCTCTCTCTCTCTCTCTCTCTCTCACTCACTCACTCACGCACGCACACATTGTATCTATACGTGTCTGTCTGTCTGTCTGCGTTGCTCTGTCTTTCTGGCCAATCCTATATAGTATAGTTCTTGACAGCCAATGCATACAACGCATTGTCTCACCACCGATCCACCCTCCCTCCCGCCCTCCAGTCCAGCCCTCCTCCAACTCTTGAGCATCGACGAGATAACTCGAGACATGAGATATCAGCGCTATATTTACAATTCAGTCAAACAAATGTAAATATAAACGTACAATGTACGACGGAAAACATGTACGACGTCGAATACATGTTTTTCTGCAATCATTACCGTCTGTGTCCTCAATGTTTCTCTGTTGTTTTAATTAAAGTAATTCCTAAAAACACACAATGACAACGATGCTATATATAAGGCATCAGCAGTAACACTTCAGCACCAGCAAAAAACGTATCTTGTGCTGACCAGTTTGTATATAATTATATATATATATATATCTTTTTCTTTGCGTTCTCTGCCCATATATATATATAGTCAGGGTCCAATGTTTGACGTCTCCATTCTTCTCTGTTCTGTGCTTTGTCCTTCAGCTTCCTATATATCCGTCTTTCATCATCCAGTCCAACAGCATTCGCCTGGGTCTTCCTCTTGTTCTTTCCCCTCCATTTTCCCCTCCACGAAAGTTTAAGTTTCCGGAAAATATCGACCGCATTCACACTTCGTAGGAGGGAAGAGTTTTGTCCGGGGCTATGTCCTATGGCAAAAACCGGGAGGATGCTTTTCCGGGAGGCTTTTGTCCTGGGACTCATGCCTGCCCGGGAGACATAATTTTATGTCCTTGGGGGTTATGTTCAGTCAAATATACTATATCCAAAGTAGTTTCTGCAGTCTCACGATGACCGTGCTTGGTCAGAAAAAATTCGGATGAGGTTTAGTTTTTGGGTTGTCAATGGACATGGTCGCAAAATACACAGAATTAGTTTTAAAAATTCGGAAATGATTTTTTCAGGGGTTGAACTTGTGACCCATAAATACGCCCACGAGTCTCATGATTGTCTCCATGCAAAGTCGTCTATTTTCAGCCTCTATTTTAATTTGTTTTAACTTTTAAACTTTTGCGAACGAGTGGAATTCAACTGAATTCCAGGTAACGGCCCGCTATTCCGAGGGTGCACTATTCCGAAGGTCCACTATTCCGAATATCCGCTATATTTTGTTCGTTATCCTTGTGGTTATAGGTTACAGTGGGTCAGGATTAGGGTTGGGGTTAGGGTGGGTTAGGGTTCGGTGGGTTAGGATTAGGTTTGGGTTATGGTTAGGGTTGGGGAGGGTAAGGGTTATGGTTATGGTTTGGGTGGGTTATGGTTAGGTTTATGGTTATGAATAGGGTTTGGGTGAGTTAGGGTTAGAGTTATAGTTAGGTTTAGGGTTAGGTTTATGGTTAGGGTTCGGAATAGTGGACCCTCGGAATAGTGGACCCAAACCGAATTCCAACCGGCTTATTTTTCTGCCATTCATGAGCTGTTGCGTCAAATTTTGTGTGAGTCATCATTTAAATTTAGATCCATATTTCTATTCAAATTATTTAGGGAAAAATCTGACACGAATGATATATAGGCTTATTATTTATAAATAGCTTTTGCTATGTAAACCTTGAGGTATATATCCTACACTTTAGAAAGTGGAAAACGATTGAGTTAATGAGCTCAACCAATGCATAGATTTGGCAGTTTTTACTTAGTAATTATCGTGTATCGTGTTGATAGCCTGACTGCATGGGGACGAAATGGCGCCTTCGCGTGATGATCCTCGCTCGCTCTTGGGTTTATGCTCCCTTCGCATTCATCGAAAGGTCACGTCCCTCTGACCTCGGCCACCCGTGAATGCGGGTTTACCTTTGACCATTTCGTTTTCCTCTTTGACGACTGTATAATCATACTAATAATTGAGGCTTGATGAACGGGAACTGAGCTGCAGCCTGCAGGGAACGCAAGCCCTTTTGACCTGGCAACCAAAACCAAAGGTGGTCAGAGAGCTTCCACTGTCTGGTCAAAAAAAATTGAAACAGAGACAGAACCAATCGCAGAACTATATTCGCATGCACTGGCCTTTTTTCTCAGCCACCCATCAGTTCGTATACGATACTCGGTTACAATGGTGGCCATAACCTGTACAAAGTATGCTGTACGACAATCAAGACAGACGTATCGTTAATGACGCGGAATCGCCTTTGATGTCGCCTTTGATCTCCGCCGACATCGTTGCCCGACGCCTCCGCGACGCGACGATCAAACGACTCGCCGACTTGTTGGCAATACGGCGGCGGCGGCGGCTTCTCAGTTAATACGGCCCGGTTGGAGATACACCGACACTGCAGCAGTCGACCGTCGCACCCTCTAATCTACCGCAAACGCTCGTCCTCGGTCCACTGACGCGCCGACCGTTGATGCTGATATATATTTCAATTACGCGTGGCGGCTTCTTTGACGCGCACCGATTCAGCCTAATAGCCGGTGATAATTCGGTGGATACATGATTGATGTCTGCTGCTGTCAGCTCAGATGACGAGAACTGGGCGCGCGCGCACCCACGAAGCGCCCGTCACGTGATCGAGAACCTGTAGATACACGTGATCTTCGCTGCTGTTATACAGAGGACATTTGCAAAACTTTGAATGTATACACCAGTGGTTCCCCGCCTTTTTTGATTCTAAGGCCACTTTTTCCAAGTTAGAGGACACGATGGCCACTTTTTCTTTGTTGAAGGATATTAGGGGGCCATAAAGGTAAAATTTAATTGACTTAAAGCATATAAAATGTTATAATTGAATCAAAATAGAATATTTTATGTTATTTATAGACGTCAAAATAAAACAATTCGCAATATAAAATAATTATGTGTTCTGTCCAAATTGCCAATTTTTTCATATATTTTTTAATTCTTTGAGAGAGAGGGTCATATTTTTAGACCTGGCGGGTGACTTTTGGCCCGCTGGCCACGGGTTGGGAACCACTGGTATACACCCTGTCGGACACAGAGATATCACCTCTTCCTTTAAATGAACCTCACCAGTGGTATAGTTTACTTTAGAGCTGCTTTGCTTCTGAAGTATAATGCGACTTTTCGTTTAAGCTATACTCCAATCCGGAAGTCATTTTGAAATCTCGTCCACGATCTTGGCCTCTAAAATCAGCGCATCAATATTTATCAATTGTCAACAGGCTACTATTTATCACCATCCCTCTCTTACATTTTCTGAACTTTGCACAACATTCGTATTTCCAATCGTGGCTTGAATTCTTGGTCTCTCATCTGTCTGATTTTGTCACAATGGACGAACTTCAATTGCACAGGGGTAGGTCTTTAGCTTGGCCAAAGCATCACAAAGTTATATGGGATTTCGGATTCGTCTTGTGATCTCAGTCAGCGCATATCCCTGACTTGGACTATTCATTTAATCTGCTTATAACTCTGTCTATATATTTATCCTTCTGCTGTCAAAAACATGTTGTTCTCTGAATCATATATTTGTCTGTATACTCTGCAGAACATAGGCCTACCACAGGTATAATTGCTCAGGTTTACTTCCTTCATAAACCATATCCCACGTTTTCTATATCATTGGTTGCAGACCTTGTTAACTGTTCAGCGGTTCTGCCTTCAAAGTCGATTGTAAATTGCCACCCAAAGTGTTCTGCATGCTCAGCAGAGTCAGCCACTCAGCTATATTTAGATATATTATGCTCCACCAAAACTTGACTTTACCATTTTGTCTAAAATCAAGAGCATGCAGGCACATTTTCTCTTAGTTCAAAAGAGTAATTATTTTGTTATGTTCACCCTTTCCAACCTTGTAACTTGGATAGGCCCAGTGCTGTATACCCGCGTATACCCTTGAGTATACAGCCCTGGCTACAGTCGTCAAGTATGCTGGACGCTATACGAACTGCAGACGGCTTGGAAGATGCATGTTGATGCACGAGTGACGCCAATAATATATTTTGTATATCTCTTATACGATCTCCTAAATTCTAAACGCCAGTGTTATTTTCAATAAATAATGTCGAGCACATATATATAGTTGCAAGCTTCCTGAGCAGTGAGCACCGTATATACAGTCACCATGTCATCACGTGTAATGTTTTTTTTGTAGGCCTAAATTATATCCAGTTAGTTTTTCATTCAAATGGCAGGGGCGGATCCAGGGGGGGGCCAATCCGGCCATGGCCCCCCCCATTTAGAAATTTCTTTATTTTTGACCAGCTATTTTGCTCGGAAAGTAGAAGTGGCCCCCCCCATGAGTGGTTCCGTAGGACTTTGGCCCCCCCCCTTCGAAAATTTCTGTATCCGCCCTTGCAAATGGTCTCAATTCTCTGCTATCAAAATACTTGTTTCTGTTTTACACTTTTTGTGATGTTCGGGTTTTCGATGACTGCAGCAACTAAATTTGATTTTTTCGTATATAACGTTTATGTGCCTTAAAGTGAATCCGTGTGTTCGTTGCCTTGCAGTTGCAGCCGGATGGTTGCAGGTTCGAATCCACCTCAAGCCGCCATTCTGAGCAAGTCCTTCACTCGCAATTGCTCGTGCACGCGCTTCGGCGTGAAACTCCAGTACAGTGTCCGCTCTGTAATCGGGAACGCCTCTAAGTATACAGGCATAGGCCTAATGCTCATATATAGCTTGAATGGGTGCTGGAGCAAATAACTGACTCACTTAGCTACATCGGTAAGAGCGCTGGCCGCGCATATGTGCGCGACTCTGTGAAAGAGAGCGTGCTGGCCGCGGTTCGCTTCCCGAAGGTGGCTATTTCAGAGATTCAAAATCTCGGGCTATATAGCACGGTCCGTCCACGGGGACCTAAATGGCGGGGCGACACTAATCTTCTTTGAAAGGGCATCGTCGATAAACATGCAACAACAGCTGGAGCAGATATGAGAAATAAATAAATAATAATAAAATAAATAAAATAAATAAACAATTGATGTCTAGAGCGTACTGTAAACGCTCACTTTTGAAGTTGAATGGGGATTGCACGCACCAATGGCCACCATTAATATGTACACACACCATGCAGCAGTCCTGACCACAGTTTCATTTTTGAAACGACCGTCTGTTATCATTATAATGTCGCTACAGCGGGAGCCGAGCATGGTGTGCGTTCGGTGCCTTAATTGGAGCCGGAAAGTTGCGGGTTCGAATCCACCTCGAATCCACCTCAAGCCGCCATGTATAGGCACTCTGAGCAAGTCTTTCACTCGCAATTGCTCATGCGCTTCGGCGTGAAACTACGATCCAGTGTCCGTGCTGTAGTCGAGAGCGCCTCCGAGTATAAATCTCAAAACGATGCTATATATATAGACAAGTATAGGCTTATATTTTATTTTTATATGCTCATTCGTATACATGGATGGATCCGATTTGACCAGGGTCTATGACAACAGAGGCCGTTACCCTGGACAGAAATTTGCTCGGCATATTACAGCACTTAAGAGCTTTCTTAAGTATACATAAAAGTCGTTATGATATTATATTTAATATTTTATTTTATTATTTATTTTTATTCATTTTATTAGTATTAAGATTTCGTTGATGAGAATAGCATTGGGCTATAGCTGCTCAAGAGCTGGACACTTAGTTATATATGATAGGAGGCTTCTGATAGCTGCTGTAGCATATATAGGTGTCTATCCTATAGACCTATACCATGGTATATACAACTATACACGCCATTGCCACTCAATAAACCGGTATCAGAAGTCGCCATTGTAATGATCATGCATTCGTTCATTTTGTCGAACTGCAGTGGAATTGCAACACCGCACATTTCGCCAGATATAATTACAGGGCATATATAAATAAATAAATAAATATATATACAGCAGTCCCGCACTAATGTATTTTATGTTATTTATTCATTACACAACATATGAACATATGACATTTGCCTGTAGTCGTCTGATCATGATTGAGGAACTATAGCAAAATATGAAATGTCTTCTAGAAATCAAGTGATGGTGTGAATTACACATATATATAATACAGCACTTAACAAAATATCATCCCAGATTCAGTATATTATATATCAGCGGTTTCCAACCCATGGCCCGCGGGCCAAAAGTGGCCCGCCAGGCCTCAGAAAATGGCCCGCACCCTCAGAAAATGGCCCTCATCTCTCAAAGAATTATCAAAAATACATAAAAAAATTAATAATTTGGACATGATAGAACACATTATTATTTTCTATTACAAATTATTTTATGTAAATGTCGATAAATAACATCAAACATTATATTTTGAATCAATTATAGCAATTTTATAGGCTTTTAGTTATTACGATTTTGACCTTGTGGCCCCCTAATGTCCTTCAACTAAGAA
>OX457037.1:39480295-39492795 GCA_949752735.1 Lumbricus terrestris | reverse complement strand
GCGGTCGGTCGGCGTCAGGTACTTCTGGTAGAGGAAGCGCTTCTCCAGCTGGAATATCTGGTTGTTCGTGAAGGCCGTTCGAGTCTTTCGACGCTTCTTGGCGGGAAGCGACGACGACGACGACCGGTGGAAGAGACTGGAGGAGGAGGAAGAGGAGGAGGAGGTGGCCTTCGATGGAGACAGGAACTGAGGACCAGCGCCTGAATCTGTGCAAGAAGTATACAGGCGTCACGTTACACAATGCTATGAAAATACGTTTTAAATTATTATTTTGTTTATGTATACATGATGCAGGCAATTCGGATGGGTCATCGAGTCTGATGGCAGCAGATATACATGCCCATGCATGCATGACATGTATACACCAACAGCATATAAAAGTGTGTGTGTGTGTGTGTGTGAGTGAGTGTATGTGTTTGTTTGTGTGCATGTGTGTGTGCGTGTGTGTGTGTGTGTGCGTGTGTGTGTGTGTGTGCGTGTGGTGTGTGTGTATAGGGGCGCTCAAGCCTTGATTTCACGTCTTCCAAGAATCTTGAAGAGACCATTATTTTGGACTATATCAAGGTGTTTGGTCTTTATGTACAAGAATGATCCCCATGCACTCATGCACTTAACTTAGGGTTATGCTTGTAAAATCCAAGACCGAACACTATTGACAGAATGATGCCATGCATTAACGGATGTTGCAACGCCCCAAAGATGACATGATGAGTATACATGCAGTATACAGGTTTCTTAAAGAGGCGCTATAGCATTTCAGGAATGAATGAATGATATACGCATCACTACATAGTATTAGTTATGCTGTAAATGTGCGGATATGATGTGCACACTATTATAATAAGCACTTCAAGGTTCTTCATCGAAAATGATGAATATCTAAAGGCGCTAAATGAAGTACATGTATAATTCGAAACAAACACGCGCATTTCCTATTCATCTGTAACTATATATATTTACAGATATATCTACACATTAACGATTGTGGAAGATTGTCCATGGACTCTAAACACATCTGCACCTGCATGGATTTCTGCCCTGGCTGTCGCCACACAAAGGAGCATCATAAGGTCCTAACGACCACTTACAGTCTTAGACAGAGGGCAGACGGACAAAAAGGGACTGTGCAGGGGCGTCAGCGTTCACGGTGGTCTATGCTATGATATGCGATCCATGGCTTTCAAGGGTCAGCCAACGGTCATTATTTCCTTGGTCTCCCACAAAATTCCATGGGATATATGTATATAGTGCCTACTATATAATTACATATATATATATATATATATATATATATGCGTAGACCTATCATTACTAGTATACGTATACAATGTATATATAGATATGACATCTCGGCGGCATATAGTATGTTTAGTCTGCTGTTTAATATAATTGTCCATGCATAATGAGACAATAATCGCCGTGCATGGGTTCGTATATATTAAGCCGATATATATAATCTAATAATCGTTAAGTCATAATTATTGACCTCGTGACATTGAATCGGTGCTGCAGCAATCAGTGAGGCGTGACGTTTATCTGTAAACCGGATGAGGCAGCGACAAAAGCGCCTTTCAGTGATGGCACAAAGAGACTCTGATTTATGTCACTACAACTGCTCAAGTTGCTATATAGTTAATTGCTATATAGTAGCTATAGTAGCTATATAGTAGGCTATATGCAGATGAAGATTTTATATGAACGGTCGCCGCGAGTTCGTACAATATAAGTACTCTGCGATTGACTCATTTACTGCAAATTATACCGCAAATATATAGACGCTGTTACATTAATATTTCGGGCTTTTGCACGCATGCTTCCTTGCTAAATGAGGGAAATTTGGGATGGGGTCTGTGAGGGACAAATAAAGGCTGCCAAACAGACGACGTATACACGAAGGTCGGTTCATTTGTATTATATAGGCCTAGAGATTCTCCATGCAGAGTCCATGCATGGTCAACTGCAGTATATATACAATCGCGCCTTCTATAATTAGCGACAGAAGTGCCGACAATAATTATTGTATATGTATAGTGTATACGTTGGATCGAGGAATTTATTCATCGCTAACGGCTTCCGATTAAGCTGCATGTATCATTAGCTTGCTCATGCAGCTGTATCAAAACGACTTCAAAACGGCAGTACACATATTGGCCTAAGTGGTGGCAATAATGTTGTGGACTTCGTAACAGTGGCGTAACAACTGAGCCGGGGGCCCGTGGACATTCTCAGCTTGGGGGCCCCCTATTCATTAACGAGACTAAACAGTGAAAACAATTAGATGGCTATTTAAAACAAGAGCGCCTATTATATCTGAAGTAATTTTGGTAGCGCAATAGGGTAGGCCTACTGGTGACTTTTCATAAAATTTCGCTTTATGAATGTCAGTATTAAACGCTGTCATCAATAATCCATTGTTAAGACACATTAATGGTTCAATGCAAAACAAGAAAACGGTTCCACGACTGCAGACAACTCGTCTAACGACAACAGGTACTGGTCTACTGACAACTGGTCTACAGACAACTCTACTATTGATGAAATAGAAAACTGGATTTATGAAAAAAGTTAGATGGTTTTCTAGCTTAGATGGAAGCTGGATTGATGATTTTCACTCATGTATTTCAACGTGTATCCATGGCTTCTATTTCAGATCTAAAAATACCTTCATCCAGTTCCCATCTCTTAAGCGTTTTTCATCAATCCAGCTTCTATTTTAGGCCTAGATCTAAAATTTATACCTTCATCCAGTTTCTATTTCTCATGCGTTATTTTCGTCAATCTAGCTTATATTTAACCTGTAAAAGAACCTTCATCCAGCTTCCATTTCTCTTGCGTTTTGATCAATCCAGCCTCCATTTCAGCTGTATACAAAACTTTCATCCAGCTTCCATTTCTCAAGCGCTGAACCAGTTGTCTGTAGCATATAGACCAGTTGTTAGACCAGTTGTCTGTAGACCAGTTGTCGTTAGACGAGTTGTCTGTAGACCAGTCTGTTGTCGTGACACCCATACAAAGGTCCATATGTACACACACGTACGTGCGTGTAATGTATACTCACTGTGGCCTGTTACAGTAGTTTTTTGTAGAATTACTTCGTGAATTTGGCTATTCTAGCCTTACTGCTGTGTTCGCAAACACAGCAGCATCAATTTTTCGATTTTTCTCTGCTCTATCGCTCGTTTCTGACTGCCAGAACTGTACGTGCGTTTCATATGGCATTCATCTTATAATTATGATGATTATTTTCGTTTAGGTACCGGCGTACCGCAATAGTGATAATCCAGATAAAAATAAATGAATGCAGTTGTTATTATGAGCGAGAAGGAATTAACACTGCAATGTGTAGGAACCTATCAGTCACTTCAACACTTGTCTCGTATTGACACACTGACAGAGACAAAGACAGGTACACACAATGCACACACACACAGAGAGAGTGACAGAGAGAGTGAGAGACAGATAGACAGAAAGAGACAAACAGACAGACAGACCTCTCTCTCTGTCTGACAGACTGAGAGACAGTCACTGCAGATAGACACACACACACACACACACACACACACACACACACACACACACACACACACACGCACACACACACACACAGCTTGAATTAGAGTGAGCGGGAAAAGAAAGCAGATACTATTTCAAGCATCATTCCCTAACGCTGTGTCGGGCACTCGGATGAACTTAATTAGACCTCTATGAACGAATGTATACCCTAACCGTATAGAGCCCGCCCCTAACATGCAACTAAGTGTTGATGTCTACTACGGGTCAAATGCTCTCCCATCCGGGTCAAATGCTCTCACATCCGATGACCCATACAGTCCAGCCTGCAGACACGACACATGTTTATCATTTATCATAACACTATGTAACACGATTTTTGTTCCTGGGCAATGAGTGTAATTTCCTGGTTCTTTGTGCCTCAAAAGTATAGGAAATGGTTGTTATTCTGTTTAAACTTTGCTTTTGTGGACTGGAGAATGATATTTAAAAGAAAAAACCTATTTCCACAACAAACGAGCGAATTTGTTTGTTTTTCTTCACGTAAAGGCAGAATAAAACTATATAGGTCACAAGAAACCACAAAATGACTCTAAAGCAACATGTATCAATACTAGAATGATAACAAAATTGACCACTCGAAATTTATAAATGCGTACTTTTTCGAGATTTACAGTTATACTGTAAATCACTTTCACAAATCAGCCCCCAGAATAATGTAGTCTCCCATCATGTTCTCATTGTAGTGTCCTTGGTAGCGACGTTCAAAGTCTAGTATATCCTGGTGGAAGCGCTCGCCTTGCTCCTCCGAGTATGCTCCCTTGTTCTCCTTGAAGTTATCAAGGTGGGCATCAAGGATATGAACTTTCATGGACATCCTGCATCCCATTTACTGTATGTCTTCACTAGAGTCTCAACCAGCTCTACATAGTTTTCGGTCTTGTTATTGCCCAGGATGCCTCTAACCAACGCCACAAAGCTATTCCAAGTCGCTTTCTCACTCCTAGAAAGCATCTTGGAGAAATCCTTACACTCCATGATTCTCTTTATCTCTTGTCCGACGAATACACCAGCTTTGACCTTTGCCTCAGACAGCTTAGGGAAGAAACCTTGAAGGTATTTGAATGCTATCGATCCCTTATCCAGAGCCGTGACAAATTGTTTCATTAGGCCAATTTAATATGCAGAGGTGGCATCGGCACTTTCGAGGATCCATCAGTGACACTTGACATTTTGGCTAACCACATTGAGCTCGGTCCGCTGGGCCAGTCCCGCTTGTGGTAGTGCGCCTTTTGTCTCTGCTGTCCCAAAGGCAAAGGTAGCAAGGAAACTTTGTCCGAATCCTTGCAGACCCATCAGGAATGATACCATTTTGAAGTCTCCTATGACATCCCAGCCCGGGCCAGCCGTACTCATCGAACTTCAAGGCGGCTAAAACGGTTCTCGCGCTGTTGTAGCCTAATCCTTTTTGAAGTGTGCCAAGTGAGCCAGAGGAAGAGACGGACACTTGTTCCCACTATGAAGTAGCATGGCTTTGAGGCTCCCAGATGAACTGTCAATGAAGAGACGCCACTCGTTCGGGTTGCAGTCGATTCCAATTTCCTGAAAAGACCGGTCACTTTGTGACTGAAGCAGAGTCCATCTTGACTGCAGGTAAAAAAGCTTGAAAATGCCTGATGACGCTTCCTCTGATCTGCTATTTGAGCACTGTCATCCAACAGGTTCCACTGATTGAGTATAGACGTCAAAAGTTCTGCATTGGACTTGGTAAGACCAAGACCTCTGATCAAGTCGTTGAGGTCTTATTGGTTTGGATAGTACGGATTTTTGTCATGAGCTAAAAAATTATAGTATGAATCTAAAACGTCTTCATCGCTCTCTGACTCTGATATACTTTGTTCTTCTGAAGGCGACTGATTTCTATCCAGAACAGTGGGTGCCGGAAGCTCAGGACTGTGTGGCACTGGGAGCCATGGATGAAGGAAGGTCGAGGGATGTATGATAGGAGCCGCATTCTTTCCAGTCCGACGTTTGGAAGGATCCACCATGCAGAAGTAGCAATTGCTTGAGTGGTCAGTGGGTTCTCGGCAGATTCTTGATATTGCAAACTTCATGGCTCTCTTTTCCCCTCCGCAAGAAAGTACTAACATAGCAGAATGTGTCAGCCGGATATTTGCAGCCTCTTGATGCCATATGAGTTGTGTCTACAGGCTATGCACCTAGTCAGACGTACAACTAAACTCAAGTGCATGGTGGACTCAAGGCATCTTTATTTATGGATGGATCCGATTTGACCAGGGTCTATGACAACAGGGGCCGTTACCCTGGACAGAAATTTGCTCGGCAGACTACAGCACTTAAGAGCATGGTACTGAACCATTCTATTTTTTTTCTTTATTTATACTACTAACTGTAACTATTTATAGGTGTGGAAGGTTCTCGTACATTCTAGAATATTCCTGGAAGTTCACAAAAGCTGTCTAGCTACTCCGAGTTAACACATGAATTTCAATGTACCAAAGAAGCAGTTACATTTCGGAATAATCAATCTCCTGGCCTCAAAAGCAAAGTCTTTGGGGTATAATGGCCATTTTCTATACTTTTGAGGCAGAAGCAATTAGGAAATAACATTCATTACCCAGGAACAAACAAAAAGTAAAATTTTGTTACGTAGTGTAATATACGTCCGTCGTATCCAGGCTAGGCCTAGACTCTACAATCTGAAACTAACTATAAAACGGAAAAACTTCCGAAAAAGTACATGACACTTTTTTGCTTAATGAGCTTGGGGGCCTTTGGGTCTCGGGGGCCCGTGGATTTTGTCCACCTTCGTTATATGGTTGTTACGCCACTGCTTCGTAACCTTGATTTCACGATGGCGTGTATAATGCAGTGCAGTGCAGTGCATTCATGCATTGACCAATGACCATGCACAAACCTTGGAATACGCGAATATGTCCATGTGAGCCATAAGCCATTTTTAGTGCCGTGCGTAACTTCTTCATTGAATTCTCTTTAAATTAAAATGTCTAAGCAGTTCGATTGTTGCAGGAAAAAGTCGACAATGTTACATGCATTGTATACAAACAGACAAGGCGATACACAAGGCAGCCTATATGAGTAAACTCATAGCAATGAAAGAGACACCCATGGCAGCTATTATATTATATGGACCTTTCTTCCTTTCTGGCCATCGACCCTCGATTGAGAAGTAATCTACTACTGCTACTGCCACTACGACTGACAATACCACTGCCACTACCACTACCACTACAAAACTACCACTACCACCACCACCATCACCACCACCACTATTGCTGCTGCTGCTGCTAATAGTAATAAGTAATACCAATAATAATAATAATAATAATAATAATAATAATAATAATAATAATAATAATAATAATAATAATAATAATAAATATTATTATTATTATAAAAATAAATAATAACGATAATAATAATAATTACAGCGGAGGCCTCAATTTTTTTCGGACATGAGTCGCCACCTCACACTATACTAACAGAACAGACAGCCTGCAATATATTATACACGGCTCTAAGAACAGCCTACAAAGCACGTCCTCCCTAAACGGGGCTCGATCTCGATACCTCTCACTCTCCATGCCAGTGTGTTATCCAATGCTCTACCGGCCGTCCACCGTCATGGTGACTCGCGTTTATATAATAATTGTAGAGGCCTATGACGTTAACATCTAAAAAAGGTAAAAGCCTCGTACACAGCAAAGCAGAGATCGACAGTTCAAGACTAGGTTTTAAAAAGTGATGGCAGACAAACAATAGACGAAGATTGAGGATTAGAAATTCAGTGGACGAATTGAACTAAGGAGGGATAACTGCTCCACTGTTTGCAATCTGACAGTGCTAGTCCCAAGTCTGAATAATGGAGGAGGGCGACGCTAAGGATCTTTGTTATCAAGCAGCCTCGTTAAACCAAAATAACTAATGAAGGAGAGATGGACGGTATACGTAGGAACATGTAGAAAAGATATTATTATCTGGAATTAGGAACGCTGACAAATTTAATTTAAACGGACTATTGACTGTCCATTTTTTCCTTTTCAATATCAGTCTGCATTGAGAGTCGCTAAAGTAATAGATATATATATATTATATATATATGCAGCTAGTCATCGATGTTCGTGTATAAGTCGAATAAAATTTCGGGTATAAGTCGAATCGATGCTCGTGTATAAGTCGAATTCGTGTATAAGTCGAATCGATGTTCGTGTATAAGTCGAATAAAATTTCGGGTATAAGTCGAATCGATGCTCGTGTATAAGTCGAATTCGTGTATAAGTCGAATCGATGCTCGTGTATAAGTCGAGCGCTTTTTCTGCAGATGATAGACTCGGTTTCATCCTCTTTGTAGGCGGGCGGCGGCGGCGGCAGATGATTATTAAGCGGCCCATCTTCGACCGACCGACCGACCGACCGCCGTCTGCGATGAGGGGAGCGGCCTCCTCCATGGGCGGCTAATAAGCGCAAATGTATGACTGGAAAGAAGACGTGAGTTCTAAGGCGTAAAGAAACCCCTCCGCCATAGCAGGCAGGCGCCTCTTAATGCCGCAGATTACACTTAGCGGTGCCAGGCGTTCCAAGGTACCAACTCATCATGTGCCGCTAAGTATATGATGAGGCACGTCTATATATTATAGTATATATGCTACGTATATATAGAACACGATATGGACGCACACAAAAACAGAAACACGAGGTGGTAGGCCTACATTATAACAATGGCCCTCGTATACCAATGCTTATAACACCTTAAGCGCACCTCACCTACATCTCCTTCTCTAATAAGGTATATATATACACGGGATATATATATATATATGTGTGTGTGTGTGTGTGTGTGTGTGTGTGTGTGTGTGTGTGTGTGTGTGTGTGTGTGTGTGTGTGTGTGTGTGTGTGTGTGTGTGTGTGTTGTGTGTGCACAGCCTACAACAGTCCTGCATGACCGCAATTTCATTTTGAAACGACCGTCTGTAATGTCGCTATAGCGAGCACCGTGGTGTTGGGGGTATAGTTCGGTGCCTTAATTGGAGCCGAAAGTTGCGGGTTCGAATCCACCTCAAGCCGCCATGTATAGGTACCCTGAGCACAGTTATAGGTCTACACATACCGTTAGTCGATGAGCTCACATAATTTATTACTCCAATTTTCATGCATTCGCACGGAATATATATATATATGTATATATAAAATATATTATGTATACATAGTACAATATATATATATATAATATATGTGCATGTATACAGACATATACATATATATATATAGGCTATTTGTGTGCCTGATGATTGGTGTATAACTATATAGCATCGAATCGTTAAACCGATGATGCAGGTCGCAATTATTATTATTATGTTATATATGGATGTGCTTTAATAGCTGATTCCAGAGTCGTTCTCGGCCGTTGACTATACGTATAAAATATACACAGAGGCCCAAACTGAATGAAACTGGGTGAATTGCAGGTTATATATAGTCACGGTATATACACCGGGGTGTACAGAGTCTACTACAGACCGCAAACCGGAAAGCGGCAGAGCATGCCATGGCGGCATAGACGTTTAATGACAGACTGCAGAGAAAGACGAAGACGAGACGTGTATACGAAGCTCATTAAGACAATCTGTTACATCGCCCATAGCAACCACGATACCATAATGCACAGAGGCTGAAACTGCGTCACAAAGGACGGAGCAGCAATTATACGAAGAGGAGGCCTTTATCACCAAAACTAAGGTTAGCGCCATCTGGTGAAGCGATAATCTGCAGTGACGTAGTTGACGAGGCGAAAGATACGACAAAAACGTTGATGTATCTGTGTTTCCATTCTTATGTGTATACCATTCTGTCCGTCTGCATATACATAATTTATGTTTGGCTTTGCCTATATCTCTGCGTACAGTGACGTTTGTTCGAATGTTTCTTGTTTCCTGCTCATAGGCTTAGAAATGGAATCTGAGTTTTTTGCGCTTAATGAAGGCTCCACTCGAAACTCGAAAGTTCTGTCTGCGCAATCGACAAGTATACACTATTAGCTTTACGTCATTCCACTAAAAGATAGATAGGCCTACTATTATGACGAACTTCTTGGTTTCTAAATGGCGTCAGGCACGACCAACAACTTTCTCAAGTCCCAATTGACCTCTGTCTCTGTCTCTGTCTGCCTGTCTGTTTGTCTCTCCCTCTCCCTCTCCCTCTCCCTCTCCCTCTCTCTCTCTCTCTCTCTCTCTCTCTCTCTCTCTCTCTCTCTCTCTCTCTCTCTCTCTCTCTCTCTCTCTCTCTCTCTCTCTCTCTCTCTCTCTCTCTCTCTCTGTCTCTCTGTCTCTGTCTCTCTCTTCCTTCTCCTCTCGCTCTGTCTGTCTGTCTGTCTGTCTGTCTGTCTGTCTGTCTGTCTGTCTGTCTGTCTGTCTGTCTGTGTCCCTTTATCTCTACTTCACAGTTCTTGTCATTCTGCATGCTATAGCTCTTCATTTTGCGATTTTGATTAGCAATAATTTGCAGACTATACGTATTGACGTACGGGTAAGATAATACGTTGTATTGTTTCTTTTCTGTCATTAGCCTACCGCAACTTCTTCTTCCCATGCATGTGTTTCAGTTATAACAGTCATACACGTATAGCTCCCTTCACAGCCCTGTAACCAGTGCTTAAAGTGTGGAAAAAGTAGTGCATGCATGGACGCCCCTTACCTTTTCAAAAGAAGTGCCTGGACGCCCCTTACCTTTCCAGTCAGTGCTGGCCAATAAGTGGCTGGACGGCGTTCAGATTTCAAAATAAGTGCATGGACGCCGTCCATGACCGTCTAGGCACACTTTAAGCCCTGCCTGTAACTATTAAATAGTTCCATATAAAATTTGTATATCCGATGTCTCAGCCTTCAATGTATACATATATGTTGTATACTTCTCTATTTTTTCTCACGCTTGACGTCTTCCTCTTTTTATATAATCCTTTCCATTTCTCCCCCTCCCCCACTTTCTTCCATCTCCCTCCATTCATTTGTTCATTTCTGGATTCATCTACATCCCTTTTCTGCAAGTCCATTTCCGATTCTTCCTTCTTTCCTTTCTCCTTTCCCACGATCATTACATTATTTATTTCCTTCTTCTCTTCTCCTTTCCCTCATTCTTTCCCTCCTTCCTTGGTTCCTTAACTGCTTCTTTCCATGGACTCCTTTCTTCTCTCCTTTATTCACTCCTTCTTTCCTTCCCTCGTTCCTCCTTTGAGTTTCTATAATTTCCTTCCTTACTTCTTTCCTTGCTTCTTTCCTTACTTCTTTCCTTACTCCTTTCCTTACTCCTTTCCTTACTTCTTTCCCTACTTCTTTCCTTGCTTCTTTCCTTGCTTCTTTCCTTACTCCTCTCTTTACTTCTTTCCTTAATTCTTTCCTTACTTCTTTCGTTCCTTCGTTCCTTCCTTGGGGTTCCTTTCTTCTTTCCTTCCTCCTGGTTAGCCTCCTTTCGTCGTCAAAGGAAAGACAACCGTCCGTTCAATTACATCGCTCAGACATCACACAATCGCCGACGCAAACGCGGAAAAATCATCCTCACGTGTCCCTGGGGAGAGAAGGGGAAGGAAAAAGAAGAGGAGGAAGAGGAAGAAGAAGAGGAGGGGTAGAAGAAAAGAAAGAGGAGGAGGCAGAAGAGGAGGAGTGGTGGGAGGAAAAGGAGAAGGATTGAAGGAGGAAGAGGAAGAGAAAGAGGAGGAGGCAGAAGAAGAGGAGTGGTGGGAGGAAAAGGAGAAGGATTGAAGGAGGAAGAGGAAGAGAAAGAGGAGGAGGCAGAAGAGGAGGAGGAGTGGGAGAAGGAAAAGCGAAAGAAGTGGAGACATGGACGTATGTAGTGGTAGGAGGAGGAGGAGGAATGGCAAGGGAAGGAGTTCCCCGAAGGCGTTGGAGAGGAAGGCGGATAGATGCAGAGGGAGGGGGATAGATGGAAGGGATCGGGGGTGGGTGGGGGTGCGGGTGGCGGAGGAGTCAGACATCCACGAACAGCCGACGCTGGTCGATCAGCGGCGCTGGAGACTGGTACGGAAGTCAGGCGGCGGCGGCGGCGGCGGAACAGCTGTCGATTAACGACTGAGCGATAATAAAGGAAACGCGATGACGGCTATTTGGTGTGAACGGCAGCGGCGGTGGAGGGGGAAGCGGTAAATAGGAAGAGACAGAGACAGAGACGGAGACATAGAGAGACAGAGACATGGAGAGACAGAGAGCGACGGGCGGGCAATTAGCGGCTCCCGCTGCTGTCGGCGTCGGTGATTGGGATGGATGTCTGCCTCCCTTACTTACTAAACGACCCATCAAGGTAACGCAGCAGCAACGACTGGAGGAAGGGGTTCGCTCGCTCGCTCGCTCGCAACCATCTTCTTTATTATACGCTTAGGCGTTGGACGCAAACACCATGGGAGGATGATGGCGTCATTGATGATGTGGTTGAAGATTCGCCTTCAGCGGCAGATTATACCACTTGACCTCGCGACGGATGATGCGGCGGTTGGGGTGGGGTGGGGGGGGGGGGGGGCACGGTGGCTGACTGGTTCGAGCGGTCTGCCTGTAACGGGGAGGACAAGGGTTGGCCGTTTGTGAGGCGCCCTTGTAGCGGTATGGCCGCGTTACGGCGCCATATAAATTGTCGTTATTATTATTATTATTAAGGGTTCGAGCCCCGCTCAAGGCAGTTACTGCAGTCACGCATATGGACCTTGAGGATGTCCTTAGCTCACTCTAACTCATGACAGTTCAGCACCATCAGTCGTGCTAGCACTTCTGAACTTTGGAAGTAGAGAGCAACGTCAATAGACAGTTGTATTGTATTGTATTGTATTGCATTGCATGTTTGTCAGGGCTGGAAAGATAGTTAGACCTACTGAAAGTCGTTATTTTCAGCTGAAAAACAAGAAAACATCTGCATGTACTTATAGAAAAGACTTATGAGCTCAGGTTACG
>OX457037.1:39465295-39475295 GCA_949752735.1 Lumbricus terrestris | reverse complement strand
ATCCATTCATGTAGCCAACCGTCGCGATGCGACGATGGCGACATGACATGACATGACAAATGAATTTGTGCTGTTATAATTTATTATAAGCACTTCTGTACAGTTAAAACTATAGCAAAAAGGTCCGAATGGAAATAATTTACTATGGAAGATGGGAAAGGAAAGGAAAGAAGTTGTGCAGTTCAAAAAATTTCTTTAAAACAACCCTGAAATTGATATATCCATTTATACGAATGCCGCCTTTTGAAGAAAGTGTATGTTAGTTGTTCCAATAATTATACAAAACGAGAGCTTTATTGACAGTCTTCTATACAAAGCGGGCTGAGTAAAGAGACACAGATCACTGCAGAAAGGTATAGTATGCATGACCCATGCAGAGTTTAACGACTGCAGCTTATAATGACAAAAAGTACGTTGCCGTTGACATAAATTTGTTCGGTATATTACAGCACTCAACCTTATATGTATATACCATGGATGCTTATATATGCATGGCGCCATATAGCCTACAGTTAAAAAGTCTATAGGTGTGAAAGGGCGAATCAACTTGTGGTCTTGGGTGCACTGTCTCGGTCGGGCCACGACCCGGAAGCTAACACATCTTGAGTCACTTATTTTAAAACCGAGCACTTGCATTTCCGCTGTGCATGTACAATTTAAAAGTGCATGTGACGCTATAATTATATTGGTGGAGTTTCCAACGATAGAACAGACGAGTCACCTATCGAAGAGGGAGGAATAAAGCAAGAGATGGATAAAGGAAGGGATTGATAAATGGAGGGATGAATCAAAAGAAAAATTATAAGGGAGTGTAATCGCCAGATTAGCCAGTCGAACTATATAAGTATATATATATATTATATATATATGGTGTGATAGTATTGGTCGCAATGACATGTGGATCTTAGGACGATGGTATATAGACCTGGGAGTGACTTTGGTCGGCTAATCCGACCCCACTTGACCCTAAAGTGACTTGAGGTCGACTTGAAGTCGACTTCTTGGAGTCAAAACGACTTGACCCGACTTGGCAGAAAAACAACCGACTTCCGACTTGAAGTCGACTTCTGACACGGTACTAGCCAGTAGCCGCAGGTCTACCTACGGCTACTATTGCAAGAAGTCAAGCCAATTTTCCTGGCAAGCATTAATTTCATATAGGCCTACCAATGAGTAATGAGGCCTCAACACTTAATTGATGTATGAATTGGTTAAAGTTTTATTAAGCCCATTCCAGGCTGTTAATTTATGTTTCCGTTTGAATAGTTCTGTGATGCTTTGGGCCATGTAGTAGCCTAGACAATGCGACGTCAAACTGAAATTTATTGGGCATAATTATATGAATTCTAGCTTATCCATTGTCTGTAAATATTCAGATTACACTCATTACTATTGATATTTTATTATTAATATTAATATTATATAAATTTGTAAAACGCGCAAGGTCAAAGACAAAAAAATGAGGGACCACGGAGTGGTTGCAATGAATGGCGTGTTATGATAGGCCTAATTTGTAATTTTGCTTTCATGATTATTTGGCAACTAACATCACTCCGCAACATATAGGAAATAGCATTGCAAGCGCGTACGTCATCCTACAGTAATCTACTAGGTCTACAGATACTAGGTCTACTCACTGACAGTGACAGTAAAGTCTTTCATTGTCCAATTAGCCCTGCGATAGTTTTCCCGTCTGCCGACAAGTTGACAACTGCAGTCTGCAGATGCAGCACTCCAAAGTAACGCCAAACTATCGATTTGTAGACGAAACTATAGGACACACTGGAGTGACTTGTCCGATCAAAGATCACATCATCACGACAGACAGCGCACAGATTAGCGCATGCCTATAAGCGTGACTTTTAGCCTTGTAGATCCAGCGTTATTTGCGCCGAATTCACTGATAGGCCTACCTAGAAGTTTACTTATTTGCTCATGCTCATGTCACGTGCTAATATTTTAGCAACTTTTACCATTTTAATTTAAGCGCATGCCTAAGCGTGACTTTTAGCACAGAATAACAAATTATATGAATAGATCGGCAGACGGCAGACTGCACGATAGCCTACCGGTAAAATAATAATCAGTAGGCCTATAGGCTGGCCTAGCAAAGGCCTCATTCATTCTTGTAAACACACTACAATAGCTGCTTAAATGCTGTCCTGGTCTCAGGGTCATTGATTTGAAGTGACAAATTTAATTATGTTTATGCTACAAGTCGGTTCAAGTCGACTTGTGGTAAAAACAACTTCAATTAAGTGACTTCTCTCTACAAAATTCGACTTGGGGTCAGTTGCGGTGAGCAGAAACGACCCGACCCGACTTGGGATGGCCAAGTCGACTGGGGTCGACTTATTGGGGTCGACTCCCAGGTCTAATGGTATATGCAAATTGTACACGCCAGGACTGACGACATTGAAATAGATGGCTTCCTAAAAACCTATTAAAAACCTATATGTTATACACAGATCAACAGTTGACTCAGGTCACTCAGCGTGTGATCTTAACTGAATATTCCTGCAGCATCCTATATACACAGCAATATATATCTATATATCATGCAGGGGCAACCAGTAGAACTAATTTCAAACGTAGTCGGATTTAATTATATGACTCAATATATATATATATATATATATATATATATACGTTTATCATACATGGCAAGTCATCTTGATGCCTGCCCGTGGGATCATTAGAGCCTATATAGAGGAATATATAGGCCTACTCATAAGTCCATTTGATGAATAGCAGAGTTTCGGCTCACATGCATGCATGAAGGGCTGAGAATCGGTGTTCGGTCTAGACGTTTCGCGGGGTGTGGGGTCCCCAGGAACGAGATTCCCCCATGCAGAAAATTCCCACAGCTCTTGTTCACATGTATATGTGCGTATACCATTTTCCCCTCAGAAAAGAAACATGTAGACTATAATTTCTCCTCCCCAGAACAATTCGACAGCCCTTGTCTACATAATATAGGTCTATGTAAAATTTTCGCTTCAGAACAATAATTCGACAGCCGCAGCAGTAATGATGACGCCCTAAAAGCGGTCACGAGTTTTAAAAGTAAAGAATTTTTTATGTTTATCGCATATAAAAAAATTTAAGCAGAAAGACTATAAAAAGAAATTTGCGGTCAAAGGGTCTATCGTCGGTGTCTGGTTCAGCGATTGCCGTCCACCGAAAACGCGGTCGTTCCTCCAGAAACTGAATTACACCCCCCCCCCAAAAAAAGCAGGGGACTATAGATTAAACACTGGCTGAGAATATAAACAAATCCAATCAAACGTCACGCATGCGCTTTACACAATCATGCAAATGCACATGCTCAAAGTTGGTGTTACATATATTTTAAAGTTTTTTGCTTGTTTGTATTGCACCTGTTATAGCGCCCCTTCATGCTAACTACTCAGAGGCGCTCCCGACTACAGCGCGGACACTGCATCGATCGGAGTTTCACGCCGCTGAGCATAATAATAATAGTAATGATAATAATAGTAATGATAATAATAGTAATAATAGTAGTAATAATAGCAATAGCAATAATAATAATAATATTAATAATAATAATAATAATAATAATAATAATAATAATAATAATAATAATAATAATAATAATAATAATAATAATACCGCCGTAGCTTTTAGGGGCACCTTCATCAGACCCACGCCCGATATTGATGAGGTGCAATCGTTCCAGAATAGATACATTGCTTTTATAAATTAAAAATAATAATAATAGTAATAATAATAATAATAATAATAATAATAATAATAATAATAATAATAATAATAATAATAATAATAATAATAATAATAATAATAATAATAATAATAATAATAATAATAGTGGTAAATGCCTGACAATGGAAGCCACAATACAGGGACCTAAACATGCGCTAAAGTTGTGTATACAAGTATGACTATTATAGTACTGTATAGTGTTGAACCATTTGATCCCATTTTTTTGCTCATTTTCGTTATTATACTTAACAACAAATAATAGCACATACTGACATTTTTAAAATCTGTGGGCCCTGTGGGGCTTCTGTTTGGCCGAACATGTTTAAGATGCCTTAATCCGGCCCTGGTGCCAAGGTCGCTGATTGAAACCTCCGTATAAACATCGTCATTACTTCTTTGCTCCGAGACAGGCAAGATAAATCAAGGACTTAAAATATAATTGAAAAAACGAGGAAACGTCTGAATGGGGCATGCCATTATTTTTGCCCCAAAGCACACACATAATTAATTCTTCATGAATTTATGGCTGCTACTGTTAGGTCTGCAAACTTTTTCCCGAGGTAGATCTATATAATTATACCTCAGATCCCTCAGGAGGTGAAAAGTTATCGGAAGACGTAAAATAATTATTAGGCCTAGCAATTTTTAACCCGTGGCACCTCAGACCTCTCAAGATTTAGGATTATTATGTGAAGACATTATCGTTATTACTTATTATTATCGTTGGGCTGTTGATTAATCGCGATCAACGCGTGCGATTAACGCGTTAACAAATTTGCGGTTAAATGTTTTAACGCGTTAATCGTGCGCGTTTATTAGACGGGATTAAAATGGAATCTAAAAAAATCGTTTTAAACGGATACATTCTTTGTAAATATTCCAAGAGAGAATTTGAGTGTCATCGTAGCTATTCGTCGCTCTATAATCTATCATCGCCTGCAAGCGAGCCAAAGCATGCATTTAATGATAACGATGAGTCGTCGACATCGGCCGCATCGCATCGTCCAATAAGGTTGTGTGGACACCCTGTCAGATTACATTGATGGAGCAAGACCAATGGATCCAGGTTTCAAATAATGAGCTAAATGCTTACAAAAGGGTAAAGAGATGAGACTTGGGGTTCAATGGTAGGCCTAGCCTACTATTTTAATTATTGTTAATCAAAAAGGGCTTCCATTGAACTGACCAATGTAAATAAACGGGGTTGCCTAAACAACTGGCTGAATAAATAATTAATATTGATATAGTAAAAAAAAAAGGTTGTCTATAATTTTCACATATACATGTAGACCTATAGGCTAGGCCATCATTTTAAAGTTGCCTCAAACTATATAGCAAAATTAACGGATTTTGCAGTTGACTGATTTGAACTGTGTTTCAATTCTGTCTGTAATACAAAACTGTTCAATAAACTAAATGCAGAAATTCAATAGACCTGAGCCAAAGGTTATTCGAATTGTTTGTAATAAAAAGAATGCATTTTTCATTCATGTTTCAGGGTCTTTATAAAAAAATATTAAGATTAATATACTCGAAGGAAATGTGCTGCGATTAATTTGCAGTTAATTGCGATTAAAAAAAAATAATCGTGCGATTAATTTCGATTAAATTTATTAATCGAACAATAACCCTAATTGTTATTATTGTCATTTTTTAAATTTTTATTTATTACTATTACTATTAATATTAATATTATTATTATTATTATTATTATGTGTTTTTTTTTAAAATTTATTTTTTTGCCCTGAGGTACTTATGATCCCTCTGGGACTTACACCCTAATGCTAAGATAAATAAGATTATTATTATTATTATTATTATTATTGTTGTTATTATTATCATTATCAGTATATATATAATTGTTATTATTATTATTACTCCTATAACTATTTATTTATTATTATTTATTTATTTATACCCAGAGTTACATAGGGGAGGTAAGGAAAAGAATTGCACTTGGTAAATTCGCAATGCAAGGAATGGGGAAAGATATGGAAGGACATACATGTGAGCATAGTTGTAAAAAAAGTTTTTCCGTTTTTTATTCTCTCCCAGAAAACGTCGTTTTTTTCGTTTTTTATTTTTCCCATCGTTTTTTATCGTTTTTTATTTTTTCTTTAACTTTATTTATTCATTTACTTTCTGTTATTATTCTCCTTAATTTTAATTTTTTCTGATATTCCTTATGTTTTCCGCCAACTCTCAATGATTCAGCTAACTAAAGTCATTATTTCATCGTTTAACATCATCATTTAAGAGATTGCCTGCGTGAAGTAGGTTCCTAATCAATTTTTTCAAGGTTAAAATGCGGTTTTAGATGTAGCAAAGTCAAATTATTTACCGTTTCCGTTTTTTCTCTCGTTTTTTTGTCGTTTTTTATTTTTTCGAAAAAAAGACGTTTTTTACCGTTTTTTATTCTGTTTCCATCGTTTTTTTACATCTATGCATGTGAGAATGAAGACAAAGTCAAATCTAGTCAAAACAAAGATAGCACTATATCGGTAGCGAAACATGGACAAGGACGAAAAGCTTGGAGCAACGTGTGAAATGTGGATGTTGAGGAATCTACCATGGTCCATGCATGGAATATCTTGGAGGGACAAGAGAACATACGAAACAGTTTTACAGGGAGACCTAAGAGGGGACTTGTCATTGAACCAAAGAGCCACAAGACAGAAACTGACGTATTTTGGTGAAGTGATGCGTGCAAATGGATTGGAGAAGGCGATGATGTTGGCGCGTGGAGAGGGGACGAACCTACGAGGAGAAGAGGACGACCGAGGACTGCGAGGAGGCGAGGACTATATAGGTGGATGGAGGAGGTGCACAGGAGAACAGCGATGAATCTCGCACAGTTGAGAGAGGCGACAAAGGATAGAAGAGAATGGAGAGGACTTGTCATGATGGTCGCTATAGGGTTCCACGAAACGACAGCACAAGGTGGCATATGATCCCTCATGCTGCAGAGACTTAAATATTAATTAAGAACAGAATAAAAAACATCTGGAACGGCACATATATAGTAATTGTCGATCTTGGAATGCAACCGCATTGAATCGCCCAATTTTGCCCAACAGTACACACAAGTTGAAATATATACAGAATGTGGTATACATTGCAAGAAATCTACGCATGCAGAGTGCAAAGAATTTCTAAACATGCATAACACAATAATATAACAATGATTATACTTGGGAACTGGCCATTTATAGAATGAAATCACACTCTGCAGAAACAGCGATTAAAGGGTTAAAAAAAAGGAAATGCCTTGACGCCGTTGCATTGCATGCATGCATGCATGCAACGGCGTCAAGGCATTTCCTTTTTTTAGACCATGCATGGTCTAAGAAGTGGCTTAAGAAGGCGTTCAGATTTCAAAATAAGTGCCTGGACGCCGTCCCTCATGCCCGTCTATAATCACGCGTTAAGCCTGCATGGTTTCAAAGAATAAGCTACCTAATCGAGCTGCATGTAGTAGCTATATACTGTTATAAGCCTATATATTCATAACGATTTCAATGGTGTATTATGTACGTCCTATCAATTTTTATAGGACTTCTTAGAACGTAGGCCTATACACAGATTTATCTTCAATGTGGTTAAAGGTACAATATCAGAGGCAGGCAGACATGGAGAGAGAGAGAGAGAGAGAGAGAGAGAGAGAGAGAGAGAGAGAGAGAGAGAGAGGCAGACAGACAGACAGACAGACAAACAGACAGAGACAGAGACAGACCGAGATAAACGGACCATATATGATATAAACCACATGAGACATAATATTATATATAATTATAAGTGAGTGAATGCGTGCGCAAGTGAGTGAGTAAGTATAAGTATACCGTCGCTGTTGTAGTCAATCGTCGTCGTCGTCATCATCGTCGTCGTCGTCGCCTGCGTGTTGTTGTTGATGCGTTGATGGATGAAGTGCGTCTGTGACGTCATTCGGAGCAGAGCATCGAGCGGACAATCGGACGAAGACCCTCTTCCACTTCCAAGGCCGACTTCCGCCATCGCTTTTCCACTCCCTCCACTCCCTCCTCCACCGCCTCCTCCTACATCGATCTCTTCCTCATCCATCTCCCTTCCGTCATCATCGTCATCACCAACGCCGCGAGCCACCTCCATGTCCTCCTCCTCATCGCCGTCCTCGTCCGACCTGCGCCACTCCCTGGAGCAGCTCGAAGGATCGTTGCTGACGTCGTCGTCGTCGTCGTCCCACGGACGGATGATGCTGGATTTCGTCGACGTCTGGTCCTCCACCGTGGTGCTCTTCCTCTTCCTCTTCCGGTCCTCCTCAGACGATGAATTTCCTCCACCGCCCCCGCCAAGGATGGCCGAGATCGAGAACGACGTGACGCTTTTCCTTGCCGACGTGTTGCCACGGCAACCGGCGGCGGCACCACCGTTTCTATAGTAACCAGCAGCAGCCGTGCCGACGAACGTACTTGCAGCGGGGACCGGAACCGGTTTCCATAGCGACCAGCTTCCCGCCAATTGTCTCAGCAGCTCCGTTTCGTGGCAGCAGGCGATCGCGTTGTTGCCATGGAGACACGAGCCGTGATGGGAGGCATGGCAACCGACGACGACGCTCGGGTTACCATGGTAACAGGAAGGTCTTGGCGGACCGATGACGCGCCAGGGATGCGGTCGCTGATCCATGATGGTTCCGGAGTGGAACTGACACATCATTGTTCCAGCATATACACTGACACTTATTCGAACGACGAAGCACCTGCTATAACCGACCGAGCGAGCGAGTGAATGGCGCGAAAAAGCAGACGATCTGCTCGGCTCAACTTCTCTCAGCTGATCTCGCTAATGATCGAACCACAACATCAGGTTGCCTCCTCTTCCTTCTACCGACGACGAATTGTTGTGCCCGTTATAACAATATATAAACGAATGGCTTTAGTGATGCCCCTCGCCTTCTACTTTGCCTTCTACTCCCTCCCTCAACTCCCTCCTCCTCCTCCTCCTGCCCCTTCTCCTCCTCCCGGCGTTCACGAACCTCAGATAACTTCCCCCCACCCTGAGTGTAAGAAGACGAGGGTCGGTAGCATGCTAATGGGACTGAAGAGCGGACGGAGGCCTATCTAGACGCTGCTCAGATCGACCGACGAAGCAGAAGAAGAAGAAGACCCAACGCCCAGACCAACCGACCGACCGACAGCCCACCCACCCACACACCCACCATCGGACTTGCAACGACCACAGACAGAAACGAAGGAGAGTGACATTCAACTGCAATGTTATGTCTTATAGTCTTATATAGATAAACATGCTTTGGATATGTATACGCACATTATATGCATGTATACAGTATACAACTATACATATAGGCATATATGCATGCCTACGCCTATGCACTTTCATATTGTACATACATACATAATTATATACGTGACGCATACATACACAAATATGGGTACATGCGCAGTTACACACATCATGTATAAAAAATAAGCACGTCAATGCACACTTACTTGCCCACAAGCATGTATACATAATTAATTAATAATATTATATGTACACATAATATCTTTTTTAAATTTCAAATTGACACAACACGGAATGATTACCATTCATAGTATATGACTTGATGATGACAAGTCACTATACAGAAGTCGATTTGAACTTTTAGGCATCCATGCAAGGCATCCATCACGTGCTGTTGCTA
This sequence comes from Lumbricus terrestris, assembly GCA_949752735.1. NCBI lineage: Eukaryota > Metazoa > Annelida > Clitellata > Crassiclitellata > Lumbricidae > Lumbricus > Lumbricus terrestris. The sequence goes on along the minus strand of OX457037.1, from coordinate 39,465,874 downwards.
ATTTTACCAGCTCCACCTACCGAGTGAAAGGTTGAGTAGATCTTTGGCAGGGTATAGCGAGAAGCCAAACCTAATGCATTTCCTGCAGATGGTTATACGTCTGTCTGTTATAATGTCTTCGTTCATATGAGTGATATCATGATTTGACTGATGCAATGCAAATTTGGTCTTCCGTTATTTCGCTACTATTCTACTATATCCTTCCAATCTTGCATGGTGAATTCTGAAATTGTTTGGCACTCTTATGAGTCTAAATCACAATCATGTAAGAATGTAATGTTTCTTTAATTTGTAAATTTCGAATAGAGTTGAATTTATTTGTCGCACTTGTGGTCTCGTAATTGTTGTAGGCTACGTCTAAAATTAGTTTATATTTAGCAATTGCTCATTTGACTTTTAGCACCTGATCACGTGATCTACCGTTCAACAAGTCTATGTGAAGACATGTCTGTGTGAGATAATTCGTACTAGGAAGATCATCGTCGAAGTAGTCCTTGAGCTCCGCCCAGATGAAACTCCTCCCTTCTGAGTTTGGCCAATCTTCGGTCGGTACTGCATGATGTAGCGCTATCAGTAACC
>OX457037.1:39440295-39462795 GCA_949752735.1 Lumbricus terrestris | reverse complement strand
TATTTATGCTGAAATAAACAAGATACACTGAGTATGCATGTCATATATATGTATATATATATGCCATGTATGCTCCGTGTATGTGTACAGAAGCGGATCCAGGGGGGCAATCCGGCCATTCCCCCCCCCCATTTAAAAATTGCATGGGACGTGGCCCCCCATATGGTTTCGGCAAGCCATTAAATAAATGCAGCGGGAGAGAAAAGTTCCCGACTACGATGACTGACGACTAAAAAAAGGTCATCAACTATATTTTGGCGGCTAAAAGGGTATCTTTTTCTTGGTAATAGGACGAATGACTAAAAAAAACGCATCAGATTTTTCGGCGACGAAGAAGACGAAATTTCCCCCTTGTACCAACAAGGCCGAAAATTTTGGCCCCCCTTCGAAAATTTCTGTAACCGCCACTGATATTCTATATACAGTATACCCATAATTATGTATATATATATATGTGGCACGTACACCGTGGTTAAAAAAAAAACTAAGCCAAATTGTTTTCCATATATCTCTAATACCTGATGACATATCACGCTAAAAATTCTCCAAGTATTTAGAGAATTGGACCAAGAATATGACTCCAAAATTTCAAGAGATAAAGTTGAACGGATAAAAAGATATGTATCTTTCAACTTCATATGCGGAAATATCGGTTTACAAGCAATTTTCTGTTAGATTCAATGCAATGTAAGTCAAACTGTTTTCCTTATATCTCTAATGCCTGATGATTAATCAGTCTAAGATTTTCCAGATATGTAGAGAATTGAACCACCAATATTATTCCAACAGTATGGTTTGATTATTGAATTAAATAAGATGCTCAAAATGTCCTCCTCCTGCTGCTTGCACACAAGCCTGGAGGCGCTGGCGCCATTGCACAACAGCATCGTCGATTATCCTCTGGTCCAAGCGGTCCCACACTTCAAACAAGCATTGCTTCAGATCGTTTATATCATGGATTGTTGTCTGGTAGACTCGGTCTTGCATCACGCTCCGCAGTTTATAGTCGACAGGATTCAAATTTGGGCTGTTCAGAGGCCATTATGTGGGAGAAATGAAGTCTGGCGTCTCTCTTGTCAGCATTCAATGGCTTCCTTGGTTCTGTGGGCTGGGCCAGTCTGGGACTGGATTTCTGATTACAGGTAGAAGATGTTGTGACAGCAGAACGTCTCGATAATAGGTGCCATTAATTTTTACTCCGGGATCAATGAAGACTAAAATTAATGAGAACGACCAAGCGCCGAAACCGCAACGAACTTGCAACAGACTTGCTGGAAACTGATAATTCGGGAGATGAAGTTGAAATATCCATATTTTTCTATCCGTTCAAATTTATGACATGATATTTTGGAATCCTATTCTTGGTTCAATTATCTAAATATTGGGAAAATTTTTGTATGATTAATCGTGAAACATTAGAGATGTAAGAAAAACAGTTTGGCTTACATTTTCAGGAATATAACAGAAAATTGCTTGTAAACTGATATTTCCGCATATGAAGTTGAAAGATACATATCTTTTTATCCGTTAAACTTTATCTCATGAAATTTTGGAATCATATTCTTGGCCTAATTATCTAAATATTTGAATTTTTTAGCGTGATATGTCATCAGGTATTAGCAGTGGCGGCGCTACGCCAGGGCATGGCAGGGCAAATGCCCTGCCAAAAAAGCCTTTGCCCTGGCTGTTGCCCTGGTCGTTGCCCTGCCAGAAATTCTACCCTGGGAGAATTTGTTCTGGGATATTGCTTCTTACTGTTCACGTCTGGCCACTCTCTTGCAGTGCAAAAGTTCTGGCAGGGCAAAAGTTCTGCCAGGGCGAAATTCTGACAGGGCAAAAGTTCATGAAGAGAAAAAAATCTGGCAGGGCAATTTTCTGGCAGGGCAAAAGTTCTGGCAGGGCAAAAATTCTGGCAGGGTAAAGACCGTAAAATTTTGGCATTCAAACGTTCTGACAGAGAAAAATTCTGGCAGGGCAAAGATTCTGGTGGGGCAAAAGTTCTTGCCGTGGAAAAATTCTGTTGCTGTTTAATGTTTATCCACATTGCCGTATACAACTAACAGCGTATGCCAAGCTGTCGCTTTATTGTTTTTCAAATGAAGCGCAAGCATTTGCGTAGACAATAGACCTAGCCTAAAATTATACCTGACTCCTTTAGGACAGTTATTTTATTTGCTGAACGCTTTGCTTTCGAAATGCTACTCGAAAGAGGTTTTGCAATGCTTCACAAAGTCACAGAGATTGGTCTACAGGTTGGGCCATAAAATGACCCTAAAGTTTTTTGCTCATAACCTTAAACCTTGGCCAGGGGTATAGTAATTTTGAATGAAATTTTACAGGTTTAATTAAGACAGTTCATAGTTACTGTGGCGGAAAGACGAAGGCGTGCCGTGCTGCACCGTCTCAGGAGGCGGGTGCCAGCCCAAATATGCCCGCGTGTCGTCTCAGGAGGGAGACGCGAGTCCGCCTTCGTTGTATTTCGAAGGAAGTGCAGCCCCTTCCGACCGATACGCCTCACCCAAGAAACACACGACGATGAAGAGATGAAACACAGTTTATTCACGGCAGTACGACACTCATCAACTGTACATCACGACTCGCTCTACGACTGACTGACTACACTGACTGCGACTTGATGACTGACTCTCACTCTCTCGATAACTGGATGACTGACTACTGACTCTGACTACTCGAAGACTGCATGACCGACGCTCGACGACTCTTCGCTGACTGACTATCAGAGCAACAGGCTCCCTTATATATACTACAGGTCGTACACGCCGGCGACCGACTTCAAAGAGATGGCGGTGGAACATAAAGGATTCGCGACCGCGGGGGAGAGAGGCACATAAAGCGATGCCGCCAATACCCTCAATACAGTCGGCGGTGGAACATAAACGATTCGCGCTGCGGGGGGAAGGGGCACATAAAGCATACCGCGGTCGCGGCCGATAATACTAGGCCAAGCGGCGACCGACTTCAAAGAGACGCCGCCAATACCCTCAATACAGTCGGCGGTGGAACATAAACGATTCGCGCTGCGGGGGGAAGGGGCACATAAAGCATACCGCGGTCGCGGCCGATAATACTAGGCCAAGCGGCGACCGACTTCAAAGAGACGCCGCCAATACACTCAATACAGTCGGCGGTGGAACATAAACGATAGGCAAACCCAAGTTCGCAACATCCCCCACCCACTACGATTAATAAAATGTCCTCATTTTAGTCACCACGATGAAAACATTGGCCAACGGGCCCACCAAGAGTCTATAGCTAAGAAAGTCTCTAACAGCAATACCCTAACTCTGGCACGGTCATCATACAATTAATCTAAATATGCCCTGAGGCTACAGAAACCCGTCCTTCAAGGGACAACTGAAAAGCAATTCCTCCACGGGGACTTTTACTCGTACGACTTTTAGTCAATAGCTAATAATATTAATTAGCCAGTAGGCAACAACGATCTTAACTATGCCCGTAGGCAACAGAACAAGCGTGAACTCAAACGGGCGGAGGCGACGTTCCGCCCGTAACACATTAACATGTGCCCAATGGGCAACCAAGCTACAGAAATTTGTTCCACAAGGAACAACACATAACAAGGATATTTACGTCCAACGGACCTAAACCAAGTTCCTGCACACTGTCAAAAATCGGGACTCAACCTCAACGGCACAATCAGCAAATCAATCTAATTCTGGTAACGGGCCGGCCGACGCACCGTTCGCTTGGGGCGCCGTTCAGTCCAACCAGCGTCCTGGGCCATTCTCTCGTCGCCCACATCATGTGGGCGGGGATACGAAGGCGGGATAGGTCCGGTCGCCTCGTCAGGTCCATCTTCGTAACATGGCCGCAGCTTGTCCACGTGAGCGACAAACTTCTTGGAATTCGGTGTCTTCCGCAATACGTAATTGACAGGACCCAGTCTTTCCACAACGACGAAGGGTCCGGAGTACATCCGGGACCATTTCGGACTGCGGCCTTGGTAGCGACGAGGAGTGTAGTACCAGACGCGCTGACCAGCGGTGAATTCCGCCGGACGTACGCGAAGGTCGTAAGCGTGTTTGCGTCGTTCGGCAGACACTCGCAACTGTTCCCGTACCAGACGATACGCCTCGTCTAGGCGTTCGGCCAGGTCCTGCGTGTAGGCCGCGTAGGAGTGGATGCGGTCCTCAGCATCCGGAGGTCTCCCATAGACCAGATCGATAGGCGCTCGGGTCTCGCGCCCGAACATCAGGAAGTTAGGCGAGTAGCCGGTCACTTCGTGCTGCGACGCCCGGTAGGCGGCAAGCACCATAGGGAGCACCTCGTCCCAGTCTCGCTGATGGCTGCTAACTACTTTCCCTATCATGGCGTTAAGGGTCCGGTGGAATCTCTCGATTAACCCATTCCCACTCGAATGATAGCTAGAGGTCCTAACCTTATCGATTCCCATTAACTCACAAAGTTCCCGGAACAGGTGCCCATCAAAATTGGTCCCTTGGTCAGTCAGTATTTGCAGAGGGGCCCCATAGCGCACAATAACCGTTTCGACCAGCGCACGGGCAACAGTAGTGGCCTCTTGGTTAGCCATTGGTATTGCTTCCACGTACTTAGTAAACCCGTCCATTACGGTCAAGATATAAATGTGCCCCCGGCGGCTACGCGGGTGAGGTCCCGTTATGTCAATGCTTAGACGCTCCCATGGTTCTCCACACGTCAACGGCTGGAGGGGACCCTGCCTTGGAGGCTGTCCACGATGATACTGAGCACAGGGGGAACACCGCTTGCAGAATCGCTTTACATCCCCTGACCAGCCCACCCAGTATGCCCGGCGTCTTACTTGCCCTCGTGTCCTACGTACTCCAAGGTGCCCTCCCGTTAATCCCGTGTGAGCTAATCTCAAAAATTCCTCCCTCTTAGCTTTTGGAATTACGATTTGATCCACGCCCTCTGGCGTCTGGCGGTAAAGCACGCCATCTCTTAAGCTCATTCGTTCCCGTTGGTGCCAGTAGATCTTTATCGCTTCATTCTCCTGCAAAAGTTCCACAAACTGCGGGATGTCCGCTCCCTCCTCTAGCCATGTACGAACAATCCTCAAGTCGGGGTCGTCCCGTTGAGCTTGCTCCATCGAATCGCTCTGGCTAGATTCCGTACTCGGCGTTGGAGTCTCAAGTGACGTGACTGCGGCGTTCACCAATATCAAATCCTCCAGGCCACACTGGCGGCACGGGCGACGCGAGAGCGCGTCCGCATTCCCATGCTTCCGCCCAGGACGGTGTATTATCTGAAACTCGAATTCCGCCAGTCGCTCCAACCATCTACCTTGCTGGCCGATAGGTTCGGGCGTCCGCTGTAACCATTGTAATGCAGCGTGGTCTGTCCTCAAGAGAAAGGGCCGGCCCAGCAGGTACTGGCGATACAATTTGGTAAAGTGAACTATTGCCAGCAGTTCCTTCCGGGTCACACAATAGTTTCTCTCCGCGGCGGATAGGAGGCGACTCCCGTAGGCGATCACTCGCTCCTCGCCGTCGATGTGCTGTGACAGTACCGCTCCTATTCCCACGTCACACGCATCGCAGTCCAACACGTATGTTCCTTCATCTCTTGGCAAAGCTAAGACAGGATCGGTCGTCAAGGCTGCTTTGAGACGATCAAACGCCTGCTGACACACGTCATTCCAAATGAATGCTCGGCCCTTCTTCGTCAGCTCAAACAGCGGGGCCGCCAAAGTCGAAAAGTTCTTTACGAATCTCCGATAATAGGAGCAAAGTCCTAGGAATGCTCTTACGTCTCTCAACCTTTCTGGCTCCGGCCATTCCACTATATCCCGGACCTTTTCCGGATCCATGGCCACACCCTCTGGCGTCACTAGGTGGCCCAAGAAAGAGACAGTCCTTCGCAGCAGCCGGCACTTGCTTGGCTTTAACTTCAGATTAGCACTTCTCAAACGCTGAAACACTCGTTCCAACCGCTCTAAGTGCTGTTCCGGCGTACTCCCAAAGATAATAACTTCGTCCAGATAGACCAGACACGTCTCGAAATTTAATCCGGATAAAACTATATCCATTAACCTCTGGAACGTGGCCGGAGCGTTGCAAAGCCCAAATGGCATCACCTTCCATCTGTAAATGCCTCTTCGGGTCACAAAAGCAGTTTTATCGGCGTCCCGGGAATCCATCGCGACCTGGTGGTACCCGCTCCTTAAGTCCAGGGTACTGAACCACCCTCCGCCTGCTAAAGCGTCCAGACACTCATCGATTTTCGGCAGTGGGTAGGAATCCTTCCTCGTCCGATCATTCAACTGTCTATAATCTATGCAAAACCTGAGGGCGCCATCTTTCTTTCTGGCCAGCACCACGTTGGAAGCCCATTCACTAACTGCCGGTTCAATTAGTCCGTCGTTTAGCATCCTATCAAGTTCACTGTCGATAGCTGTCCTATGCGGCAAAGGATGGCGTCTTAAGGGCTGCCTAACGGGACGCGTCTCGTCTGTCTCGATTCTATGCATAGCGGCAGTCGTTCTCCCTAAATCTCGGTCGGTCACTGAGAATACGTCCCGATATTCAAGAAGCAACTTGTCCAACCGCTCCCGAATCTCGGAGGGAACTTCCTCCGGCAAATCTGCCATTAACATATCTCGGGGCGAAATTTCACTAACAGGTGCGGTCCCTTGTCCCCTACCTGTACCCAATTCCACCTCCACTGGATGCAATCCTCCTAGGAATCGATCCTTCGTTAGCGTAACGGTCTCGTCGCTCAGGTTAACTACTCTAACACTAGCATCCGCGCGGTCTCCAACGACGACGCGAGCGAGATGCACCCCTGGCTGTATCTCTTGGGCTTCTGTCATCCATGCAGGCGCTATAGTAGTCAGATCCCCGTACAACGTCTTCACAGAGACTTCGCTCTGGCATTTAGGAGGCACTACAACCTCTTCAGCAATTATCACTCTACGGCACCACATAGATCCGTTCCCTTTTACGAGGGGTACCCGTCTACGTCCTAAAAACAATGCCCCGTTACCAAAACCAATTCTACACCGGTGTTCCCTCAGCCAATCCATACCTAGCATGGGCTCGGTAATCTGGTCAGATACCAAAAATACTGTGGAAACCTCAAATCCGTCCCTTATCTTAATGGGCAAACGGACCTCCCCAAGGACATTAATGCTAGTGCCATTTGCAGCCATCAGAAAACGAGAGCAAGATTGCAGTGCTAACCCTTCGACGACTGTAGACGGGATCAAGCTGACCTCGGATCCGGTGTCGATTAAACACATCTGTTGTCGTCCGTTGATGCTCCCTCGAATGTAAACGGCGTTGCTGCTGGCTCGGTCCGGCAATCTTGGGCGAGTCGTATGGTTCATCAGAGGCGGCGGCGCCTCCGTTTCTGTGGTCTCGACGTCGTTCCGGCGGTCGAAGGGGCGACGAGGCTGGCGGCAATTCCGGCTAATGTGACCTGCGCGGTTGCAGTTGTAACAGGTCACACTCCGTCTCGACCGGTCCTGGTCGTTGGCGCTGCTGTTTCCGGGGCGGCCGTTGCGCCCCAGATCTTCGTCGGTTGAAGCACGGTTTCGCAGCTCCTGGAATTGGCGGTCGATCCTTCGTTCCATATCCGTCTGCCATCGTCTCTGCTCGTCGCGCTGCGTCTCTAGGAATCGGTCGAGCGTAGACTGGATCTGAGTACTCGCATCGGTCTCTTGAGTACTCCGCACGCGGTTGGAAGGCCTCCGTCTATCGTCAGAATCGTTCGTCCGTTGGTAGGCGTCCAGACGAAGCGCCGTCCTGTAGGCCTCGTCCAGGTTCTTTGGCTCCCGCTCACGTACTTTGAGTGACAGGTCTCTGTCGCTCAACGCCTCAAGGAAAGCATCCTTGGCGATGATCTCCGTGGTCTCGTTCGAAGGTACTGGATACGCCAACACGACAAGGCGACGAATGTCGTGCAGCAAGTCGCTCAGAGTCTCTTGGGAACGCTGGCGTCTGTAATAAAGCTGAGCGCGAAAGCTTTCCGCCTGGCCCTCCGTTCCATACCTCTGTCGAAGGCGTTCGACAAGCTCCTCGTAGCCGACGTTCGGACGAGCACCGAAGTCCCACAAAAGCTGCGTGGCAGCTTTCTCCAGGCTGCATCGAAGATAGTCGACTCGGTCGGCGGCAGTCCATTGGTTGTGACGGGCGCAGACTTCAAACTGCACCAGGAACGACTCCAGCGATCCCGTGCCGTCAAACTTTCCCGGCTTCATTGGAGGCGGTCGAGTCCACGGCCGTCCTCCGGTAGTCTCAGGCATTCTCAGGGAAGTCTCCCGATCGTCAGACGTCTCTCGGTAGCTCACCCTCGTCGGCCTCCGCAGCTCCTCGATGAGTCGGCCTCGGTCCGTTCGCTGGTCTGCCATTGCACTCTCATCGGCCAATGGCGTGGAAACGTTCGCTCGTAGATCGGCGAAACCTCCAGCGGCGTAGGCGATTGTGACTTCCTCGTCTTCTTCCATCGTCGGTTGATCTGCGAATGTCGATCAGAAGGCGACCACACAGACCCCACTTCTGGTACCAGTGTGGCGGAAAGACGAAGGCGTGCCGTGCTGCACCGTCTCAGGAGGCGGGTGCCAGCCCAAATATGCCCGCGTGTCGTCTCAGGAGGGAGACGCGAGTCCGCCTTCGTTGTATTTCGAAGGAAGTGCAGCCCCTTCCGACCGATACGCCTCACCCAAGAAACACACGACGATGAAGAGATGAAACACAGTTTATTCACGGCAGTACGACACTCATCAACTGTACATCACGACTCGCTCTACGACTGACTGACTACACTGACTGCGACTTGATGACTGACTCTCACTCTCTCGATAACTGGATGACTGACTACTGACTCTGACTACTCGAAGACTGCATGACCGACGCTCGACGACTCTTCGCTGACTGACTATCAGAGCAACAGGCTCCCTTATATATACTACAGGTCGTACACGCCGGCGACCGACTTCAAAGAGATGGCGGTGGAACATAAAGGATTCGCGACCGCGGGGGAGAGAGGCACATAAAGCGATGCCGCCAATACCCTCAATACAGTCGGCGGTGGAACATAAACGATTCGCGCTGCGGGGGGAAGGGGCACATAAAGCATACCGCGGTCGCGGCCGATAATACTAGGCCAAGCGGCGACCGACTTCAAAGAGACGCCGCCAATACCCTCAATACAGTCGGCGGTGGAACATAAACGATTCGCGCTGCGGGGGGAAGGGGCACATAAAGCATACCGCGGTCGCGGCCGATAATACTAGGCCAAGCGGCGACCGACTTCAAAGAGACGCCGCCAATACACTCAATACAGTCGGCGGTGGAACATAAACGATTCGCGCTGCGGGGGGAAGGGGCACATAAAGCATACCGCGGTCGCGGCCGATAATACTAGGCCAAGCGGCGACCGACTTCAAAGAGACGCCGCCAATACACTCAATACAGTCGGCGGTGGAACATAAACGATAGGCAAACCCAAGTTCGCAACATCACACATGATGGCCAGATTTCATTAAAATATTCAGATAGAACAAATTAAGGTTAATTTACTTTTAGTGAGACCACTCGATCACTGTTAAATGATGATTCAAAAAACAACATGACGCAGCAAAAAGCAAAAAAAACGAATTTATTAAGTCACATCTCAAATAATTGGTGTCAAATAAACTTGTTATTGACAGAAACTCGTTTAGCCTATTTAGAAAACTAATAGCGATAAGAGTCTGAAAATTGATGGTCGCATTGGAGTTGATTGGAAAGATTTCTCTCTGGAACACATCAAGTCCATAAAAACTGTGCAAAAGGCTCAAAACAAGTGTGGGTGGGCATTGGTGGTGGACACATTGAACACAGGATGTGATGTACTATAACGCTAATTTGATAACAACTAGGCTATATTATTATTTGAAATGAGACATAAAAATCGCTTTGTTGCTACTTTTTGTTGCATTATGTTTTTGATTCGTCAAAAAGTCGGTTGTCTCACTAAAAATGATATAACTCTTGTTCTGTTTGAAATATTGCGGTGAAATCTGGCCACTCTGCGTAGGCCTAAATAGGAATTGTCTTTAAGCTGTAAAATTGTATTAATTTTTTTCTTCTGGTCAAGATATTGGCAAAACACTTTAGGGGGTGTCTTTTCTATGACCCACCCTGTATAAGGTTTCTAAGATTTCCTTTTCAAATGTCAAAGTGTTTGATTTTACGGCATTTCATAATTCATATATTTTCCCTTTTTGTCGCTTCCCTGAAATGACATGTGCTAGAGGCTACCTCTGGTGCTGCATGAACCTCAGTTTACGGTGGGATATTTATGGCATGCACGTACGGTAGCGCAAAATTATAGGCCTATGTACATGTAAGCCCGTACTACCGAGCACGTGAGTCGCCCTCTGCCCTGGTTACTTGTGTTACTGCCCTGGCTATGCCCTGGCTACAAAAAGTGTCTGGCGCCGCCACTGGGTATTAGAGATATATGCAAAACAATTTGGCTTAGTTTTTTTTTGAACCACGGTGTATATAGTCTTCGAAATGAACAAAAGTTATTCCTCACGTGTTATTATTATTCTGATCTATAGGGCCTGATGACAAAAAATTTCCCGATGTTTTATTTTATATGCACCATACATGTATAGGAGAGTCAAGAGCAGCTCATGAAGTCTACGGACTTCCGTTAACAATTAACTCAAACTTCTCAAAGGCCTATAATTATTTTATATGTACATGTATACCATCGTACAATGCAAAGCCCGCACAGACCAATACAATTCAGGTATAATTATATCACAATAGCCTACAATATATGATACATTACGATATAATAAATGCAATGCATTACATTACGATACAGTATAATGCAATAGAGTACACTACAATTCAAAACAACGTCAGAAGTGCACAACGTTTGGGATCTTTAGATATCGAGACTTCAGCTTATTCTCTGTGACGACGATTTCTGGGTCTATCAGTTTGTTCTTCTTCATGTGAGCGTATAAAGTCCTACGCCATCTATGGAGCATAATAAAATTGTCGTGGTTTCAATGCTCATGCAGTCTCCAGAATATTAAAGGTTTCGTTGTCGTTCTTTTGCTTTAAGAATTTATGTCGAAAATGTAATGAAATGACCTCAAAACAGTGTGAGAATTGTGAAAAAATTACTCGGGGATGGTGGGGTTGGACCATTATCCATGCACTTGAAATCGAGACTTTACTATGGGCTCTAAGAAAGACTAGAGTTGAAATCCCCCAACCCCTTCTATTGAAGGGTAGGCATATATACAGGCTAACTATAATATTGTTACGGGTAGCTGCACTGGTATGGCGATGTTGTCAGGGCCTCACCCCAATTTACCTCCGAGAGCTATGCAGCATTACATTGGGTATCCAAGGACGTCGTCAGCTACGCTCTGCTGATAATGGAGTCCTCTTAGTTCCTTTTGCTCGTACTACTACCATGAAGAATCGAGCCTTTTCTGTGGTTGGACCAGTGATCTGGAATGGCCTTCCTTTTGAGCTACGCCTACACCCTGGGACTCTATACCAGGATCCTTCCTAACTCAACTTAAAACTGTTCTTTTTGGGCGCGCTGGAGTCGGGAGCGCCTCTGAGTAGTTTTTTCTTGAAGGAGCGCTATATAAATGTCCGAATGAATGAATGAATAATACTTATCTATATTATAAGGCAGAAACACTTTCCTTATGTTTGTTTGTTTGTTTATTGTTTGTACGCTTTTGACTCTCCCCTGCAGAATAAGCTCGGAAATGAAACAGCGTCGGTTTAAAAAAAATTGTAATCGATTCTTACCCAAATTATAAGGTCATCGCAACTATTTTCAGGTTTTAATTCAGTTTAAAACAAAAGTTATTCGCGTTTTAAGACAGATTTCATCAGTAAATGATCACACTAGCGCGTAAGTCAAGAGTCTACACCGCATGACGTCATACCCGCCCAGTAATAATTTGCGCAGCGCCCCGCAGCGGCGGGTCACCTTTGGCCTTTTGGGGAAGCGGGGTGGGGTGGAGGGTTGGCGAAAACCCGAAATCTAGCGGTCTACGATGGGTACCACAGTGGAGTAGTGCAGTATGAGAATTGTGGAAAAATAACTGGGGGGGGTTGGACCATTATACACTTGGAATTTGGGCTTGAAAAACATACTTTAACATGGGGCTCTAAAAAAGACTGGGGGGGTTGAACCCCCCAACCCCCCCGGCAATTCTCACCCTGGAGTAGTGTTTAAAACCCTAAATTTCCCGGGCAACGCCGGGTTACACATCTAGTGATCATATATGCCAAAACTGAATACTTCTGCTGCAGTCAATCGTAAGTTACCAGTCGTTCGCCAGGTGGCCAGGAATGAAGTGGCGGAATGTATTATTCTATGGTAAGATGGTCTACAAATTAAAGTTAACCTAATGGTTGACAGGAACAATGCCATAGCCGCATAGCGTATTACACGGTATAAGCTTACATCGTCAGTACTCATAGTACTATATAGTTAATTATACAATCTCGTAATTGAAAGATATTCTTACATAGGCCTATATAATAGGCCTATATATAATTATATACACACACATCGCTCACTGGCGATTTATATTGATTCGCATGATAAATCAAGCTATAAAATAGGCTAGGCTTATATCGTACGGTAGTACGGTATAGCCTCTACCGTATAGGTTACCTAATAAAATTGTTGTTTACCATATAATAAGCGCTTCTCGAAAAAAAAAATGTTTTTAGATGCATTCTCAGCACGCGGTTGCATCGATGGAAAGAAAAAAGGGCATGCATAGAGAAACCAATCATTATTTTGGCCCTATAGGCCTAGGCAGGCTGTGATAAGTCACAGTGTGATAATTGTGGAAAAATAACTAGGCGGACGGGTTGGAATAATTATAGTAATATATATTATGATCCACTTGGCATTGGGGTGTGAAAAACAGACTTTGCTATGGGGCTCTAAGAAAGACGGGCGGTTGAAACTTCAAACCATTGGCAATTCTCACCCTGGGTGGATAATGGGTATGATGTATATCTGGGAATAATAAGTTCAACTGAATTGAATTGAATAATTATTATAATACGATAATTATATAGGCTATATATATGTATATATATATATATATATATATATATATATATATGCGAAACATGGACAAAGACACTGGATATGGAAAAGAAAATCAACGCGTGCGAGATGTGGATTTGGAGAAAAATGTTAAGGATTTCATGGACGGAGAAGAGAACTAACGAATCGGTGCGTGAGGAGCTCGGAATAGAGAGAGATGAGACACTACAGCAAAAAGCGACTTGGAGGAAATTGAGCTACTTCGGCCATGTGATGAGATCTAACGGTTTGGAGAAGGAGCTGATGACGGCATGCGGTGAGGGAAGGAGGAGACGCGGAAGACCAAGGAAGAGATGGTTGGATGAGGTACAGGAAAAGTCTGGCATGAACTTGGAGGAGCTGAGAGAGGCAACAAGAGAGAGGGGACACTGGAGAGGATACATCAAGAATATCGCCAGAGCTCCAAGAGCTGACGGCGCCAGGTGACCAGGTGGTGATATATATATAGCATGCACACCATTTCTTGATTAAAGTAATTTCAGGGAAACATCGCAATAGTTAGGCCTATACTTGGAGTCTAGGACAATACCCCCCGGACAAAACCCCCGGACAAAACCCCCGGACAAAACCCCCGGACAAAACCCCCGGTATAAAACCCCCGGACAAAACCCCCCACTCACAACCGAGCACTTGAGCATCTGGGAATACGTCGCTGACGACATTCATGGCGGCAAGTTCGAAGTCTGTAATGTAATGTAATGTAATGTATACATTACACGTACATTGTACATTGCATTACATTACAAGTGTGCATTACATTACATGTGTATTGCATAACATTACATTAGAATGTAAATACCTTACATTACATTGTATTGCATTGTAATTGATGTGATGTAATGTAATGCAATACATTACATTGCTACCATACAACTACGTTACATTACATTATGTAATGTAATGTAATATAATGCTACTCAATACACTTGTAATGTAATGTAATATAGTGTAATTACAATGTAATGTAATGCTGTGCAATACACTTGTATTGTGTTGAAATGTAATGTAATGTAATGTATTGTAATGTATTGTAATGTGTTATAATGCAATGCAATGTAATGTAATGTGATGTTATGCAATGTTAAAGACGAAATATATTTCTTTTACAATAAAACATACCGGGGGTGGGGGGTTTTATACCGGGGGTTTTGTCTGGGGGCGGGTTTATACCGGGGGGGTTTTGCCCGGGGGGGTTTTGTCCGGGGGTTTTGTCCGGGGGTTTTGTCCGGGGGGGTATTGTCCTGCTCCCCTATACTTGGTCTGTAAAAGCGCTAGGTATAGGCTTCTGCTGTTCAATTGAAACCCGCACAGCTAAACACAAAATCCGGCCTTCTGCCCTTCTTGGTCGTTGTCACGTTGACCCATCGATTTCGTGCGGGCTCCCTTTGGTGCTGCGCTTGTTCCCCAAGGTCCACTCTGAGCTCTTTTTATGCGCATCTCAAAACTGTCCTCTCTGGCCGAGTTGCATGGAATCTGAGTGGGGTGCTATATAAACCCTCGTGGTGAATAATTAATGAAGCGGAAGGTCTTTTGTCGCATTCGCCAGAGGGAGCAAACCGCAAGAGTTCTGCTCGCTAGGTTGCGCCAGATGTGCAACGTTGTACTGAAGCGTTAGTGGTCGTCGTTCACCGAATCATTCGACTGTAACGACTGCTGGCAAGTGATCGGTGGTCTATGGATAGACGGGTGGATACAGCAACTGCGCGTTATCTTCTACGATCACACGAAGCAATGGATGATGCTCTCCATTGGAACACTCTACTCACCGCGGATAGGTAAGAGATTTTATAAGGACAAAGATAACTCGATTCATCGAGGATTTCAGCTGCCATTCTGGTCGTGAATGCGTTTGATGAATTTCTCTCGTAAAGGCGCTGTATAAATTGCAGGTAATGCGGCACCGCATAGTTATCCTGGTCACAAATCTCTGGATTCTGAGGCGGCTGCTCCAGTGTTCCAACAACATCAGGGTTCATTCCCCCGGAAGTCAAGGTCAATTCTGCTGAAACTCTGGTCATGGGATTCAAACTCCAGCCTGCAGTAATTGTCAACTGGATATAAGAACGAACTCCAATTTCCAATAGAAAAAAGCCAGTATCCGGTCCATTTATTTGTTCACTCCTGCGTATTTATATATGGGTGTCACTGGGAAAAGGAGTGTTCACTGTTTCATTACTCCAGGAATTACTTTCAACTGTTCAGGGTTCATAGTCGTATAGTATTCATTCATTCATTCATTCGGACATTTATATAGCGCTCCTTCAAGAAAAACTACTCAGAGGCGCTCCCGACTCCAGCGCGTCCCAAAAGAACAGTTTTAAGTTTAGTAAGGAAGGATCCTGGTATAGAGTCCCAGGGTGTAGGCGTTGCTCAAAAGGAAGCCATTCCAGACCACTGGGCCAATCACAGAGTATATTAATTATGGTGCTACCTCTACCCGCCTTGGTCAGCGGGTAGAGGTGGCATTCGTTCCTGTATAAAGGGGATCAGGTTTCGCGTCGTCCATTCATTCTTCTTAGGATCTGCAATCAAATCTTACCTAATCATTTCTGATCTGATCCAACCCAGTAGAATCTAATCTAATCATATCCAATCAATTCTCAGCTAATCCAATGACTTCTATAGCGCCATCGTCGCGATGTATAAGGCATTAACCGACGTTCGCTTTAAGTAAACGGTTTATATAGTCGAGAATGGAAATCCACTGAAGGAGATTGGACGACACCCGATAAATATTCGTAACGAAACCAGAAATTTAGGGATTTTAGGCTATGGATAAATTAGTTGTATACGTATATATGTATAGAAGGTAAATCTTTAGTTAAAGATCTGTTACCATGCATGACCTTCCAGAACAGGATCCGATGCTATCTATAGCCTAAGCTATATTGGAAGCACTGAGTTGTGATGGAGAGCATGTGTGTAACTATAAAATAGCAAGATAAATTGAGTGTCATCAGCATACAAGGAAGGTGTAAGTAAGCAAGGAACAAGGTGCAGTTGTATATAACGTTGATTTGTAGGAGCCCAGCGCAGAACCAATTGGGCGCATGAATCGAATGATTGGCTGGAATTGATTAAGTTTAGTGGTGCATAGAGCAGTGGCGTAGGCAAAGGGGGGTGTTGGGGGGGGTAAAAAAACCATTGGCTCAGGAAGAAAGTTTTTTAAAGGTCATTTATCCACTTAAATAAGAAGAGAAAAAACAATTGCTTGTGGTAACAATTGTCTTTCTTACTTTATTCCCTTTGTTACTTTATTCCCTTTTATTTACTGTAATACTGTTGTGTTGGTGTCAGAAAGGGCATCCGGCAGGCCAACTCCCCGCCATCATAAATTCCTGGCTACGCCATGCATTGACATAGAGTTTATAGGCGAAAGGACCGAGAAAGGCCAGACTAGCGATTGAGAAGTCGAAGAAGTAAGTTATGATTAACTGTATCAACGCGATAGACATACTGTGTAGGCCAAAGCGGAATGATGGCATTTCCCACTTTCCGTTTCTACTAAGAATTTGCAGGTTGATGATGAAGTGCCTGTAACACAATAACAGCCTACTACTCATGTCGCTATGCATGGTCGACCCATAGGCACATAGGCGTAGGAGACGGGGGTCCAGGGGGGGCAAATGCCCCCCCAAATTTCGGGCAAGTCTGTTTTTTCGGGCAAGTAGACCGGGAAAATATTAACCAAACTTCTTGAAGTTCAACGTTCAACGTTGGTATAGGCCTACCACATTATCTCCCAGTTCCATCTTGCCCGAATCGAGTTAGATATTAGCTAACAACAACCATTGTTAGCAGAAATTCACGAAAAAGTTCTGAATTTACGGTAGTGTTTTATAAATAAGCTTCATTAATGGCGAGAATCGAAGCAAATTCAAGAGCCTAAATTTGGCCGAAAATCTTGCCCGAATCGAGTTAGGTATTAACTCACAACAACTATGGATGGCAGAAATTCCCGAAAAGTTCTGAATTCACGGTAAATAATGGCTATATAGAGTCGCAGCAAATTCAAGAGCCGAAATTTGACCGAAAATTGCGACTATTCGTGGCATTTGGGAAAATTCACAGCATGCAAGCTAGGTGGAATAGAACACGGAATTCACTGCCTGAATGACATCGAAATTTCTACTGGTCATGAGGCAAAATAGACACGATAATCTTGAGATCATCAACATTGAGCGTGCAGATCTTGGTCTGCTCTCTGAAAATTTACCGATATTGTCCTTCTTGTTAAGTGTGCGGGATCAGGGTGTTGCCCTTGATAGCTCACCTAAAGTACGGGTATGCTTTAACTGAGCACATTTCCAAAAGCACACGTTTCTCTTATTTTCATCTAAGGTGTCTCAGGATCTTTCGCCGTTCTGTCCCCACCCATTGGCTTCCTCTCCTTGCTCACATACAATCTAAATTCCTCACTCTGATCTTCAAGACTCAGCAGGGTTTTGCCCAAAATATCTGACCTACGTTATACTAAGGCCTCACTCAGCTTGCTCCAACCGTCCAAGCACTTCGTTCATCCAACAGACTTGACTCTTGTTTCCGCCTTCTAGAACTGAAATGGCTCAGTCTTGATCGTTTGCCTCAAGTGATCCTTCTCTTTGAAATGAGCTTTCTCCTTGCGTTCGCTCTATACACTTTCTGTGGCAGTCTCTCTTCTTCAGTCTCTCATCTTAAAACCTGCCTCTTCGATCGCGGTTTTGCGCACTAGAAGCGCCTCTGAACGGTTCGCCCTGCTAGAGGCGATTTGTAGATGATTAGATACAATACAAAACAATGTACAATTATGAATTTAATAAGTTGCTCGTGTGAAGTTTGAACTGGTTAAGCGTCAGGAATATATACATAGGCTACATAATAAATTTGCATATATGCCTATAATTACCCAGCCTGGTCCTATATAATATGACCGGGCCCCGGTGTATTTGTCCCTTGTCCCCGGGTGTGGGTGCAAAAACAGATGTGCACGACGTCAATTATTCCGGGTTTAATTTTTCGGGCAAAAGTAAAATTTTTGCCCCCCCACTGCTGAAATGTCCCCTACGCCTATGCATAGGCAACCCGAAAATAGGCTGATTTAACTTGATTAAGAGTATAGCGCAAATACGGCAAAGCAGGGGCGGATCCATGCAGAGGGGCCAACCCGGCCTTGGGCCCCATTTAGAAATTTCTTTATTTTTCATCCGCTATTCTGGCTAGGAAAGTTGACGTGGAGTTCCGTAGGCCCTCCCAAGTCCACAAGGTCCGTATACGACTAAAAAAGGTCATCAACTATTTTGGCGGATAAAATGGTAGGCATATATCGTTTTCTTGGAAGTCGAGACAAATGACTAAGAAAAGGTTATCAGGATATGCATTATGCAGTCATCAGATTTTTCGGCGACCAAGACGAAAATTTTTCCCTGTCTGAAGACCGAAAATTTTGGCCCCCCCTTCGAAAATTTCTGTATCCGCCCTTGCGGCAAAGTGCCATCGATCTAACAAATTTCTTCAGCATAATTATCCTGATAACCAATAATCGAATGCGCTACCCTCGGTTAAAAGTTGCTAGCTTTTAAGCCGCCATGTATAGGGACCCTGAGCAAGTCCTTCACTTGAAATGCTCAATTGCTCATGATGCGCTTCGGCGTGAAACTCGAATTCAGTGCCCGCGCTCTAGTCGGGTCGCCTCTGAGTAGGAATCTTGAAGGGGGTACTATAGCAAGTGCTCGCACATATATACATAATTACATACTTACCCCTAAGTTACCTCAAAATGATAACTGGTTACAGCACTGTGTTGCCAAGAAAGGAAGCGCTAATCGCCAATGTAAAATGTATTTTGTAATATTATACGTGTGTTCAACGGATATGTGCATGCATGAAAAAGAAAAAAGGGAAGACCAAAGAAGAGATGGTTCGATATGATACTAGAGGACTGTCGGGAGATGGGTTGGTCCGTACAGGAGGCTACACACAAAGCCCAAGAAAGAGAGAAGTGGAGATTTTCCATAACTGGGCGGCTGTCACGTGCGAAAGCATCGCCAAAGCCATAAGTCAAGTAAGTCAAGTAAGTCATGCATGTGTTCATGTAGACCAGTGGTTCCCAACCTTTTTGGACTTTAGGGTCACTTTTTCTAAGTTGGAGGATACGAGAGACACTTTTTCTTAGTCGAAGGACATTAGGGGGCCACAAGGCTAAAATTTAATTAACCGAAGGCTTATACAATTGTTGTAATTGATTAAAAATAGAATGCTTGATGTTATTTATAGACGTCAAAATAAAATAATTTGCAATAGAAAATAATGTGTTCTATCCTGTTAAAATTGTCATTTTTTCATATATTTTTGTTAATTCTTTGAGAGATGAGGGGGCCATTTTGTCAGACCTGGCGGGTCACTTGGCCCGCTGGCCACGGGTTGGGAACCGCTGATGTAGACGTAGCCTATGTACACAATTTCAAGTTGATATCAATTCAAGTTAATGTTTCCATCAACATAAGATAATGTATAAAGTGTATAATGTATAGGCTATATGCAGGCACAAATGCATGCGTATACATGCACAGTGGTATACGTAGAAATCTGCAATAATTAAGCAAAGGACAATGCTTTTTAATTCATTATAGAGACCTGCAGCTTTTTACTTTAATGCTACATGTGCAGATGTGCGCTACATAATAGAGTTCCTCGTACAGATTAATTAATCATCTTTCACAATTTATAACTTTGAGCCTCGTAAATATTTCTAGTGATTTATGTGTTTTGCAAGAGTAATGGCAGCATTATACAGGACCAGCAGTAGGCCTATAAAAAAACTGAAAGACAAGCTATTTGATTGATAATAGTTTTTACCATGGGCGGAGACTTGGGCGGAGACTTGGGAGGGGGGGACGAAAATGACCGGCCGAAGATTTTGGGCGGACGAGTGGCTGAGTCACCGACGAAATTTTCCATTCTTGCCGGTCAAAAAGTTGATGACTTTTTAGTCATCACTTTTAACGTGACGTGTCCTAACGCTTAACGGTTGGGGGGGGGGGGGACAAATGCATGGGCCGTCCCCATCACATTAATTGTCTCCCTAAGTCTCCGCCCATGGTTTTTACATATATAGTTTGGCCGTATATATATATATATATATATATATATATACTTTCCCATTTGCTTCATTATTTCCTTTCATTCTCATGGATGGTATAGCCCTGATGAGATCCTTTCAAAAGCGTGACAGTGATGGCTCAGCGTCTGATTGATCAGCCATTGGTCTTGCGAACAGCCTGAAACTATAATGTTTACCAGGCAGGCATAGAATACACACGGGAGTGGGGTTAGTGTAATGGTAAACACCGTGACATGAGTAGCACACGGATGCGGGATCTCTTTCGCCATGCACCCCCCAAAAAAGACCACTCAACAGTTAGCGTTGTTAAACTGTTAAACTGCCGACAGTCTCACACACACACACACACACACACACACACACACACACACACACACACACACACACACACACACACACACACACACATATATATATATATATATATATATATATGATGGGCGCCTTGCATGGCTGCCGACAGTAAGATTCGACTCCTGTATGTATACTGACCTGTGATCATTCGTTCATTACTGATTGTAATCATATACTGCGCTCAACGAAGATTATTATTATCGTAGAATGAAGCATGCAGCTTAATGAGTTGTGCAGCTTCTGGTGACATTACGGTATACTATAGCTTCAAGTTGGTACAGCTTCTCCAGCAGCGTGGCCTAGATTGGACCAACCAATAATCATGCTGTTTACTTAACGAACCTACATCTACGATAGACACGATACAACGGCAAAAGCAATATTGTGTGATGAGACAATAAAGGAACCGTAAGTGCAGTGCGTGTAGAGAGCCAAGCACCTGTATACGACAGTCATTAAATGGTAATGTCTATATATATATATAGGCCCAATACTGCATGGAAGATCACATGCATTGTACTCTATCCTACCCTCCTCAGTCTCACATATATATATATATATATATATATATATATATATATATATATATATATATAGTCACATTTACTTCATGCAAAACGGACTCTATAGCTACAGAAATTGATGATATTTAGAGACTTTACAGCACTTTACATGGCGTTGACGTTAGTAGCACAGGGCGAGGTTTCGCTTCAATGTTTTCGCATCAAGGTCTTGTAGGCCTTTACTTTTTTCTTCTATATGCGTATACATGCGCGAGTGGATTAAAAGCTATAGATGGAATAAATGAATGGATGGAATATATATATATATATTATATATATTTTATATATATATATATTATATATATATATGGTGAGATGTATTGGTGTATTGGTAGAATAGTGAAAGACTAGTGGAATATATGTATATATGTATGTATATATTATATATTTCGGAATATATGGATGAATTGAATGTATAGGCTATGGACGGATGGAATATATATGGATGGATGGAATAAATAAGTTTGAATTTAATTGAATTGAATATGTGTATGGATGGAATATATGTATATGGATGTGAATTACGAATGGATGGAATATAATTATGGATGGATGGATGAATGGATGTCGACTTGAGTCCAGTGGCAAAATAGAGGTAATCATAAATGAGCCACACCTCACGTATACGGCAATCTGGGATAGAAGGTATAGGCCCGGGAAGGGAAGGGAAACTTGGAAAGGGCGGCGGGAAGGGGAAGAAGAGGAATAATTCAGCTCGATGCTTGACTTGTAGTGGGGGGGGGATGGAGGTCACTACCAACCTGGCTGGTGAAGAGCGACGATATACCAATCTTTGCCATAACACAGCAACTACTATTGCTGGATACGCACGTATATCTGGCAGGGCTAATGGGGATGAAAAGACGGGGACTTGTCACAGTTTAAGTTTAACGATATTGCCACTTCAAAGATGATTAGTGTCCTTCATCCAGGCTTGGGACTGGCACTGGCAGAATACAACCAGGGAGGGGGAAAGACATGGTATATATGGAGGTTTAACAACCAACGTCTTTCCCAATCAAATATAACGGTTCTTTCCAATTTCTTCCATCTCCGTTTCGTTCTCATCTTCCATCCGGTTGAACTGGGACACATTCAATCCGGTAAGTCAACCAACGATTGGTATACAGTTCGTGCTTTGACATCTGCTGGCGATCGATCTTTTGCCCTCTGATCGCTTGTCACGGTCAAATTTCCAGTTCTAATTTGTCGTCCTTTGGCTGCTTCAATCGTCATCCATCCAACATTCGGCACTTTTTACTCGAAATCCTCTAATTGTATCGAAGTCTCGGGTTGCGGCGGTCGGCCATTCCGATTGCCATGGAAGGCATACACCATAGACATCGTGATGAATAATTGATCGTC
>OX457037.1:39422795-39437795 GCA_949752735.1 Lumbricus terrestris | reverse complement strand
CTATTAGCACCGATTATTGCAGGTCATCTGTAAAAAAATTAGCCATTACCAATGGGACTTTGGACCAGGGCCGCCTTATGGTCATCGTAGGCCCTATAGGCACTTTTGCATATTAATCTATTCGTAGGCCCCTATGGCCTACGAATAGATTAATTCCGCACCCAGACTTTCTACGTGATCATAGATAGACTTATAACTGAGATGAAAAGCGGCTAGCAGCTTACGCAACACTACATGAAAGATTCAATTTTCTTCTTGACAGAACTTTATCAACTGAAGAAATAGTCATTAAGGCATTAATTGAGATATATCCATGTGATCTAGATTCTAGAAGATGCATTTATTAACGAATTTCTTTTGTCTTCTCGAAATCTTTGCAGACAATCAATCTGTAGCTGAAATGATTAGGTCACAAATTGCTGACAAACTGGTCTCCAGTTTTCCAAATGTCAATATTGCTTTTCGGATTTATCTTTCTATTTTTGGAACAAGTTGTGAAGGTGAACGTTCTTTTTCGAAACTGAAAATTATCAAAAATTACCTTCGGTCAACGATGGGACAGGCACGATTATCCTCCCTTGCATTACTTTCAATTGAAAGCGACTTAATGCGAGAAATGACATTTGAAAACGTTATAAGCGATTTTGCGAATGCAAAGAGCCGCAAAGTTAACATAATAATAGCTTAGCCAATGTTACTGTCTCATTAGCTAACTCTAGCCTTAAAAAGTTAGCTCGTTAAAATTAAATTTGCAAGTTTTCGTTTTCTGTTTGTTTTTCCGGTCATTGACCAATCACTTCATTTATTTTTTAATATATTTTTTAGGATTTCGTAGGCCCCTGGTAAGTTCGTAGGCCCTAGGCACAGTGCCTACTGTGCCTACTGGATAAGACGGCCCTGCTTTGGACTGTTAGCATAGTTAAGATTTGTGTATTCGGTGATCTCCGTTCTTGTGAATTGTTTAAACTGCATAATTGTACACTCTGTAACCGGTTGCGTTCTGTCAACCGGATTGTTGAATAAAGAGAATATTATTATTATAATTATATAGGCCTATTCCTATATTATACGTTCCTAACTCCTTATCTTATTACCCAGGCTACTTGTAAAAGTAACATTGGCTGAAAGCCCACATTAACGCGACGTTATAAAGCAGAGGTTATATATAATTTCATATATTTCAAATCAGGCAACCATTTATCAAAGCATCAACCGTTGCACATTGAACACAAACAAACTAAAACATTGACGATTAAGATAACATAAGCAGAAAGAATAATCAGCACATCGTAAAACAAGGTCCTTTTGTGCACTTAAAAATAATTAATTTTCGTTTATTCAACAATCCGGTCAACAGACCGCTGCAGTCGGTTTTGCAGCTGCAGTCAACAACAACAATCGTTTCTATTAACAGAATAGTTATAGCCTGCAATAAATGGGCGTTATTGCCAGGGTGAGAATTGCGGAGGGGGGGCGTTTGCGGGTGTTCAACCCCAGTCTTTCTTTAAAGCCCCATGGTAAAGTCTGTTTTTCACATTCCGATTCCAAGTTTATCATTGTCCAACCCCCCAGTTATTTTTCCACAATACTCACACTGGTTATATACAAAGCACTCTTTATCCTACGGAGCTTCGGGAATCGAACTGAGCTCCGCCGATCTGCATGCCAGTGTGTCATCCAATGCGCCATAATATATAGGTCAATAGAAAGCGGATTCATGGTTTCGGTCTCGGCTTTTTTTTATCAATTTGCGTAAACTTCGATAAGCTTATTACGCGAGAAGTCAATTTCATTGAGTTCAAATCCCAATGGATTGCGGTCTTTTAAGCTGGATCTCAAAGGAACTGTCAGCAGCTTTGGTTGAGAGAAAACACGCGTCGTACGGAAATGAAGCGAGAGTCCGAAAGTAGCAACGTCGAAGGGAAGGCATTAAGGAAATTGTCGAAATTCAATTGGTAATTTGTTTAGTATAATAGGACATCCACTGGATGAACAACACAGCAGAAAATAGCGCTCTAACTAAATCGCAATGTTTAGAACTTTAGACAGTATTGTTATTTTTGCCAGAGGTATATATATATATATATTATCTCTCAGGCTCTAAGAATCTATTCTACGTGGTTAGTGGTCCTCGTCCTCGGTGCGTTGTGCGAAAGTGCATTTAATATTTTTGTGTAAATGGATAACCACTGGAACAAGTGCACGGTCTCTAGAGGGTCACCTAAGACGGCGGTAGTGTGGCGCCCCTAACTCCATCACGTGATCTGGTCTTGCAGTTGATGCATGGTGCCGGAACTGTCGTCTGCGTTAGATTCGTTCAAATGTTGCGAAACCTTCGTTTACCGTCGCAATGACCCTATGCTCAATTTCTTTGTCCTGACGAGTCTGTTTTATTGCAATTGCATCCTTGCAGGTTTGCGAAATTTCTGATTCCATCAACTCCGATGGCGTCCGGCCCGTTCTGTACTGTGTCCCCCGTCTAGCCGTCGTTTTTCTGAATTTTCTCACATAGCCTAAGCCTATGTAAGACTTAGAATAATAAATAATGCAGGCACACACACGCACGCATGCACGCACGCGCACGCACGCACACACCGACACCCGCACACACATACACACACACCGACACCAACACACACACCGACCCACCCACCCCACACACACACTGACGCACACGGACACACACACACACACACACGCACACACACAATGTAATATATTCTGTTCGTAAGACTTAAGCTGAAAAAGACTGAAATTCAAGATCCTGCTCCTGAGTCGCGCTTCGGTTCCGCCTCAGTAGCCTTCAATATACTATGCTACTCTAGATGTGAGTTGTTCTATCGGTTTGTTCTCAGTCGATCGTTAATCACTGCGCTCTGTGCCCAGGGAGATCTGCAGATCCCTCTCTGCCATATATCAGCAAGAGAAAACCCATGTCCTGCAACATAAGACCCTCCCTTTGGGACAGTATTCCTGTGAAGAATTTTACGATTTATTTTAACTGGACCCAGGACAGACGTAGATGTACAAATCCGTTATATAGACACCCGTGTTCTCGACCCATTTTTATAGGTCCTAAAATGTGACTGATAAGAGCCTAAGCACATGCAGGAATACATACATACATACATACATACGTACGTACGTACGTACGTACGTACGAACGTACGTATGTATGTATGTATGTGCGTGCGTGCGTGCGTGCGTGCGTACGTACGTTCGTACGTACGTACGTACGTACATACATACATACATACATACATACATACATACATACATACATACATACATACGTACCTACGTCGACAATTATTGGCTGTGGAGAATTTAGAAAGGCCGCAATGTACGCTTGTACTACCTCTAAATATGGCGGATCAGGGCTTTTTTAAAACGTGCAGTCCTACACAATTG
This sequence comes from Lumbricus terrestris, assembly GCA_949752735.1. Lineage (NCBI taxonomy): Eukaryota > Metazoa > Annelida > Clitellata > Crassiclitellata > Lumbricidae > Lumbricus > Lumbricus terrestris. The sequence goes on along the minus strand of OX457037.1, from coordinate 39,434,384 downwards.
TGCAGTTGTAAATTAATTTGTGCAGTTGAAAAATAGTTATATGCAGTGTAAATCATTAGAAAAAGGTAATTGGAAGACCACGGAAGTAGAAGGACATGTGCAGTGAAAAATAAGCAGGAAGGTGAAATAAAACAATTTCCAAGTTGTTGACTAAAAAACAGGTCATTGGTTTTTTCGCCGACTTGCGACATTTCTTGGGAAAATTTTCTGAAACGACGAGATATTTTCGCCAAACAAAACCGCACTAAAAAAACCTCCTGGTTGTGGAGTTCTAAAAACTTCTTTTAAAAAGCCCTGTGGAGGATTCTGTCATTTTGGAAATTACTTTAGCACTACATCAGAGATTCTAGAATGTAAGTTAATTTCTTATGCATTGCAGTTCTGGATCTGACCATGCTTAGTATGACAAAACCGAGGAATTGTCCGGCAATGATTCGCAATTAACCCGCCTATATTATAATTTGCCGTGAACGCGTTTCTGCTACTTCAGAGCAACGAAGAGGCCTCTAATGAAAACATATATTTAATATTCTTATCTTGTCTTATCTTATCTAATGAAACTCAAAGGGATGAATCATTGGAAGACTGAGAATGGAACATCTCGTTCCTAAGTTTATTCTATAATAGGTTATTGATGTTCCATCAGGGACAATCTAATTGAAAAGTCTTACTGATGTTCAAAATGTAGCTTCCATCCCATTTAACGAATCTGCGTGGTCAAATGAATTTGGAATTCTGATTCCGAACCCTATATATAGTTGCATGATTCTTTGGTCATCTACATGTATCTACTTAGCTATACATGTAGGCCTATACCACTCTTAAAAAAGAAACTGCTTGGCGAAGGAGCCTATAAAGACAATGAAATCTATCCCAACGTAATGCAGGGTAATGCAATATATGGCACATTAGTATATATATATATACATACACAATTTCTTCCAAGCTCTCCACTCGAATGCGTTTCTGGATAGCCTATATTCAGTATCGAGCAATCATCATTACTAGCTGACTTTAAAACTTTCCACGAAAGCCTTCTTTTCATACCATTCATTTCTTGATGTCTAAAAAGTTGAAGCTGACATCTAGAAATCCTGCAAAACATCTGCACAAGTCTGCCAATGAAATCAGCGGATTCGTTATTTTTTAAGTGGGTGGGGGGGACTGGTCACAGGAAAGATGGTGACTGATCACAAAATCATAAATGCCTTGTCAATTAGGCCTTTACTGTAACTGCCCATGCAATGGACCCAAATCAATATGCATGTGACATTAATCACTACATAATATAGATAATAATGTCGCTGCGCTTCTTTCTGTTAGAAACGTTGAATTCGGTAAATCATTTGTTAACTCCAGATCGCAGATCTGCTGCATTTCCTTATATTTATAAATTGTGTTCGTCCCTGCAGCTAGCTATTCCCTCGTTCATTTCAAATTGGCTGAGATGGCCACAACACAGCATGGATATATATTACTCAGTAGTCTTATATACATGTAGGCCCCAGTGCAACAACTGATGCGTGGATGAATCTCCGGCAAAGACTCTCTCGCCCCGCTTCCCTTGGCTTTTATTTGCCACCGAGAAGTAATCCGTTATGTCTGATATCAGTTTATCTTGTGGGTGTGGGATCACCAGTGCAAAGTAGTTTTTCGCAGGACTGAATATATTCTCTGATTGCATGAAGGATAACATTTGTCTTGCTTCTAGATAAATAGATCGGTGATTTTGTCTCCGACGTCCCATTAATAGCTGATCATGGATCAGTGTCGCAATTTTTACGAATGAAGCCCATATACTGTAGATCCAGCCAACGCTAAACAGCAAAATTGACCAGAAAATTAAGCAATATTTGCACATTCATATTTGTTTCCATAGAAGTAATTCCTCACCTGACAATAAAAACTACTGTTGACTAACAAACAGAGAAAGAGCAACATATAATAATTATTAATTATATGATACTTTGTTCGGAAGCTCTGAGTCCCCGACTGTAGGAGATGAAAGAATTATTGTTGTTGATGGCATTACCGCGATACAAAAGTCTGCAAGCGCTACCGCAAGTATAAGCTGCTCATTTATTCATTCATTCATTCATTCATTCATTCATTCGTTCGTTCGTTCATTCATTCATTCATTCATTCATTCATTCATTCATTCACTCATTCATCCATTCATTCATTCACTCATTCATTCATTCATTCATTCATTCATTCATTCACTCATTTCAAGAATTTATATAGCGTCCCTTCAAGAAGTCCAAACAGAGGCGCTCAATAAGCGTATACAGTTTTATTTACAAGACAGCCACGGGAATTATGAACTGCAGATTATGCATAAAATAGTTTCATATTTCACATAGGCATATAAGTAAAAATAGAAAATTACACAGACGTACTATGTTACCCCAGTGTCTAAAACAATAAAATGTTGATTGCTGTACAGAGCAGAGGACCGACGTCTAGCCATAAACCCGTCAGATTCCTGCCTGCTCATAGATCAAGAACCTCTGGGTCGCGTCGGATTTGACGTTCGGATGCTTTTATTAACGCTAACGCTCTTTGTTCATATATGAAGTTATTGGCCGGCGCTATATAAATCGAGAAACGTTTCGGACAGCATGGTTTCGCTTCGTCGCTTCATGGGCAAAATTGAAAGGATTTCTACGAAATTTCCATTTTCGGTTGGAATATGAAACGTTTATGTAAAAGAAGGCGTGGAGCTGATACAATATTCGAGAATATGCAGTAGTACTAACGCGGAGACGAGACGGCTGTATAAGCCGATCCTATTCACCCGTAATTCGACCCGTTGGTCCGAACCCGACGATTCAAATGGAAAGTAAAATTTTTGCGATGCAAATGACTCATGCAATGTATGGTATACACTACAGTTCGGATTTCTCCAGATATATCGATAAAATGAAACGTCTAGACAAAATTTATTTTCTGGCAATTTTATTAAGTTGTTCAGTAGTATACGGTCTACAGTGAGGTTATGATTTATGTAATGGGCTGTGTCAATAACTGTTGGCCTATTGTAGTAAAATGTCACAATGAAGTTGTGATTTATGTATAGTAAGCTAGCTGCGTCAATAACTGTATACTGTAGTAAATGTCACACTGATGTTATGGTTTGGGTAGACAGCAGCTGCTGTTTCGATCACTGTCTGTTGTACGAAATGCCACAAAAGTCGTTTCTATTTAGGACTACGTCTTACCGGAAGTGATACTGTACTTAACTTGACGTCATAGGTCACGAAGTGTATCAAGTCTCAATGCTGAACAGCGTGGACCATGCAGCAAACCCAGTGGCGTCGCCACGGGATGGCTTGGAGTAGTTTGAACAACTCCACATTGACAAATATAACACACTCAATTTGTTCAAATCTGTTGAGTTTTCATTCGGGTATAAGCCTATTGAGGGGGTCGAGCAATATTGACTTACACCTAGCATTACAATTTTCCATAACCACACTACTTTCTAATTACTGGCTACGTCCCTGAACATGCCATTGGTCACGCACAGCGTCATAGCTAATATACGGTATGCAGCAGGCAAATTATGCCAATGTGGTTCGTCATAGTCCTTGAAGTTCATGTATGGCCGCGAAGTAGGTCATGGGTCACGTAGAATGTCATATTTCATGTAGGACGCTGTAGGTCATTAATGGGTCATAGGTCAATAGGTCATGAAGCAAGTCACATTCCATGCAATATGTCATAAAGTGAAAATTTCTTCATAGGCTATATGCCACTGAGTAGCAGTCTTTTAGGTGGCGTGTTGCTGTTGTTGTTGTTGTTGTTGCTGCTGCTGCTGCTGCTACTATTGTGTCGGTGCCTCAGCTTTATAATAATAAATTAGATCTATATGCTCTTCCAAGCGCATGCAGACTATAGCATCCGGTATGAGAATTGTAGAAAAATAACTGGCGGGTCAGACTATGATCCACGTCGAGTTGGAATGTGAAAAGAAGACTTTACTATGGAGCGAGCTGTAAGAAAGGCTAGGAGTTGAACCACTTCAGTCCCCGAAAACCTTCCATCAGCTATAGTATCCATACCCGAGTCCGAGTCTCCTGTCTTTCTACATTCTAGATCACATCAATAGTAGCATGCATGCGCTTTTCAAGTAATAATAATAATAATAATAATAATAATAATAATAATAATAATAATAATAATAATAATAATAATTCACGCGCGTGAACCCAGACTTCATTTGTCTCTTAGGAGCACCACTCTACACTGGGTCGGCTCTTCAAATCGCACTCGACACCAGAGTGGAGGAGCTAAAAAGAGCTATGATTAGACTACGCCTAATAGCGCGCCAAGATGCGCTGCTTATTCTCAAAAGCTCTTTGGGCTCCCCAAAGTTACTATACAGTTTGCGTTGTGCGCCGTGTGCGGATCATCCCACCTTGCTAGAGTACGACCTGTGTCTTCGAAAGGGCCTTGAAGATATTTTAAACATCAACTTGTCAAATTCTCAATGGCTTCAGTCAACCCTCCCCATCAGCATGGGAGGACTAGGAATACGCAGGGTGTCTTCGCTGGCGCTTCCCGCCTTTTTGGCATCGGCCGCGAGCACCCTCGTCCTCCAGTCCGACATAATCGGAGTGCTCGACTTTCAGCCGGACCCGCAGGTGCAGAAGCTGATGGTGATGTGGCAGGAGGAACTAGGTATCAAAATCACAGAAGTCTTCCCAACTCAAATGCAATCTCAATGGGACAACCCACTACTGCAAAAGTCATTCTCGGAACTATCCAACTCACTCACAGACAAATGCGACCAGGCCCGTTGGAATGCAATCACGACTCAGCACGCCGGAGACTGGTTGCACGCCTTGCCTATCACTTCTTGCGGTTTGCGATTAAGTGACGAAGCTATGAGGGTGGCAGTTGGTTTGCGCTTAGGAGCTAACATTTGCGAACCACACACTTGCATTTGTGGCTCACTTGTCACAGCAAGGGGTGAGCACGGGTTGTCTTGCTCGCTAGGTTTTGGCCGTATGGCCCGCCATGGTACACTGAACGATTTGATATACCGTGCTCTTATTAAAGCTGGATACCCGGCGGCCAAGGAACCTCAGGGACTGGTAAGATCGGACGGCAAACGACCGGATGGAATCACGCTCATCCCATGGAAAGCCGGCAAAGGTTTGGTGTGGAATGCCACAGTGGTGGACACATTGGCACCGTCTTACCTTACCGCTTCAGCCATCCGAGCCGGTTCAGCAGCTAGCCTGGCGGAGGACAGAAAGAATCAGAAATACAGTGCCCTCCTGGATGCTCATGTTTTCGTCCCGGTGGCTTTGGAAACCCTAGGCCCAATCAACGACAAAGGCCAAGACTTCATCTCAGATTTGGGCCTGCGTCTAACACAAGCAACCGGGGATCCCCGAGAATCAAGTTTCTTGTTTCAACGTATTTCTATGACTATTCAACGCTATAATGCTGTGGCTTTCACAGGTTCATTTATTAAGCCCTTAATTGACATGGATGAGGGTGGTTGGACTCGCCCAAATGCACATAGCTGTTGCACTGTTTGACTGTTTGATTGTTTGCAATATTTGTTGAAACAATAAAGATGTATAATAATAATAATAATAATAATAATAATAATAATAATAATAATAATAATAATAATAATAATAATAATAATTGGCCGCCTCGCGCAAAATAGCAAAGTATGCAGAGCTCCCCGCAACACACAACTTCGTGCCAATAGCTTTAGAGACATTAGGTCCAATAAATTTGTCAGGTCGGGAGTTCCTTTTGGAATTAGGTCGTCGGCTGACTGAAGCCACGGGCGACCCTCAGGAGACCAAATATCTGTTTCAGCGCCTGTCCATCCGTACGCAGCGCTACAACGCAATAGCGTTTAGAGGGACCTTTATGCATGACACCGGGGACGAGGTCCTCGATTCATAGTTGCATTTAGTACTCTTCGGAGTAGATGTTAGAATAGGAAATTGTCTGTTTTACAATAAATGAAGTTGTTTAATAATAATAATAATAATAATAATAATAATAATAATAATAATAATAATAATAATAATAATAATATCTGTTTCAACGCCTGTCGGTAACGATTCAGCCATTCAACTATGTCGCTTTTAGGGGCACCTTTTCCAACTGGGACCTTGACGAATAGGGTCCATTCCAGACAAATCTGCTTTTATCGAGAGTGTTGAAGTCCCCGAGGGATCATGTTTACCTCGGATGTTTACCTCGGAGCAAAAAATAAAAAATAAAAAATAAAAAAATAAAAATAATAATAAGAAAACAAATAATCCTGAGGTATCATTCATACCTCCGGTAAAAAATAATAATAGTAGTAGTAGGCCTAACAATGCCGATTTCTTTGGCGCCGTAGCACAGCTATTCCGTACTAGTATTATACTATAGCGCTATGAGCTGCATCTGATTGCCTTCCTATATCGAGTCTACAAATCTTCTACAACTGAACTGAGGCATTACTCTGTTTGCAGTCTGCTTAACGAATGAAAGACACGACTTCCGGCGGTATATATAGTCGGCAAATATCGATCGCTTTAACGCCTTCTGTCGACGAATTCTGTGATCATTTCCGGTCTCTATTTCTGGTTATGTTTTATCACCTCTTCCAACTGAATCTGACTTCGAAGTCGTAGATGGCTTAACACAGTCGAACAGATGCATGCAATCATTCATGCATCAATTCATATCATAATGTCACTTGCTTCGCTAACAAGGACAGCTCTATGCGATATTTTAATAGTCGTGCGTATCGAGTGTTTACACAACTTGCTAGCAACAACAAATGTCGACAATTCCATGACAACGACTAATCTTCATCTAATTATATTAATGGCGCTTTATAGCCAGCAAGGAGCCATATATACGTTTCCCCTGATTGGTTCTTTTAACCCAAATCCGCCATTGACCGTAGGCTTACTCTGGTCAACAAAAAGCCATGGCATACGCTTCCATCTTTTGGCTCTTTAATATACCAAGGACCGTTTGTACACAGGATCGGAATCTTCTTCTTTAACCGCCATATACAAGTTTTTGGACGATAATCGGAGTTCAGGAAAGTTTCACGTCCTGTTTACAAAATAAAAGCATTCGTTTTATTGTATCCATGAAGGCAGATTGAGTTTGGGTCAGAAAGGGCATCCGACCAGCCCATAACCCCCCCGTCATAAATTCCTGACTACGCCACTGAAATTGTCTAAGTTTGCATCACACAACCTCAGTGGCTGACGGAAATGTTGCCGTTGGAATCTTGCCTGCTTGTCAAGTTGTCATGATAGTCGTGAGGTCATCAGTTTCGTCATCCACGCTACGTCATTATAGTTTTGAATGTTAAATAATTTATATAGCACTTGACTAGCATCAAAGGTCATTATTCTGAAATTTCATTAGAATCGATGGTCATCGACTTGAATTGTAAGGCTTTATGTAGTAGGGTATAGCAAGAAAAATGTTTTCGTTTAAAATGAACTTTGGCATAACTTAAAAGGTTGCTCCAGGTCCTAAATGAAAGAACTGAAGAAAAATTGCATCAAATTTATTGCATCTAACTTTGCCGCCGAGCACCTGAAGTTCCGTCTACTTTCGCAGCTGCAAACCATGGCAAAAATACATACCGTTCAAACACAAGAACTATGGTTATGGAGAACTAGACAGAAAAGAAAGAGAAAGGAAAGAAAACAGCAAGAACTATTATCAATCTCAAAGACTGTGCAAAGTATAGATGATACACCAGACAATGATTCTAGCTGTTAAACCGTTGACTCCGATCGCACAGCATCAGAATCAGTATGGGGACGTTTATATGCGATCTGAAGGAAAAGCATGCTCTCGCTACACCAAGTCACTCCCAGCTTTGTCACGGGAATGTGATAGATATAGTTTCTCCAATGCAGTTGGTGTTGCACTTGCAACAGAAGTACATGTGTAGGTCTACTTGTGGACTATGAAATTGTGGATGATGACGACCAGAGTTCAGCTACTGACAGATTGTGGGAAGAGAGAGATAAAGGTTTCGTAAAACAGTATCCTATATATATAGAAGAGGTGAAAAGCGTGAAGCTGCAGCATTGTATTTTGATGGTAGGACAGATATAACTGTAGCTATGTTTGCAGTCATTCGGTCATAAATTTATATCAAATAATGGAAGAGTGAACTAGGATAACTTTATTTAAGGTAGGCCTATATCTCACCATTTCACCAAGGAGTGGTTTAGCCGCAGGAATTTTCGAAGCAATGCGCATATTCTTGTCTGATAGGCCTAATGATATTTCTTTCAGTTCAATAATAGCTGTTGGCTGTGATGGAACGGCGGTAAATACAGGAATGCATGTTGCAGCAATGGAGTAATAAGAAAGCTGGAGTTGCATGCAAGGCATCCTCTCCAGTGGTTCTTCTGCATGTTTCATTTCAATGAGTTGACGTTACGACATTTGTTTGCTCATCATTGCATCAAGCTTCCTACCATATACTCTGAGGGAAAAGTTCTTGATAAATGTATTCAAAAGAATGGTTACTATGGCTACCCAGAAAATGTTTAAGTGAATATGATGATTGATGAGAAAAAAACACATGCAGAACTGGTAGCCAGAAGAATTAAAATAGCAAGGAAAACTGATCACTGTCTACTATCAGTTCATGGGATATTAAAACATTCACAATCCCAAAACTGAATTTAGAAGCCACTGTCTACTGTGCTCTAGTTAACTGGTTGCATGTTTTTTCAGACTTGAGCCTTCAATAACTTGCAAGTTTAAGAAAAATGACCTTAAAGAATACATTAAAACTGGCAGTAGGGCCTAGTGGACTATAGACTATAATAGCCTATAAGTGAAACGCATTGTCAGCATGTGAACATTTTGTGAAGCATAATTAAGGACCACAAGTTTTTCTCAACTTTAATAATTCATTCCATTTTTTAAGTTAGAATAATGCATTGGGGACCGTCCATAAATGACGTCACGTAACTGGAGGAGGAGAGGGTCAGTGGTCACACATAGGCTATATGACGATTTGTGACAGTCCACTGTTAGATATCATGCGACTTTTGTTTTAACGTGTGACCAGAGGTCAAAGGGGATCACCCTAAACTGCGTGACGTCATTTATGGACGGCCCCTTGCTTGTGGCTCATGGATGTCAGAATTGCCAAGCAAATTCACATGCTGTGCCATAAAATGTGGCTCACAATATTCCTATTTTTAAGCGTACTTACTACTTCAGATAAGAAAATAGTCAAATTTCAGCAGTGTTAATGCAATGCTCAATAGTACGGTATACTCGAGTAACTTCAGGGCCATGGCGGCAAAGTTAAGCAGCATGTCAGAAACAAAATTTCTATACCAGACACTATTATATGCATAGGAGCAACAAATTAATATATGCCAAACATAATCCTTTCTCGTCACTATACCCTATTATGTAGGGCAACGTTTTTTTTATGATTCACCGTGTATACAAAGACGTGGGTTGTGGGTGTAACCGTCGCTGAAATACACGAGCATGCATTTCCTGTATGCATGGACAGTTAGACCTGTACGTCTGTTTGTTTGTATGCGTACTTGTTATAGCGTCCCTTCAAGCTCTCTCTACTCAGAGGCGCTCCCGAATGCAGAGCGGACACTGCATCGGAGTTTCACGCCGAAGCGCTGAGCAATTGTGAGTGAAGGACTTGCCCAAGGTCCTTACGCGGCGAGGTGGATTCGAACCTCGAACCTTCCAACTTCAAGGCAACGACGCCACCACTACACCACCGCGCCCCACGTCTGTTTCATAGTCACAGCCACAACTGTTCTTTCATCATTGCTAATTGTATTCGCCTGTTCAATGTTCATAATATGCCTTATCTATGCACACACATCGGGTGTCTATTTTTAAGATGCAGCAAAATAATGCACCTCGGCTTAGCACGATAAATATAATATTATATAGGCTATATTATGTAGCCTATATATATGTATCATATATATATATTTAATTATATATAGGCCTACACATATATCACGCTATGCAGATGCATTGCCAGTGATCATAGTACTAGGTCTAGTTGTACTGGTCAGTGTGTTTATAATGATAGGACACTGGTAATAGTGGGGGCGGGGGAGTCGCTGCTGATGTCGTAAATAATTGTGGCAGTTGTGGTTATGCTTTCCTGTTGCAGATTATGGTGGTTGTTGTGTTTGCTGCTATAGTTCTGCAGTGGTTATTGTGGGCACAGCGTCTGTGGCGTGGGCGTCGGCTGCGGTTCAGTTGGGGGGAAGATGAGGGGGGCATGTAGATCCGAATCTGACTGATGTGGGTCCTTTTCTTGTGTATATATCCACTGACTGTTCTTCGGTCGCCATATCATGCGTCGCGGATAATCGTTTTGTTTACTGATAAATAAGCATTTGATGCTCCACCGAGCTTACACTTACCAGCAGCAGCAGCAACAACAGCAACAGCAGCAACAGGAGCAGAGGAAGAAGAGGAAGAAGACGTAGGAGCAAGAGCAGCAGCAGCGACAGTTAAATCAGCAATGACAAAAGCCACAGCAGTTGCAGAAGCATCAATGGCAACAGCAGCAGCAGCAGCAGCAGCAGCAATAGCAGCACCACTCTCTGTTGATCCACGTCACGATTCTTCAAATCCAACGCAGTAAATAATCGCCTGGATCTGTGATTGTAATTCTCCGTTGTGTCTTTCTGTAAATCGCCATGCATGTGGACCAATATACACAGCATGCATGATTCATGTCTTCCTGAAATGTATGCCTGTGAATGTCAATTAACTTGTGAATGCATCCGAAAGAGCATTTATTTGTTTAAATCTATAATTATAGGCAGCACCGAACATGGATATGAGAGATGCGGTGGATAAAATCAGAAACCGAGCAAGCTGGAGACGGCATATTGAGGCCTCATCGTTGGCGTATACATGTGCCTGACGGAGAAGAGACCAAGAAGAATAAGATATAGGCAGCCTATATATTATGTAGCCAATGTATATCATATCATATATATATATATAAATATATATATAATTAAACAGTGCATTTATGCACTTTCATTATGTTTGTGAGTGTCTACGTCTCTGTCTTTGCTATAGTAGGTCTATCTTTTAATTCAGTGCGTATGCTCTTACGTCTTATGCATGCAATATGGCAGTGAAGCTTTGTATGTTTAATTTTGTGCCTGCGCATGCGTGACTGTGTGGTCGAATTCCTCTGTCGCATTGTATTGTATTGTATTGTATTGTATCTGTCCACTCATGAAGCACTTCTCTCAGCAAAAGCCTTTCCGAAGCGCTCCCATTGCGTTTAACCCCGAGAGAAAAGGCAGGTTTTGAGATGAGAGAATGACGACGAAAGGCTACCAGGGCAGAGAGGATGGCAGGGTGAACTGATGGGAAGTCCATTCCATTGGGAGGGACCAATGCAGGGGAATTATCTGGATTGAGCCATGGAGAACCTGACGCGGCGAACAAAGAGGTAAAGTCGATCATAGGACCTATATAAGCGGACGCAGCGAAGTGGCAGAAATGCCGAGAGAAGGTCAAAACGAAGTGGCCTTGATGCAGGTGTGAAAGCCGTGT
>OX457037.1:39407795-39420295 GCA_949752735.1 Lumbricus terrestris | reverse complement strand
TTCGATTTTCCCCCCGTTTTATTCGTTACTTTCTTCTGTTTCGATATTCGCCATCAGTTATAATTTATATATACCACTCTTCATCCGTTTTATTCAGACCCATTTCTTTCAATGTCTTCATCTTCAATTCTTTCTCCACAGCCTTCTCCTCCTCCCCTTCCTACGCTGCTGCTGCTGCTGCTGGGCCTCAATCTCCGTCTTCTCTATCCTCTTACGTTTGATCATTTTTCTAAGTGTTTCACTTGATTTGTGATCCCATGAAGCGAATCGTGTATACGTTATAGCGCTGCGGACCATTTGCACCGAATCCAGATTCCAGCGAAAGCAGCAACAACACAGTTTGACCGAAAGAACTATTGAGAGATCCAACGAGACAGACAAGGACAGACAAACAGACGGACAAACAGACTGACGGACGGACAGACGAGCAGACGGACAGACGGACAAACAGACGTACGAACAGACGGACAGGCGGACAGACGAACAGACAGACGAACAGACGGACAAACAGATGTACGAACAGACGGACAGGCAGACGACGAACAGACAGATGGACAGACGGACACACAGACGCACGAACAGACGGACAGACGGACAGACGAACAGACAAACATACAGACGGACAAGCAGACAGACGGATGGATGGACGGACGGGCGTGCGGACAGAGAGGCCATGAGGCCCGGGGCGATAGAAGCAGCCATTTGCCATCAGAGACTAAATGTATAAACATATCTGAATCGTTGCCGTAGCCGTCGCCTCTGCAGCAGTTTATGCTTCTTTCAGATTGAGTCGGCATTTGGCTTTGCTTTGTCTCAGATGCATTGAAAGTCTACTAAGCTTATTATTATACGCAGCAGCAGACGTCGGATTTCTAAAGGCGACGAAGCTTCAAAATTCAAGGCAGGTTTCCATTTCTTGACAAAATAGAGCAAAAGATATATAAATAATGTCACGCGCAATTTTCCTCGCACGTATACACACCGATCTTGTCGGCTCTATGAGTGTATTATGGCCCTATAATATCTTCTCTGGATTACCGTATTCCGCCTGAAATCGGAATTTGCTCAGTAGACTAATGTAAGCTCGTTGAAGTTTGCTGTTGCACGAGTTTGCGTTCCGGACTACATTTCTGCAGCGGATTTCACATGCCATACATCGATCGTTCACAGATTGTCTTGACCCAAATTGCTTCGTCTGGAGTGGGGGTGTAGGGGAGTGGGGTCTAGTCTTATTTCTACCGCGTCTGGAGTGGGGGTGTAGGGGAGTGGGGTCTAGTCTTATTTCTACCGCGTCTGGAGTGGGGGTGTAGGGGAGTGGGGTCTAGTCTTATTTCTACCGTCCACAGCCAAGTAATATTCGCCTAAGAGGGTACAGCGAGTCAGCGACGCAGGTCTTTGCAGTGACTTCTATACCCACTATACACAACGGACCCAATTCTTCTCTTCCCATCCTGGATATTGCCTTCCCCTCCTGGGCCGATTTTACGTCAGTTTTGGCTAATTTCTTACTCCCATGATTTTCACTGCGTGGGCTCAAGTTGCGGCGTTGCGCCCACCCGAGGAGAGAGAGAGGGAGAGAGAGAGAGACAGACAGACAGAGGGAGAGACAAAGAGAGGGAGAGACAGACAGACAGAGAGACAGAGAGACAGAGAGAGAGGGAGAGGGAGAGGGGGAGAGAGAGACAGAGACAGAGCCAGAGACAGAGAGGAAGACGGAGAGACAGAGAGACAGAGAGAGGGAGACAGAGAGAGACAGAGAGAGACAGAGAGGCAGAGAGACAGAGAGAGAGAGACAGACAGACAGACAGACAGAGAGACAGACAGACAGACAGACAGAGAGAAGAGAGAGAAGCCCTGGATGGTTCTTTGAAAAGACCTTGAATGGTGGCGGTACTTGAATCTCGCGACCGATTGACCAAAACACGCCTTGAATCAAGTTGAATGGTTGATATATTATAGGTCTGCTTGCATCCGGAAACTCGTTGAATAGAAGAATCGCGATCTTGACGTCATTGCGCGGTGTGGACTCTACCATGCATGCACCACATTCGTTCTCTACAACATTGACTCAGTTTGGTTCATTGACTCTTAACGTGATGCTGCATGTATATGTCAACTGTGAGTGGGAATCTACATTGTGTTCGTGAAAACGTCACTGGTGATTCCTCTGGTCTTCCCTGCATTGCCTTTGCTAGTTTTCAAAAATCCTGTTCTTAATCATAAAAAGTCTTCTTCATTTTCTTCAGGCTAGTATTAATTCCTCCATGCGGTGGGGTCAGCCACTTGGATCCTCCTCTACCACTTTCCTCTGTCTTCAGTGTCCTCATTTTTCAGTTTGAGGTGTCTCATGTATCCTCCTGTATCGCATCCTCCCATCTCCTCTTTTGTCGTCCATAGACACCCGCCTTCATGATTCTTTTAAGGCAGCTGTTCTCCTCTCTTCTCATGACATGACCGTATCATCTCAACCTGGCCTCTTTCTCTCTCTCTCTCGTATCTTGTCAATTATACGTATACCAAATACTTAATGTTAGAAAGCGCTTCTGATGTTTTATAGGATGCACATGAGCAACCTACATGTATAGGAATTAAATAACAAGATCAAATGGCTTATTATATATTATGAACAGTGCTTGGCTAATGTTAGTGGATCAGCAGCGTTTGTATACTTGTACACTGCATACTCGTCTATATATGATTATGAATCGCTAATTTTTCAAGCAATACGTACTACGTAGGCTATGTGTTCACTCAAGCAGTCAAGGCGATGCCTTGCAGTCACATTGTGACCTAACGGTGCGCAGTAAATATACACGTAGTTACAAACTGACATCAGTACGAGACAGGCAATACGCTGCAATACGTTGGACCACCACAGATTGAAGTTTCAAGACGTTCAATATTCGAATCAACCCATCATCTCTCTGATGTCTGCATGACTTAACGTCAATCAAGCCCAGGGACTAAAGAATGCCGCAGCTAACATAGACTATAGACGCAACATTATACTGGACGACATTTGTTTGGGTGTGTGTGTGCGCGCGCGTATGTGTGTGTATGTGTGTGTGTGTGTGCGTGTGTGTGTGCGTGTGCGTGTGGTGATTGTTGTTGTGATTTGTGTTATCTACTTCGATCTTCTGTCTGTCAAACTCATCTCAACAAAGTGCAATAATTTCCGAATGGCACGCCTAAGTAATTCGCCGATCGAAGCAAAAATGATGGCTTGAAAAAACCCATTGTGCTTTCTATAGGCTAATTGTTATCATCCTGTTGCTGTTCTTTGTGTATAAACAACAATGCGATTGGTACATTGTTGTAGGTGTGAATGATGTCTGACGACCGCAGATGATCGCAACACGTACGAGAAAGCCGAGCGGTTTTAAATTCTCAACCAACACTAGTCTTGTGATGATGGCTGATGACCTCGTCGTATTGATTCATGTCCTTCAAAATGATGTCTTCCATGTCCACCACATTGTGTAACTCATATTCCACAGAAGATGTCAGTAACACAACTGGAGTTAAAAGCTCAATGAACCACCGGACGTTCTGGTGTCAAAAGTCTTGTCCTGCATACATCAATAACAAGTGATAAATGACTATGATACATCAATAACATACGATAAATGACTATATGATACATCAATAACGCAGATAAATGATACATCAATAACATACGATAAATGACTCTATGATACATCAATAATATAGATAAATGATGCATCAATAACATACGATAAATGACTCTATGATACATCAATAACGCAGATAAATGATACATCAATAACATACGATAAATGACTCTATGATACATCAATAATATAGATAAATGATACATCAATAACATACGATAAATGACTCTATGATACATCAATAGCATGTGCTGCAATATCCCGAAGTCGTGTCGCCTGTTGCTGTCTAACGCCACAGTGTCATATCAAAGATGATTAGTGTCGCCCTCCTCCTCTATCCATGCTTGGGACTGGCACTGGCAGAGAACGGGCAGTGGTGGAGGTCATGTCGTAATCCACATGATTCATATTCCATGCTGCAACTGTGGTCTGAACTTCCCTTGGAAGCGTTTCCCTGAACCGCACCCATGCTCTCGAGAAGTCATAGGCCTACACGAGGTCGATCCATGACCTTCATAGCATCCGACGGAACGTTCCACTTCGAGACAATCATCGCAGTCGACTGGAACAGCACAGAGGACGTCCTGAATGCCACCGAAATGGACCAGACTGTCCTCGACAGTCCTCTGGACCAGACGGTCACAAGGTCTACTCCACAGAACAGCTTTCCCTACCCGAGCGAGTACAGCTGGGTGCACATCGTGACCGTGTCGATCCTCGTGACGCTGATAATGCTCGTGATCGTTCTCGGTAACGGACTGGTCGTGCTTGCTATCGCCATCGATAGAAACCTCAAAGGTCTTCAGAACTGGTTCATCGCATCTCTGGCCGTCAGCGATCTCTTCGTCGGTCTCTTCATCATGCCGCTGTCCTTGACGAACGAACTGCTCGGCTACTGGGTGTTCGGCAACGTCCTCTGCGAGCTCTGGCTGTCGACGGACGTGCTCCTCTGCACGGCGTCCATCCTCAACCTCTGTCTGATCAGCCTCGACCGATACTGGTCCATCACCCGCGCCATCTCCTACGTCCGCCAGCGAACGAGACGTCGAGCGGTCGTCATGATCTCCGTCGTCTGGGTCCTGTCGATGGCCATCTGCTTCCCGCCTCTCGTGGGTTGGAAACGCCCCCAACCGACGAGGCTCAACTACCCGCTGTGCGTCCTCAGCGAGGAGCCCGGCTACGTGCTCTACTCCATCGTCGGGTCTTTCTACCTTCCGCTGGCCGTCATGGTCTCCGTCTACTTCAAGATCTACCTGGCGGCGAGGTCAAGGGCCAGACGGTGTCTGGTCAACAACAACCCTACTTCCGGTCCGCGTTCTCAATCGACGAATCCTCGACGGACGCAGCTCCAGCTGAACCACAGAGACCTCGTCGAGACCTCGAAGGGTCCACCACCAGCTGCGATCCAGCAGCAACAACCGACTCGTGACCTCAACTCGGACGTGACAGAGGCTGCGCCCAGCGACGACGAGGAAGCGCAGACGAAGCTGGAGCCAAACAAGACGACCTCCTCCTACATGCAGGGCTCCAGCGGAAGGTCAACGCTTCCAGGTGTCTCGACGACCAAGGCGAACGGCAACTACATCGAGATGTCCTTCGAACCAGTCAATCAAAATCACCGGACGCTGGTGAGTTCCTCCTCTGGGAAACCAACGACGAAGACGTTGGCGTTCGAAGAGACAGCGTTTCAAACGAACACATCAGGGCCCTTGAAAAGCAGCCCTCGAATCATCATCGGCGGCGGTCACCACCGGGCGAGGCAGCTGAGCGACTCCGCCGAATCAGAGGTGTCCGATCAGTCCTTCGAACCGGGCGTTGTCGACCGCCTTCTGAGGGACGATGGATCAGTACGTTACCTTCCCATTCAGGACGGAAGTCTTCCACCCGTTTCCAGACAGACCTCTCATCTCTCCGACTCGACAGGTGGAGCGAGCAGCGCCGACGAAAGGACTGTTCTATTTCCGGTTCCTGTCTGCGTGGCGTATACGGACGGCAGACCGGAAGTGAGAGTTCAGAACGAGTTTCGAGGAGGCTCTGGTCGCAACCTGGCCAGCCGTCGCTACGTGAGCCGTTACCTGAAGTACTCGCCTCCCTCTTGCGGGATCCAAGAAGCGAGCAAAGCCAAACGGAAGTTGGCTCGCGCCAGGGAACGGCGTGCGACCCTTGTTCTGGGGATCGTGATGGCATCCTTCATCGGGTGTTGGTTACCCTTCTTCTCCATCTACCCCATCACGTCGCTGACTGGTCTCCAAGTTCCCCCTGAAGTGTTTGGGGTCATCTTCTGGCTCGGTTACTGCAACTCCGCCCTCAACCCGATCATCTACACCATATTCAACCGAGAGTTTCGCCAGGCTTTCCACAAGATCATCTTCCGTCGGACTGCGAGGAAAACCTGGATCTAGTCCTGTGATGCAATGTAAAGTTAAGAAGACTTTCAAACGATTTAGACTTTAAGTAGATTCTAAACGCAATCGGATGCCAGAGACTCTCCGTTAATCTCTATGCATTTGTAATTAATTATGCATTAATTTTAATGTAGCCTAACACGAACATTGCACAACCCCATGCATGTTTGTTTACCTTTGTGCTATATAAAATTATGATATCGGAACATTGGATGTGTCTGTGAGCATTGTGATTGAGAACAATGACTGTCTATACGAATGGCGGACCCATACACTCCAGAAAATAGTTGAAGGCAGGGCCGGATTAAGGCATGTTCGACATGTTCGGCCGAACAGGGGCCCCCACACTTTCGGGGGCCCCCACACATGCAATAAGAATTTTTTCATCATTGCTAATTATAATAGTAAACTGAGTTCAAAATATATGAAAAATTGTCAAATTATTCAAAAACTAGTGACTTTAGCATTATGCAACTTTTGAACATGTGGGGGCCCTTATTGCAGTTTTCATTGCCAGGCAGATTGATCTTAAAATCAGTCATAAATGCTAGTAAGAGTTATACGCTTTTTGCTCATTTAAAAATTGTGGGGGCCCTTTCTGCAGTTTTCATTGCCAGGCAGATTGATATTAAAATCAGTCGGAAATGCTAGTAAGAGTTATACGTTCTTTGCTTATTTAAAAATTGTGGGGGCCCTTATTGCAGTTTTCATTGCCAGGCAGATTGGTCTTAAAATCAGTCAGAAATGCTAGTAAGAGTTATACGTTTTTGCTTATTTAACACTTAATACATCACCTGATCGGAACTCAAGTGCTATATATTACGCATTATGAGATGGCGTGATAATAACATTGAGTACAGGCCTACATGCAGTACGCGCTCTATTTTTACGAATTCAATCAATCTCATAAATTTATATAGAGCCCCTCAAGATTTCTACTCGAAGGCGCTCCCAACGCAGGCGTTGTCAAAAAGAAAAGTTGAGAAGACGAAAAAAGACCCATACCAGCAGAGTCACGGGAAGCGAGAGAGACACGGGTAGGCTATTCCAGATAACTGTGCCCACTACCGAGATTGCCGTCGTTGCATGGTCACAATACTCGAAAAAAGAACAAGGAATTCTCCACGAGCAGCTGAGCGCAGTGAACGGCTGTCTATATAGAGACATACACGGGGGTGAAAGCTCACATAGATCTAAGCAGGATGGAGCTTGAGCCAGGGTCTACTACTGGCATAACCGCGAAAAGATAATTATTTTAGTTTGTAAACAGTGTTGGGGCCATGCACATCAGGGCAAATCAGGCCAAATGCCCTGGTAAGAACCATTTGCCAAGGCCGTTATTCTGCCGCAGTTCTACCCAACATTTTTTATAGCCAAGAATTTATTTGGGGCATAAAATCGCTTCTGCATTGTTTGCTTTTACAAGTGCTGTGCGCTGGTCAGAAGAATGGCTGACCATGAATCACTTTAATATTCTTAAACCGTAAAAGATATATCGGTTGTTTAGCACTATTAAAGGACCTGTTGATAATGTTAAAATAATTTAAGTAATGAATTAATAATAGACGAATGTTGATTCGTTGAATATATAACACGTTTTGTGAGTCATTTCGTGCTTCTGTAAGGTTTGGGCCCCCACAGTTTTACCGAACAGGGCCCCACATTTGTTAATCCGGCCCTGGTTGAAGGTACATTTAGCTGAGCGTATATTTATATTCAGTTTGAATTCAAGAGAATTAAGTTGACAGACCGCAACTTATTACGTGAAGAAGGCAATGAAAAGTGGACTGGACATAGATCTCTTTCTGCACGATTCTATAGGCTGCATGGACAAGCGCTCGTGAATAGGCTGGTGCCCCGCAAGGGATTTTGCTGGTTCCTAGAGTTGACCCTGCGGACAGTCATGAAGAGTACTCGAGAGATGAAGTTAAAGTCATTTTCTTTGAACAGTTCAAGAAGCTCTTGCGATCTGGAGCGCAGAGCATTTTGGCCTTCGAAGATTGAACAATAGGTGGAAACAAACAGACCAAGAGTACATAATTTAAATTTCATATATAACCCCTTTCAAGAGCCTGACGACTGGACGGTCTGGTGTAGGCCTATGCGTGTAAGCCTATTAAGGAATGACGTTTCCTGTTTCCGAATGCTTACACGGAGCTCATCTAAAACCGGTATTCCCATAATTATTATGGAACCCGTATGTTGACATAATTATTATCGGTAACGAATGACGTTGGGCTGGGAACTGAAATAATAAATAATTAATTATTATCTTTTTTTTAGGAAGAATAAAATATTAAACTGCGATTGAAGCCACCAATTATTCCTATATAGGCCCTCTAGACTCTAGAGTCTATATAGTGTCCATGTTTGAGGACATCACTGTAGAGTCCTGAATGATTGAGAAATAGTTTGTGCGCATGCAGTTGAGTGATCTAAGACCAATATTCGATCATTGTAATTTTCTTAGATCCTTTTCTGATGATCCATCCAGGGGGAGAATTTCCAGGGGTGGGGATTTCAACCCCCAGTCTTCCTTAGAGCTTAATAAAGTATGTTTTTCACACTCCAATTCCAAGTGGATAATGGTCCAAACCCCCAGTTATTTTTCCACAATTCTTACACTGGATCCATCTATTGCAAAATAGACATTTAGACTAGGCTATATATTGCATTTTATGAACTTCTGAAACGGGGGGTGGTGATGACGGTGACAATGCGAATAGCAATGCACTGAGTGGCAGGAGGAAAGTCGCTGAGTTCAGGAAGATACGAATCATTTGTGTTTTCTCACAGAAATCGACAAATGCAATCTCTGGTGCATCGTTAATTTCACATCAACGAATAAACTCTGCGACTAAGTTTCGATTTAATTTCACAGAGATAATCGCAGCTGAAACAATTGTGAAACGCACTTGGCGTCCTCAGAAATGGGCAATTATCTCTATAGCTGATTCCGATTGCCGCTAGCCCTCTATAGATAGAAGATGGTCTATCAACGCTGCACCCATTATGGCGTTCCCCACCCTTTTCAACCAGTCAGGACCTCTGAAGGATAACAAATGGACTGATCTGGCCTACGGCTCTGGAACGGCATCGACCGAGTCTTCAGAGACAATCTTTCCAATTGATAGGATTCTGAACACGCTTACGATAATCGTCCAGTCACGTTTTGTTTCGTGTACGCTGCGCTTTTGAGAGACTTCTACAGGCGCTATATAATCGTTCGGCTGCGTCAAATTACGCACTCGAATCACATACACGTCAATCAGCGCATTGCTTCCGTGAGTGGCTTTAAAACCGCATCGAACAAACTCATCTGTGGACGTCTCTCTAAACAGCATAGGAAGAGAAAACCAGGTGCATACGACACATGCGTGTAGGGACACATACGCCTAGGCATGTGTACTAATGGAGGGATGGATATACAGAACCTGCGGAATCTGCACCTCCCCATCTATTTTAAGGGGCGCTATAACAAGTGCACATACAAACATACAAATAAAACAAACACGCGGTAGAACACATGCGAGAGCTTCCTAATTATATATATATATATATAGACATTGCATTGAATTACACTGTGCATTATGTTACATTACAGTACAGTATTTGTGGGGCGCGGTGGTGTAGTGGCTATGTTCGTTGCCTTGCAACCGGAGGGTTGAAGGTTCGAATCTATCTCAAGTCGCCGCGTAGGGACCTTGCGCAAGTCCTTTACACGCAATTGCTCAGCGCTTCGGCGTGAAACTCCGATGCAGTGTCCGCGCTGTAGTCGGGAACGCCTCTGAGTAGTGAGCTTGAAGGGGCGCTGTAACAAGTGCACATACAAACAGCCACAATTCTTGAAGTCCGCCAATGATCGCACTCTGACAATGCCAGTCCCAAGCCTGGACAGATGAGGAGGGCTTCAGGAGTGCGACGCCAATTATGTTAGCTATCATATACAGTGTCCTTAAACTGACACCAATACTTCCCCTTGTTCTCTATCCTTTCTACTTAGTCGCTTGGGTCAGCTGCTTGTTTGTCCTCGATCAAACTGCTTATCCCCCATCTGCTGCCTGTCTGTCGATAGGGAACAGTGTTCTTGTGAAGCTGATTATGGATTGATGTCTGTCTATAATATGTCATCTGCTGGTGGTGATGTCCTGTATATATCGGACAAAAAACTATACTGAAATAAAACTTCTTAGGTTCTTGACGCTCATGTGTTTTAAACCACGCTATAGAAATTGTCATGCATGGATAATTGATATTATATGCTTTGGGCTGGAATGGATCGCTTTATAGAGCTCTAACTAAGGGTGCTATGCATATATTCTGATCAATACATTGAAATTGCATTGAGTTACACTACAAAAATCACTGTTGTAACGTAGCATAAATGCGTCATGATCATGCAGTTGTGGTTATATGTTTTCGCTGACCGGCAGCTTAAAGTACGTAGGCTATACGTGTAAGCGAGTGCTTGCCAGCGTATGCCTTTTGCACTCATTCCATTTGTACACGTACAAATGCATATAATTATATACTAAAACATTGTATTATAATATATACGTTATCGGTCTAAGACTCTAAGCATTCCTCTGGAACATTCTTTATTAAACACGCAGAGCTAGCGCCAAGAGCTTCCGAGTACCAGAACACCAGAATAAGAGTTGCATAATTAGAAGAATGCAAAGAGGAGGAGGAGGATGTGAGGAAGAGGGGAAGAAGAATAGGAGGAGGTGGAGTGAAGGAGAAGGAGAGTGAAAACGAAAAAAGATGAAGAGATTGATGAAAAGCTGGAGTAAAAGGAAGACAAAGTGGGAATATATAGAAGACGAAGAAAAGTGTAGGGGTATAGGCATAGGCATACGGAGTTAGAGAGGGAGACATATAAACAACGACGAGCTGTCACTTTAATTTTCTCAACCTCTGCACATAAAGCCGGATGGCAGGACCTCCCCCTTCTCCTATCGTCGAAGCTGCATTTAAATCACATTGTGCTAGCCAATTGATTGGATGGAGAGCTTTCCGTTCAATTGCTGCAGTGCACAGCCGTGCGATAGTGTTGGTCTTTTTTACTCTTTATACTGCATGGAGGGAGAACTGCTGTCCACTGCAATTGTTCGCTCTACTCCGTTCAATTATACAGTTATACTTCAGCCTCAGTGGCGCAGCCAGGAATTTGTGATGGGGGTGGAGGGGTTGGGGTTTCATGGCCTGGTCGGATGTCCTTTCTGACACCAACCCAACAGTGTTACAGTAAATAAAAAGGAATAAAGTAACAAAGGGAATAAAATAAGGAAAACAATTGTTACTACAAGCAATTGTTTTGCTTTTCTTATTTAAATA
Organism: Lumbricus terrestris; assembly: GCA_949752735.1. NCBI lineage: Eukaryota > Metazoa > Annelida > Clitellata > Crassiclitellata > Lumbricidae > Lumbricus > Lumbricus terrestris. Next base: position 39,408,921 of record OX457037.1, on the reverse strand, counting down.
GATAAATAACCTTTAATTTTTTGGCCCTAGACCATTGGGGGGGGGAGTTTAACCCCCGAAACCCCTCCTTGTCTACGCCACTGTTCAGCGTTGATACCCTTCATGCCAGATCCATTTTCACTTCGAAGGCGAACATGTCATGTCATGCCATGTGATAAGAGAATGAAAATAATTATTATTAATTACAAACTTCTGTTGCGCCGGGGTTCTATCCGATGACGAACCAAAAAAAGCTTTAATTAGATGAAAATAAAAAGGACCAGTCTGCCAGATCAGAGACAGTCTTATAGTGGTAAAGCAATTGGAAAAAAAGTCTCAGGATGACGACAAAACTGCTCAAATGATTGAGCGGAGTGAACTGATACTGAAAAGATTGCAAAGTCTAGTTCGTAACAGAAAGAGCAGTTTAGGTTTTTGAGATGACCAAGTCATGTAGAGAACGGTTGGTTAATTGACTTAATTCCGTGCACACAAAATAGGCCTAATCAATCGACCGATTTTCATGTTTTTGTGGTTTATTGGTCCAAGAAGGGTTTCAATGTTACGAGCCAAAAGAAGACGGCGAGTGAATTATGGGTATCGCTAAAGATATTCTACGCCATTAAGCAATAAACCTAAGGTAAAAATATTTAGTAGGAGAAAAGTATATATACATGTATGCTGAACTCAATTTCAGGCAGTGAATTGAGTCTAACCTGAATTATTTCACTCGACGTCCCCGTAAATAAGCTTATACTATGTGATGGAGGGAATGAGGAATGTATTGCGTGAGTCTAAACGGGTTCATATAGGCCTATGCCTAATTGTGGCCTTAACGAGAAACTGAGTGTGGAACAAGATAGCAGCCTGTTACACAGTGTTGCAAACTACTAAACAGGTAACAAAAAAGGACAGACCCCTAAGTAATTCAGAGACTGGTTACCTTTACACAAATCCTATTCTTAGAACAAGAAACGTTCTCAGCAATATGACCCGTTTCAAATAATTATGCAAACATCACAGAACAACGGTTTTCGATTGACCTGAGCCATATGAAGAATAGCAAAAGAATCGATTGCTATTAATCTATATCCCAACCGGGTGGTAACTGCGTTGTGCACTTGTCAATATACTTATTCCTTAAACG
>OX457037.1:39397795-39402795 GCA_949752735.1 Lumbricus terrestris | reverse complement strand
TATTTTATTAGGTCTATATCGAATCTATAAATTTATAAAGCGCCTCTCATAGCGCACACCAATCAGAGGCGCTCCCAGTGCGATATCCAGAGAAAAGAAGAATTGTATAGGTTTGTTTGTATGCGTGCTTGTCATAGCGCCTCTTCAAACTCTCTACTCAGAGGCGCTCCCGATATACAGCGCGGATACTGCATCGGAGTTTCACGCCGAAGCGCTGAGCAATTGCGAGTGAAGGACTTGCCCAAAGTTCCTATATACGCGGCGATTTGAGTTTGATTCGAACCTGCCACCCTCCGGCTGCAAGGCAACGAACATACTCACTACACCACTGCGCCCCACGAGAAGGTCATTTGACGTACTGCCTATTTTACTCTTGACCTGCCTTGGATTTGCCAAAATTTCTTTAGAGTTATAATATCTTCTTCTCATCTAATTTCTACGACCTGCCGAGCAACTCCCAATGCACCCATGCACGACCGTGAGGCAACGTGCTGAAATCGTATATAACTGGTGCCGCCACCGACCTATGACCACCAATCTAATTATGGCCATCACTACCCACCGTGGGCGCGGTGGTGTATAGTGATGAAGATCAGCGCTATGGAGCCGGAGGATTCCAAATTAAAAGTTTTTATGCTATTTATAGCATCAGCTTACATCGTGCAAATTCCTTGGCCTGCGGACTGCTTTATGTGAGGCAGAGACAATGGAACAGTGATGCACAAGACAAAGCGATTCTCCTAAAAGGTCAGATGACCACATAAATGTAACAAATATCGAGTTACATTTGACACAATTGCATGGAATAAAACGACTTACAATTGGCATCTACAGCGAAAAGTCGATTAGCAAGTATATATATCATCTATCATATATATTTACTAATATATTATATATATTATATATAGTTACTAATATTATATATATATATATAAATAATATGCATGTTGGCATTTCAGATGCAGTGAAAGGCAATTTGCTGGAAATTATAGTAGACATCCCATTAGCAAGTCTCCCACCTTAGACTTTAGCTGCGGTCAACGATTCGAGGTTAGAGTGCAGTAATAAATTCGAGTGTGTGGTTATTGGAGGGTCCAGAAGATATAACGACCGCAATGTGTACGACGTTCTTCAGTCGATATGACGATTGACGACCCAGAATGCAATGCGCGATCAATGTTTTAGATCTGTCATCTTTGGCGTAGACGCACTGAGGCTTGTATGTCACATGTGTACATTGCATCTGATGCACGATGACCATTGTACCGTGTACCGTGTACAGCGCGCACGTATACGCATTGACACGACATTAATTTTCATGGAAGAATGTATAAATTAGATATAATTATACGCATTTGCGAAACTGTTATTAGGCCTATACCTGTAGAAGCACAACACACACACACACACACACACACACACACACACACACACACACACACACACACACACACACACACACACACATCTCGTAGGGACATTGGGCAAGTCCTTCACTTGCAATTGCTCAGCGCTTCTGCGTGAAAGTCCGGTTCAGTGTCCGCGCTGTAGTCGGCAGCGCTTCTGAGTAGCATTTTTAAGGAGCGCTATAGCAAGTGCACACACACACACACACACACACACATACACACACACACACACACACACACACACACACACGTACACACGCACGCACACACACACATTCGTGCAAGCAATTAGATGCCTGAAAACAAATATAATTATGTGAACGCCTCTGGCTATAATCTGTATGTATATTGTTATATAGGCCCTAATATAATATTTATTATTTATTACGTGTGTGTAATTGTGTATGTAGATATCGCGCCGGTAATTAATTTTCTTGATAGACTATTTTTCGGACGGAGTTTTCCATGAGGGGGGTTATCATTATGGCATGGACGATGGTAGATGAATGAGGGAAAGAGGGAAGGGAGGGAGGAGGAAGAGAAGGAAGAGAAGGAGGTTGTGGCATCGCATCTCATCCTATGACAAAGGAAGTTGATGCGGCGGCAGGAGACAGGAAGATTCCCAACGCACAAACATCATATCTCATCACATTAATCGCATGGCTTGCTTCAGATTGCTTCAGTGCTTACATCGCATTTCGCGTCGTGCAAATGATGACGCATAGAAATTCCATTCAACCATGACGTCACATTAAGTCGCATGACATCCGTTTAAGTTGCAATTTACTCGTCAATCTGCAACGCTTTTCATACTTAGAGGTTGAATGGCCGCCAACGGAAATTTTTACAGAAGGCTGAGAAGGGGGGAGGCAACCAAAATGGCCATGATTAAATTTTTAGCAAGAGCCTGAAAAATGTGCAAAGAGGAAAATTAAGAGTATGGGTATTTCCCCAAAAGGTGTTTAAATACAAATCATGATTTAAGGTTTCTCTCTGTGCATAATTAGTAGGCTATAGTAGTATAGTAGGCTATAGTAGTATAGTAGGCTATATAATCAGTTCTAAGAAACGAAAACAGTATTAGTTACAGAATGGGTGTGAATTTCCAGGAAGGGGTGTTGCAAGTGCTCCATGTTGTTCCTATGTGCGGACGCCCATGAGAGGTGGTGATGCGATATATCACTGATCTTACCGCTGCATCACGCCATGCATAAGAACCTATATTGCAATTGTAGTTTGTTTCTATTGGACCAGACAGACAGACAGACATACAAACAGACAGATAGACAGACAGACAGAAAGACAGACAGACAGACAGACATACAGACAGACAGACAGAGCCAGAGAGAGACAGTAGAGACACAGACACAGTCACAGTCACATAGAGAAAAACAGACAAACAGACGAACAGAGATAGACCCAGAGACAGAGGAAGACAGAGACAGACGTGCAGACAAACAGACAGACAGAGATCAAGAGAAACAGAGACAGAGAGAGACAGAGAGAGACAGAGACAGAGACAGAGACAGAGACAGACAGACAGAGAGAGAGAGAGAGAGAGAGAGAGAGAGACAGAGAGACAGAGAGATGGAAAGACAAAGATAAACACAGACACAGAGAGAGTGTGTGAGAGAGAGACACACACACACACATAGAGAGTTCTAGGTGTATACACAAAAAGGAAAAGATTCGTTAATCAAGACTATTTTGACTAGCGAAAGTTAAGCAGAAAGCTTGTTGATTTCTCACTGGTCTGAGCTATGCGGACTAATTTATAGGTTACAGCATTTTGCTATATTTATGTTTATATATCATTGATGCTTACTTACATCATCGATGCTTATTTTATTGATGTTTATATCATTGATGCTCATATCAATGATGTTTATATAATTTCTAGGCATGTTATTGATTTTCTTAACACGTTACAATATGAGCCATTGTTACGAGAAAAGACACAATAGTATCGAAGGCATTAAGTCTTATACTAACGCCTCGTATAATATATCGCCAATACAATATAATGTGGCGCAGAAACTATAAGCCATTTCCCTCCGCGCCTGATTGATTTTAGTCGGTTCTAATATTGGCATCCGCGGCACCGGCCCCCAATCGACCGCATCACGTTCCCTGCCTCCTCGGTTGGTGCAACCGTATACCCTCCATATATTTCTCGGATCCCCGTGGGGTTCAACCCCCTTCACTCAAACGAGTCACGGAACGGGTCATGGCCCACCCCGCCCCATATCCTGCAGCAGCGGAGAAATAGGAACGCCGGTCGGTCGGTTACGGCCCACTTGGAATGCCAGACCCGTTCCTCCGGGAATTCGAGACGGGAGAAATGGGAATGAGGGAAGAAAGGAGAATGGAATGACAGGAAGGCGGAAAGGTGCACGATCAACGAAACTGTTGTGTACATGTATGAGAATAGAATGGGAATTGTTTGATTTACAAAGTCTTGTTTTTTACTGACGTACAAGGATTTGTAGCATGTACACACCCTTTGGGGGTTCTCTGAATCGGGCGTTACATGAATGCTCGAATTTATGCTATATTTCTGTGTAAGAGTTAATATGTAGGCCTATATACGCACAAACCTACACATTCAATCAAGAAAGTATATATAAACATATATGTATGAACAATTGTACATATATTATATTAATGATGCATGGTTGATATTACTGGGCATTTAAAGCCGAGCTTTATTAAATATATATATATATATATATTGTGGGGCGCGGTTGTGTAGTGGCGGCGTCGGTGCCTTGGAGCCGGATGGTTCCAGGTTCGAATCCACATCAAGCCGCCGCTTATAGGGACCTTGAGCAAGTCTACCACTCGCAATTGCTATGGCGCCTCGGCGTGAAGCTCCGATGCAGTGTGCGCGCTGCAATGGGGAGTGCCTCTGAATAGTGAGCTTGAAGAGCGCTACAGAAATGGAGAAATAATAAATAAATAAATAAATAAGTTATGCTTTCAAACAGACGTGTACTACAAAAGCCATTCAAGATTTATTTGGATCGGCGCAGCCCTGCATGTCTGCGTATGCACGTACGTATACACGTGCGCATGCGCGAATAAATTACTTGCGCATGCGCGAATAAATTACTATAATGGCATCTCGAAATAGGCCTATTATTATATGCCTACCGCAAGGAGACCTCTACCGAAACAGTTAACGTAATACCATTGCACGCACGGCTCGATTAATTTCCTTTGTCACGTGCTCTATTAGGGAATAGCTGTTGGGAATTTTGGGGAGGGTTGGGGGCTGGGGATTTGACCCCCGAGCGCTATTTGATGAAGTGCCGATCCATTACCGTTTATCCTAAAGGGGCGGAAAAGCGAAAGAGGAATAAGAAGAACCGATTTCTGGGATTTAGTCGAGAAGTAATGAGAAAAGAAAAACGATGAAGAGAACGAACCGCATGCAGTGAAGAAAAGGAATGAGACTCGGGGGTGAATTTTAAAAAATACGGCGTTGCTCATCTACCGCTGCTTTATCATATTCCATTTATATACGTATAAGCTTTTGATATATCGCCCATTAGAGCTCTCTACTCATGCAGAAGCGCTCCTGGCTACAGC
>OX457037.1:39385295-39395295 GCA_949752735.1 Lumbricus terrestris | reverse complement strand
AGACGATGATCGCGTTTTGATCTTAATTTTGCGAGCGAATAAGGGATTTAATTCGTTTAAAATGATTAACGAATTTTGTAACACGGGATGTAATAAACAATACCTTGAATTATCTGCTACGGAAAATTGATAAAACACGACTTTCTACTCGCAAACCATGGGAATCGGTGCGCACGGCGCTCACATCCGCTAACATTGCTCGTGTGTCCGAGTAAATTTGCAGTCAAGACAATGACCAGTTCAGGCCCTACATGCAAATCTCCCAGGGAAATTCAGCGCAAACAGGCAGTCCTAGAAGCACTGCATAACGTATTGGAAAACATTATATAGGCCTAAAGTTAAAGTAATTCGTCGACGAGAAGTCCAACGATCTCTCCAACTCTTACGCAAAGAAACGGCTGGCAGCGTGCAAGCGTCTGAAGTAGCACATGGTAGTGCACGGCTGTTGGTAAAATTGAAAGGACGTGGTTTTACGATGAGAAGATATTTATGGTAGGGACCTTACAAACACCCAAAATGATCGTGTCTACGCGCGTATTAGCACAAAACGATAGAATTTCCAGGGGAAACGGCGTCATATTGCGCCAGTAATGACAAAAAATGGTAGCTAGCGCTGTTTCAAGTATATAACTAAAACCTAAACTATCACCAGTTCGACTTTTTTAGAGCTAATACTAGAGTGAAATACCTTCAATTTTATGCATTAAGCATAAATAAATGTTAAAAATTGACGAAGCTATACGCGTGCAAAGTCGGGACATTTATGCTGGACCACCCTGTACATATATGCCCAGTAGGCCTATACGCAGACAGTGCTAGGATACCAGGAGTCCAGACAGTGCACCTGACACATCTCATCGGATCTCCAAGAATGATGACTTTGGTCTCAAGGAGGAGGAGGAGGACGACGACGACGACGACGACGACGACGAGGAGGGGGAGGAGGAGAAGGAGGAGGAGGAAAAGGAAGTGGAGGTGAAAATGAGGAAGAAAAAGAAGAAGATGAGGCGGAGGAGGAGACCAAAGCGGAGGAGGAAGATGAGGAGGAAGAGGAAGAAGAGGAGGAGGCGGTAGAAGAAGAAAGAGCTTGGCATATCTGATTATGGGCACCCAACTCAACAGCGATACATTCTACTCTCCCTTTGTTATTTATCTTCTGCTTCCGCCATCTGTAATCTATGATGGATGCGATTCACAGTAAGAATATTTATAGGGCGCTATATAATTTTTTCCAAACGAATTAATTAATTAAGTTACAATTCAAAATTTGAGGACAGTCGGTGATCCATATAGTATATGCACCAGTGTTTGGTCTATAGTCTCTCTGCTTTGGGGGCGTTAGAATTCGACTTTCTGGGGTGGGGGCGAGTCGGTTGGCTGGTCATTTTGGGCTGAGCCACTGACGTCACCCTCTCATCGGTCAAAATTTCTGACGACTTTTTTTCGTCATTTGGCGGAAATTTATGAAAAATCTACCATAAAAGTGACACACTGAGTACAATGTAGGTCAACACAAGGTCAACAATATAATGTAGGTGCATGCAAGGTTTTTAAATCGCAATCAAGAATTTATATAGCGCCAATTCAAGAGAAACTTCTCAGAGGCACTCCCGAACTGACAGCGCCAAACCACAATCAAAGAGAATGGTTTTCAAACCCTTACACACAAGAAGTTCATTACGGAACTGCTAAATGTATCTGCAGATTTTTCCAGAAAGATGGACCGAACATAGCAAGGCTGAAAAGCTTCTATGCTAGGGTGACCATACGTCCCGGTTTTCCGGGACATGTCCCGGTTTTTCGTGGTGCATCCCGGTGTCCCGACGACTTAGGGAAAAGTGCAAAATTGTCCCGGTTTTTGACAAGAAGAAAATTTGGACATTGAAAACGTAGGTTTTATGTAAATGACAGTATACAAAGTGTAGCTTGTAACCAAAAAGAAGTCGCAATGAAAGAGAAGTTGCCAATTTATATGGAGCGTTAGCCTATGTCACATATTTAGCCTATTATAAGGCTAGTTAGTTTAGGCCAGTTAGGCCTAATAGATTAAAAAAATTACCAAGACGTAACGAGCACGTTTTCATAATACAATTTTAGTGTCGGCTCCAGATCCATCTTCTACATCGATTTCGGTAGGTCGCGTCAGGGTCGTAATGGAACAATTTCAGCAATTTCTTTAAGATGACAACTTGAAAATGCTGCCTCTTGTAATGTTAAAATTTTAAAAAGTCTTATGATGAGGGCACATACCCTTCCCAAACCTCTTTTCCTACTCGTTTAGCAGGGGCTTCTATCCCTATACATGCCGGGCGCAGCTTGCGCCCAGTGAAAAACAGGGGGGGAAACGGAATTTTTTCCCAATTGTTAGCAATGTAAACCTACAGCGTTAACAATACAATTACACTTTTTGCGGGTTACAACGAGGGGCTTCTATTCCTATACATGGCGGGCGCAGCTTGCACCCAGTGAAAAATGGGGGAATCAGAAGAGCCAAAACTCGTCTGTAGGGGGGGGGGAGAACCGGCCATGGAGGACAGTGTTCAATCTATAGACATCTCTAGGGAAGTTCTCCAGAAATTACTTCCCCACAGAAAATGTTGGCAGAATGGTAATAGTTTTTATCCTAACTATAGCCTACTATCAAGGCCTACTTTTTGCATCACATGAACTGCTATAATATATTTACGGTTATGTGATTATGATGATATTATTTGCTATTTTAATAAATGACACAATCATAATCAAAATAATGAATATAGGTTAATTTAATATTATATAGGTCTGCTTGTACAAATAGGCTACCATTTTTGTACAACTAATGTACAACGGCTTATCTCCACTGTCTCCAGTGTTATATTTCAAATTTCAGACTCAAATTTCAAAATGTTGTGTTCCTTGAACTCTTAGTAAAACAGCATGATTATTACGAAGGCCTACATGTATATATTGTATTTTCATTGTGTTGCACACTGATCAGAGTCGCTAGACACAATGCATGGCATTGGCTACCCAATTTTGGCAGTTTGGTAGTTCCTGCCATGGTTTCAGTGGCGGCGCTAGGGGGCTGGGGCTAAGCCCCCCTACAAGAGGCTCAACCTCCTCTAAAAAAGGTACCTCCGGAAATTTTTAACATTGAAATATCCACGAATTTCGGCTGATGGCTAAAAAAAGATCGTCAGAAATTTTGGCGGCGAAAATGGAACATTTTACTGAGATTTCGGGCGATGACTAAAAAAAGGTCGTCACAAATTCTGGCGGCGAAAATGGAAAATTTTCGCCGCGAGGCTTCAGCCCCCCCCCAAAAAAAACTGAAATCCTGGCGCCGCCACTGCATGGTTGGTTACCATTTGTAACAATTTCTGCTAACTGTATCTTGGTCAGAAATTCACGACCGTCTTGGGCAAAAGAGACAGGCATTAGTTAAGCTGATTGAATTGCAACAAATAGGCTACAAGCCGCTATAATTTTTTTGGGCCTAAGTTTACTCTCGTCAGCAATTATTCATTATCGTATAGTCCATCACTGTGCAGCAGAAACAGCTGAACTGAGTTGCTGAACTTGATAAATAAAGAAATTGTTGTAATTACAAGTACATGTATGTTTATCGAAATCTCAATTAAGCCACTCTTTTATCAGCACTGTGTCAGAGTAATTTTGCTAGAATGACATCGTAAACTGCTAGTACTATACAGGTCTAGGCCTACAATGTGGAAACTCCCAAAAATATGATTGTTAAGTATAGGGCCATTTGTCAAGTCATAGACCACTCTTTTCAGCAATCCTACACTGCAATAATAGGCTAGTATAGTTGTAAAAATGACAGCCTACAATGCGGAAATTGCAATGCGGAAATTGAAAAAAATTCTTACGGAGAGGAGACCATCTCTCTCCCAAACCGTCCCACATCTCAGAAACCTTCATTCACCAGAGGAATTGACTAGATAACATATTGCCGAGAGGGAAGACCGACCCAGAAATAGGGGGGGGAAGAAGATGGATTGCGCCCGGCTGCTTAGGGGGGATAGAAGCCCCTGTCGTTTAGTCCCAGAAACCTTATATCTTCTTCTGGACTAGATCGCACAGTGAGCACTGATTGAAATAGTGCTCTCAATTATGAAAGAGTGCTGCTCTCAGTGCACTTACAACTAGAGCAGGTTGTAGATTTCTACAATGAAGCCTGTGCTCAGCATTAAATTTAGCTCTGATGATATTATGTTCGAAAAGCGTTCACAGGACAGAACTTAGTAAAAAATCTCACTTCCGAGAACTATCAGCAGGCTAACTTTGAAATTTGTCAATGTAGGCCTATGCAGTATATGCCTGCTATAAGCCGCATTAGCCCACTATAGTGTAGTAACTGTTTATGATGTAGGCCTAAATGAATCACAATTGGCAGTTTTCCAAAAAAGTGTCCCGTTTTTGATGGCCAGAAAATGGTCACCCTATTCTACGCAGTACTGTGTAAATTCAAGCTAAACAATGTATAGGGGAGAAAGGTCTACTGTAACCAAACAGTTATTTTGTAGCGTCTACTTTTTTCTGCGTCCGAACTGCAACCTGCCGTGCTGCATGGAGCGTCATGATTAGAAGATGAACTGACGGACGAAATGGCTTGAAGCAAATCGCCGTCCAACGACGACTTCCGAGTCTAAGGCTTCTAAGCAGTCGTCACATTCACGTCACATACGAACCGTCTCGTTATTCACGCCATGCTGCATGGGACGAATCATGACAGATGACAGAAGAGATGGCAACGCAAAACGCAACGCAACGCTCCTTTACTCATTCAGCTCCCTGTCTCGCGTCCACTGGGCATACGTCAGTCACGTCCATCATAGACTGAACAATAGAATTTTTACGGTACGAGAGCTTTTCTTATAATGCTGAAAATATTAATTATACTGATTAAAAAAATTATGGATTCTCCTCTCAATTTTTTTAATTTCGATTGACCAAATACGATTAATTTGATGTCAGATCAAATCAGTTATTTGGAGACCAACCAATTAATAATCAAAGAAAAGAGAAAATTATACAAATGTAATAAAGCGGCATGCACACACGTAACCTTTGCAATAGTAAATTTATAGGGTATACATTTGGCGGCGCATATAGGACGTGAAGGGGTCTTACATGTACGTGTACTGCGTCTCGTACAGGTGAAAACTGAAAGCTGCTTAAAATGTATAGTCACTAAATCAGTTAATTCCACATAACATATGCTGAAGATTATACTTCAGATTTGTGGCTGAACCACATTATGAGCTCGGCTTAAAGTGTGCCTGGACAGTCATGGACGGCGCCCAAGCACTTATTTTAAAATCTCAACGCCGTCCTGTCACTCATTTGGTCCGCACAGCTTGGAAAGGTAAGGAGCGTCCATGCAGGCACTTCTTTTTCTGCACTTCTTTTTCTGCACTTCTTTTTTGCAATTTAGGCACTGATTAATTATGAGAGCAATTTACGGCAATGAAGAAGACAGTTAATTTAAAGCCATCTTTGAATTTTTCACCAAAATTTGCCCTAAATGCAAAGCAATCGCTTGATTTTATACTCAAGCACCACATACACGTGTAAGTCAAGATGTATACACATGTAGGCTTATAGTATAATCTATAATTATCTGCTTATATATACATACAGAATTACAGATATATATTATATAGAGTTGTGTATGCATGTATGTATGTATGCTTGTATGTATGTATACGTATTTAGGTCTACGTATGCATATATGCATGCTTGTATGTATGTGTGTATGTATGCATGAATGTATGCTTGCATGTACGCATGTTTGCGTATATGTATGTATTCCTGTATGTAGGCATACATGAGTTTGTATATAGGCCTGCCTATACATATGTATGTTTGTACTCCCGTGTTTAGGCGGTGTATGCACATAAATGCATACAGCCTGTCTAATGGAAACCTATAGGCCTAGTGTGTTCTTGTTTTGCATAAATACATAGGCTACATTTAGGCCTACAGGCGACAGTGTGTTTTGCTACATAGTCTGTTGAGCACATCCGAGATACGAGCGTCCTTTATCAGATTATAATTAATGCTTACAGAACGTATAAGAGAGCTAATAATCTGATAAACGACGTTCGTGTCTCGGATGTCTTAATAATGATTGCATGATTTCTGTTGCTTTCAAGGCGACCTCGGTCATAAATAACGATCTCAATGCGCTTTAGTCAGATTATCTCTGTGGGGAGAGAGAGGGAGGCCACCGCGGTCGATTTCTACGGATCGACCACCACCTCACAACACTTGAATCACTTAATTATTAATTAGTGTTGCAATAAAGACAGGATCTTTATGAGAAATCCACACAGCCAGTTAGTTCGGCGTCAGCTCACGCATTGCTCTCGTGACTCGTGGTGAAGATTCTCGACAATCGCACCGGGCTGTGTACTCGAGAAGTGGACCCAAATACGGTAACGAAACTTCAGTGGTTGAGTTCTGCATCCTATCGCTAATCCTGGTTTTAAATCATGCAGTTACTTACTATTTCTTGTTTTGACCTCTGTCCAGGATTTAGCAGTTTTGGAAGATTTTCGATGACGTTTTCGCAAGTGAAAAAATCAGTTGTACGTTCGTAGCATTAGGCTATATTGCGTGCGATTTGCTTATTTGAATTGTGAAGCACGTTGCCGTTCTTGTGCAAATGAAGTCTCGATTTTTGGATAGACGACGTGTTTTGCTTCATGTTTAGATTGGAAAAGCCGTGAAAAATATAGGAATTAATTACGTCTTTCTTCCAGAATACTGTTTTTCTATTATAGATCCGCGAAAATAGGCGCTGTTTGTGATCTGTCCATTATCTGCCACCGCCGCCGCCAGTGACGAAATGGTGACGTCATACGAAGCAGTTCGAGCCATTTTCGAGAAACCTCCGGAGTCTCGACAAGACTTCGAAGTCGGGGATCTGATGCCGTGGTTTCGAAAGCACATCAGCCTCTTCCACGGTCTAAAATCTGGTGGGTAGGCCAACATGTTGTGTTTGAGGCTGTAAAGCTTCCAGAACATGGTGAAGTTGCGAGGAAAATTAGTCAGGTGTTAATGCAATCAGTAGCCTAACTTCTATCGCGCCGGTGTCTTATGCAGTATGTATCCTATCCCGATGAAATGTCTTATGAGAACTCATTATTTTTGTCATTGTCGTCGTCATCATCATCACCACCACCATCACCACCACCACCATCATCGTCATAGTCATCGTTATCGTCATCGACTCATCATCATCATCATCATCATCATCATCATCATCATCATCATCATCATCATCATCATCATCATCATCATCATCATCATCATCGTCATCGTCGTCGTCGTCGTCGTCGCTGCCGCCGCCGTCATCATCATCGTCGTCGTCGTCATTGTCGTCGTCATCATCATCATCACCACCAGCACCACCATCACTACCACCACCACCATCATCATCATCATCATCGTCATCGTCATCGTCGTCGTCGTCATCATCATCGTCATCATCATCATCATCATCATCATCATCATCATCATCAATCAGTGACTAACGTCAGCCCTCTGGCGGTGATGGGTACGTATGAAGACTGCCTTGCACTGTCGTCGGTCACAATGATTCCCCCTCCCTCAGCGTTGGTCCAAGCGACGATATAATTATATGTTCTCATTTATGTTTTCCATCCAACGCAGTCTAGGTCTGCCTATATATGTTTCCATTTTTCTTCGAAATGTCTCATAATAAAGTCCTCATATTTGCATGACATGGACATCCTTTGTAGCCAATAGATTTTCATTAACACTCGTTCCAGACAGCGGGCTTAACTGCTACGTGCGGGTTAGTGAGGTTATAAAGAACGCGCTGCAGCCAGCACACGGCTGGTAAATTACACGCGAATTAATCCGCCAGCCTACCCTGCCAGCATGCAAAGTGCAAATCAGTGTTCATTGCCAATAAGTCAACGGCCGAAACAAATCTGCTTGTCAATGGACGCAGTCGGTGTAATGTTAATTCACGTGGGCCATAAAAAATCACCGCAGATGCATCTTCGGCACCAAAAACAACATAAAACGTGAATGTACACGTTTTTCGATACAACCGTCTGCGCGGCCACTCTGGCCTCTCAACCCTGCACAGCATTTTTCAATAACGTGATTGAGTGCGGATCATTACAGGCAGGGCAACGACGGTCCACCGTATAATGACTGGAACGCTACGGAATGTATTGACGACCAGCAGGGAAACTGTCACTAGGGGTCACTATAATATATCACGCAGTACCAATAAATGACGCATTTATAACTCGCTGTATTGATTAGATCCTGCATGTTCATAATCACTGACAAAAAACACAAGTATATCCTATGCCTCGTGTGCGTGTGCGTTGTATTAAATATGTCCAGGGTCTAGGCCTATAAATTAATTATGTCAATGATCAACGTGAATTATGTTTAAGTCAGAAATTAAATTTTATTTAGCTCAGGACGATTCAGTTCGTGCGTAAGTAAGTAGCTAAGTGATATAAATCGCTGGTGAGTGATCACGGAGTTTTATGGACCAAAACGACATAATTATAAGCATTGCAGCATAAAATCAGGTCGATTGGCTAATTCAAGGTCACAGAGAGTTCAGCAGCAGACCTAACAGTATGACGGTCTTGCTCGCGAGAAAATTATAATCCACCAAGCCAATAAACGGAAAAGCAATTCGCCTTTGATGTACCGGTAGTCGTACAGTCTTCGATGATACCTATCTTCATGATTATTAATATTATTGCATGCAAACTAATTCCAGGTGTATGAATGACTTACCTCAGACACACATGTCTATATAGATGAGGGGTCCATGGCGGAGTGTCGTTTTAATCAGATTCTGTTGATCAATAAATTTCAGAGCAGTCACTCCTGTCAATTATAGTTGCTCAGTTGAGATCTACAATGATTATTGCAGACGTGGATGTGGAGTTTTGGACTGTGATGGAAATAAAGAAGACGAAGCCAGTGGATAGGAACAATGAACGTACCCCCTCTGCACTTGACCGATTTCGCTTTTGCCAATTAATTGCTCAATTGCGTGCGGCTTCTCTGCAGCCACCTGAAACCCTGGATCCGTCCGAGTCAGTAAATCAGCAGACGTTTTCAGATTTTCGATTTCGCTCCTTTTGAAACGTTCCATGCGCTCCACACTTCTAGTTTTTCTAACAATATTGACTATTGACATGACACTGACAGTGTCATCATCATGATGATAATGATCATCATTATTATCAAGATCATGATCATCATCATGATCATCATGATCATGATCATCGTCATCGTCACCGTCACCATCACCGTCACCGTCATCGTTGTCGTCGTCGTTGTCATTACTACTTCGACTTATTTCGAACAGCAGCCCATGCTGCAGAAACCAATTCCAACTGAAAGAAATTAGTGACGTAGCGTCGTTTTGGCTTCGCTTGCATCATGGACGAAATGGTGTGACAGTGACCTAGTTGCATAATATAGCCTACAATCGTCTTTTATGGTCTGCTCTCCCACCTCTGAATCTACGTTTCACTGCAATAAGCGCATGCCCCTTCGGATGATGTGAATGCGTCTGGACCGGTGAACTCGCACGCCGACCTCTTTCCCCAAAAGGTATTTTCAAAGACCTCATTAAGCCTTTTATAGTCAAGAGCCCGTTGGTCATTTTGTTGGTTGGTGAATTAGTTCTTGCGAAAGTCAGTCATATCACATCACTGACCATGTCATGCCGCTGTTGCCTTAATTCCAGCTCGTTTGTTGCACTATACTCATGTGGCTTCTGATCCTCGTCCCCCAAGATCTCTCTGTATGCTGCGTTGTGTGCATACATGTACAATTGTACATGTACTAACAGCAGCTGGAGAAAGATTATGTATAATTTCGAGAGGAGCAGCGGGGATGACAGTCACCCGATGTCCTATACATGTAGTTCTGACGTAAACTCTCTTCTTTAATCTTTATTAGTAGATAACAGAATGACAACCAT
>OX457037.1:39257795-39380295 GCA_949752735.1 Lumbricus terrestris | reverse complement strand
TGGCATATATATCTACGTATTGCTGCGATTAATTAATTAATTGAGCATCTGTATTGTATTGTGTTGAATTCAATTTCTTGTGCATGCATACTGCATGATTGTTCGTCTTTCTGTGGCTGCGGCATAGTATGTACATACTGCTTCGTGGCAAGGTGACAGTCTATCATCAGTACAACAAGTCTGACTCAGACGATCGTCCGTCACTTCTTCCGACTTCAGGACCAAACAAGTCGGAGTCACTTCGTCATGCACTCGGCACATTCGTCACCCACATCGGTAGGAAACCTACAACATGCATGTAACCCATATTGTTCCCTACAGGATACACAAATAATAAATCCGTTCTAAGCATAGTGCATGGAAGTCCTTAAAAGAGTGGCCATATAGTTGAGTAAGTATACTAAGTATTCTTTAGTGCAAGGTCGTTGTTGGAGGGTGCTTTGAGTGTTGAAACGCCCCCGAAGTGAAATGATGATATACCATGAAATAATCAGTGGCGGCGCTAGGGGAGGCTGGGGGCTAAGCCCCCCTACAAGAGGCTCAGCCCCCTAAAAAGGGGGCCATCCGAATTTTTTTTGACGGCGGCTTGCTCAACGTCGAGTGAACACCCTTGAAATAAAATCATGGCAACTGCCTTACATTAGTGTATACAGTATACACGGTAGTACAAATGGTACAAAGCGATTTCATTCAGTACAGAGAGCAAGGACTCATTGAATGCCTGTTGACATGTTGAGGTCCTGGCATGCAGTTCGGCGAGGTGGCTCTCATCAAGGAGGACATCCGAAGCGCCTCGATCCTCACCGAGGATCCGTCCGACATCGTCATCATCCACCGCGAGCTCTACAATCGATCCATCAAGTTCCTGCTGGAGAAGGACTTCGCCGAAAAGACGGACTTCATCAACGAGCATCCGCACTTCCAGCGACTGGTCGCACGCTACAAGAAGCAGATGGCGATGGCGCTACAGAAGAAGACGATTCTCTATGACAACCTGCTTCAGCGACAGGGAGACGATGCCGACGCCATCTACTACATCCTTAGGTATATGAAACGGCGGAGGTGATTATCATCATCACTCTTAGAGAAAGTTATAATCTGCCTCTTAATATTCATATATACTCCATGTAAATAGAATGTTCAAATCATAATTGATATAAGCATGGTTAAAAACGGGCATTGAACCAGGTTGTCCTTCATGCCTCTCTCTCAATATTCTCTTCATTCAGACAAGGTGGTCTAGCTGCTCCAAGATGTTCATGGTATGGAGCAGACCTGCTGCCCAGACCGGTTGAAGCTGGGCAGCATGACGCGAGACAGACTCAGACAGAGAGTGGCGTCGGACTCTTACGGGCATTGAGCCCAATGATTTTTATTATGATGATGATGATGATGATGATGATGATGATGATGATGATGATGATGATGATGATGATGATGGTTAAAATGAATTCGTTCGTCTACTGTTTAAACTAATTAGCCTAGACTCAAGAACCTACTCCTTAACAAATACTTTTTACATTTTTTTACACATTCCATTGCACTAAAGAAAGCTATTCATATTGAAAATTATACACGAGATATTTACATTAAGAAACCTCTATGAAGAATACCCATGCGTGTTCTTAATTTCCTGCTCTACATTTTCAACATCTTGTCGCAAACAATTTAACCGTGACCATCGTGTTTTGCCCCTCCTAGAAAATTTTGTGTGTGTGGCCATGATTGATGATGATGATGGTGTTGATGATATATAATCTTATATTTGATTAATTAAAGTATGATAAACTATTTTGTTGCAATTTTCTCAAGAGGGGAACTGAAGATTAAGATGGAGCCAAATCGACATCAGACGCAGTTTCCGAAGCTGTTCCAGGGTACGACATCCTACAGTCAGTTGCCAGGCAACTCGTGGCAGCGCAATCAACCCTTCGCATCATTATCAGCCACCAATGGTGAAGAGGAAGATGACAATGCTGCTACGTTCAGGTTGAACATGAAATCCTAAACGCACGAACATACACTCGACGTGCACACATGCATGCAACAATATTTTACACATGTGTACCTTACGCATACACTGCCATACAGTGTACAATTTTATGCGGAATGTGGGGCGCGGTGGTGTAGTGCATTGTGGCGTCGTTGCCTTGAAGCCGGAAGGTTCGAGGTTCGAATCCACCTCGCCGCGTAAGGACCTTGGGCAAGTCCTTCACTCACAATTGCTCAGCGCTTCGGCGTGAAACTCCGATGCAGTGTCCGCTCTGTATTCGGGAGCGCCTCTGAGTAGGGAGAGCTGGAAGGGGCGCTATAACAAGTGCACATACAAAACAAAGCATCTGCTACTTTACAGTCAGCGAGACAACACTATCTTACATGTAATCGAGCTATCGGTCAGCAACGTTGAAGCACTTTCTGATGTGAAGAAACAATTTCACTACCAGATGTAAAAAATCTACGCGTGCCGTGTACTCTACATGTATAGTCTACGCTTTGTTTTATTTCGTGATTCACGATTCAAAGAGATCCTGCTTGGATCAAAAAAGGTTCAATTAGCTCGTAATTGACTTGGAAGTCCAGAAGCACTTGCCATCTGTTCTATGGGTCCACCTGGGTCCACCTGGGCCAGAAGAAGGTCCCAGTCTGTGGCTGCATGATGGCTTAAGTCACTTGAGCACAGTGAAGCCAGCATAAGCCGTCGACCGTTACGAGCGAAGCAAATGCGATATTTATTACAGTTCCCGGCGACAAATTGTCTGATGTCGGAGATGAAACGGAATCATTGTCTAATTCCGTAGACATCTGTGGCCACTTGCACGATTCAATTGCATGCAGACACTATTGTATTGTATTGTATTGTATCTCTGAATTTATATGGCGCCTATCTCAGAATGACTATTCAGAGGTGCTCATTGAATAGAAGCCACTCAGTTGTCAACAACTGGCACACTATAGTCTTTGCGACTTAATTATTACGATCAACCCGGATCAGATGAAGTCAGACGTAATAGTAGGCCTATCAGATCATCCCGCATAATCTCAGATCAGATCAAGTCATGGCAAGGAATCGCTTGAGACGGTAATGGAGGAGTCCTGAGGTCCTGGAGAAGGAAATAGTCCATGCCGGAACATACATGTCACTTCCAAGTCTACGACGATTCCAATTCAAGGAAGTTATGGAAAAAATTGTCCGTCTGCTATAGCACATTGGTGGAAGCAACATTAAGAGTGTGTGGTTCGAGTATTCCAACACGTCTTGCAAACGAAATAGGTTCCTTATTGGGGTGGGTGGGTAAGTCTATATGTTCAGCATGATACACACACACACACACACACGCACACACACACACACACACACACGCACACACACACAAACACACACACACAAGCATACATAAGCACATCACGCACACTGTTGATGTATGATGATGACTGCCTTGCTAACAATAGGTCAGGTGATCGATCCATCTTCCAGAGACAATCAGCATCCTCCTCCTCATCCTCATCCTCATCATCACCACCGGCATCATCATCAGCAGCAGCATCTTATTCGCAGACCGATCGTTGGTCGAAGCAGCAGAGCAGAACTCTTGAAACCTGCCTCCTTGGAAGAAACGAGAGCATCGGTAAAATATTATTTATGCTGTTTAACGCCACAGTATATCATATCAAAGATGATCAGTATGGCCCTCCTCCTTTATCCAGGCTTGGGACTGGCGCTGGCAGAGTGCGACCAGCGGCGGAGTTCCCATATGCATCCGCAAACAAAACAGACCTAGTACACACACTTGCACACTCCCATATACATGTAGTTATATGAAGGCTTATATATATATATATATATATATATATATATATATATATATATATATACCTTGAAGGTATCAGTTAGGCTTGTAGACATTCAGGGACATATTACCTATGCCTACATGCATTTATAAAGTATCCATGTGCAACTGTGCATGTACAATGTACACACAGACTTTTTCATACATATATGTAGGCCTATATAATGATATATTATGCGTACGTACGTATAGTGACTCACAGGTGAATAAATGCAGACATTCATACACACGAGGATCACTGGTTCGAATCCACCTCAAGCCGCCTCGTATATATACGAACCTTGGACAAGCCCTTCACTCGCAATAGCTCAGCGCTTCTGCGTAAAACTCCGATTCAATGTACGCGCAGCAGTCGGGAGCACCTCTGAGTAGTATTTGGAGGTGTGCTAAGACAAGTGCACACACATACAAACACTTCCACATACATATATACTGCTTACTATACACTACCCGACGTGTATCACACATGTTTTGTTCGTGCATCATTTAAGGTGAGTTTGAGTTGTTGCTTGGTCTGTCGACCTACATCCAGTCAACGACATCCACGCAGAAGACGGAGGTTCTCGTCCTTGAACTGACGCACTTCGAGCGGATCCTCCTGCGACGCAATCCTCGCATCGTCGACTCGATGAAGTCTGGACTGGAGCTGCACCTCTCGGCCAGGACGAGGATCTGCTCTCGAGAGGTGGAAAGGTCAATTCCACTTCTGCTGAGACTGCGAACGATGGCCGAGGACAACGCGGAGGAACAGAAGCGCAGAGAGGAGGCCAGGGTCTCTGATCATCAGCGCAGGAGGAGGAAGGGCAGACAGGCCAAAGCAGCAACCACGGATGATAAGACGACGGCTCCAGCTGACCTTGGTCGACGACCTCCAGCAAGCGGCAGCAGCAACGTTCTTCCAAGGACGATCATCGCTAAGGTTGATGCTGTGGCGCTGACACCTGGAGAAGTGGATGGAGGAACTGCGCTGGGAGAGATGGAGGAAGATGGAGAGACGTCGACGACGCTGACCGGAAGTTGCCTGGAAACGGTGGCTGATCCACTGTCGTCGGAGGAGATGCTGGCGGAACTGGAAGACCGGATTGGATCATTCGTTAGGTCGATCAGCATGGAGTCATCATCGGCAGCAGCAGCACTATCATCCACCGCTGGAATGCACTCCAGGAGTCAGTCGCAGTGCAAGACGGAAAGACTGCGCAGAGCCATTACTCCGGTAAGGTCCTCAATGGGATGATAAGGACAAGGAAGACGATCAAGATGATGATGATGATGATGATGATGATGATGATGATGATGATGATGATGATGATGATGCATGATGATGATGATGGTGATGATGATGGTGATGGTGATGATGATGATGATGATGATGATGATGATGACGATGATGATGATGATGATGATGATGATGATGATGATGATGATGATGATGATGATGATGCATGATGATGATGATGGTGATGATGATGATGCATGATGATGATGATGGTGATGATGATGATGCATGATGATGATGATGGTGATGATGATGATGCATGATGATGATGATGGTGATGATGATGGTGATGGTGATGATGATGATGACGATGATGACGATGATGATGATGATGATGATGATGATGATGATGATGATGACGATGATGATGATGATGATGGCGATGATGATGATGATGATGATGATGATGATGGATGATGATGATGGCGATGATGATGATGGCAACGAATTTTAGTGAAAAATACATACGATGAGAATGAGTATGACGAAGATAAAGTTTAGGATGCTGCTGTTAGCGATGATGATGTTGAGGATAAGAGGATTAGGATGAGGATTATACGGATGAAGAGAAGGATGACGACGATGATGACAAAGATGTTGCTGTTGATTATGATGAGAATAATCACGATGACGAAGGTGAAGAAGACGAAGATGCTGAGGATGTTATAAGCGTCGATAAAACACCATGATTTAGGTTGGTTATTGTTGTTGATATAATAGGGGGTGCAATATAAATGTGATTATTGTCACAGGCCGATGGATTGATTCGACCTGGAGTGACCGTCATCTTCCGACCAAAGTCAACGTTGTATCCTGATGACGCCAGTCCCATCAACTCACGTCGTCATGAAATGGCAAAGGTATACATTCTATTGTCTATGCATGGCTCACCTCATTCATTCGGTTTGATCTCTATATAGATCTATCTCCGTCTATATGGTAAAATCGCAAGAATTTGACTAAAGATAATTATTTGGATTAGTTATTAATTAGATAATAATAATAATAATCATAATAATAATAGGCCTAATAATAATAATAAAGGAACTTTCTCTTCAAACCCTCAAGACGAGGCCTGACAATTCCGGACTAGTTTTTAATCAATAGTTAGCAATGAAGTCCCTGAGGGATCCTAAATACCTCGGGGCAAAAAAAAAAAAAAAAAAAAAAAAAATAATAATAATAATAATAATAATAATAATAATAATAATAATAATAATAATAATAATAATAACAATAATAATAACCTTTTTCACGTTCTGCAAGATCCTTTCTACCTTGGTCAAAAACTTACACAAAAGTTGCAAGAAATTCATCAGATTTTTCATAAAGATAAGAAAAGATTAAAGAAAGATTCATGCAGGATACCTCACCTACAAGGCATTAGGCTCATATATTATGCACCAGATATCTAGTAAGGCGGCGACATCATGACATGACAATAAATAATTAAAATTAAGACTGTATAGACTATAGAGCACAAACGTGATATGAACTCTCTAAATCGCATTGGACGCATCACGTTTGTCCTCTCTACAGTACATTGTGTATTGTCTGCGAGCAAACACCAAAATGTTAAATATTGCTTTTTGTTAAACAGCATTATATATTTTCATTATGTTTTTACTTCATATGTTTTGGATGTTATACATCGTTTTCATAATTTTACAGAAAAAATGGCGTCTGCAGTACTACAAACTTGCGCTGACATCTGTGGTTCCAAACTTTACGGATCTACCCGTTGACGCGAAACCGAAATCGTAGACAACTTTCACAGTGTGACGATTCTAATCGTTTTCCATCTCTCGTCTGTGATAGAATCACCGAAACTTTCGCTATCCTGTGTCGTTTTCTGAAACCGTAATGAATTGGTGGCATGCAAAGAGAATAAAACACTTTTCCGAACTGTAGGAAACTTTACATTTGAACTTTAATAATAGTAACACCGCTCAGCTGTTTTCCGTTAGGCCTATTATGAATCAAATGCGTAGTCTATATCCTCGCTTAGAGGGGACCCTATTTAGCGGGATTTCCTCCCTCCTGGGTCTCCTTTTGTGTCCTAATTCTTTATTATAAAGTTTTCTTTAACCTTGCACTCCAGGTCCAGGTCTAGGGCTAACTGATCACATTGGTATCACTCTACTTTATAACCACTGGGTCTAAATAATCCTTTCTTGTCTATTCCTGTGGGGTAATCCCAATGCAGGCCCATTGACTATACAACTTTCTTTAACTAGTTAAGTTTTCGCTTTGATTATGGTCTGATTAATTTGTGATACTTGCCTGCCTTAGTGTACTGTGTGCTTGATACACAAGGACCAATAAAAAAAACTGAACTGAAGAATGTAGCCTAAGCAGTGTCGAAAATGCAAGGCCATTCAAATTGTTCTATAGATCGGATCCATCGAGAATCCTGCTGGACTGTATGTCTGTAGTTAGAGTAGATTATGTGGGGTATTTGCACAGTTTAGTCCACCAACTGGTTGCTTCGTTTTTATGGGAAAGTCTGTGTGATATATAGCAAGCGTGACCCAACATTATGGCTTTAAGGGAGTGTTTACGCGCTTGAACTATACATGGATGGCTTTCAGCCGTCTAGAGTCTAGACCCTCCAGTATACAAATTACTAAAAATTAATAAGGACGCTTTACTATGTACATGTAAGTTCTAGTTAGATCATCCGTATAGGCCTAGTCTTCGTTTGTTTGACGTGTATGATAGTTTATCTATGTTGGGTTTCGGTCGCCTAGTTGGCATATATACAGATTTCTTTGTTGTTCTTCGATTTTGACGTTCGAGGTCTATAGAGTCTGCGTGTTAGGTCTGCAGCTGATTCGTTTGTTGTTCGGTTGTTACCGTTGGAAGCGTTGTGTGTAACTCGGATTCTTTGATGTCTAAGTTATTTCGGTGTCGCTTGTGTATACAGCCAATAAATTGTGTATTTGAAGAACCCGAGACTCAATTAATTTCTCCTCTAGACACACAACACACAAACAACTATAACATATATATATATATATATATATATATATATATATGCTATTCTAGACACATAGTCAACTTCAATGTATATATAATATATACATATATATGATCTTTACGCTATATGGACTTTCAGTGTGACGACGGCTCTTTGTTCTGCAAGCGCTATTATTACGTCATTAATTTTGTCTATGGGTGAGATTCGTAAATAGACATGATGCTGTGTCATTCATTTTGTTCTAACAGCATCGCATGTGATGACTTCTTTTGGAGATTTATTTTGTTGCGTCACTAGCTGACTTTGTTTATGGGCAAGTTGCTGCTGTGCGCTATTGACCTTCTATTATGACGTCATCTACTTGTCTATACAACACTTTTGTGACGTCATTAACTATGTCTAATGACGTGCTCTGCTGTTTTAGGACCATGACTATATTCCTTATTGTGACGACATCTCTTTGTTTACAAGCTCTATAACCATAAAGTACCTTTTTTATTGCTTCAGGTTACAGTAATAAAGCTATTGTTACGTGTACGTGATTAGCTTTGCTCGTGAACATGATGACGTCTTTGCTACGTGGACTTCATATTAACTGCAGCGACATAGACCTATCTTTGTTGCATAAAAGTATACATAAACGAACAAAAGGTTGTCAAGTGTTATAGGTAGGCTTGCAATGCTATAATAAAGGCGCATATGTCAAGAGCCTGTTCAAAGATCCCGATGGATGGACATGCAAGATCTGCGGGCCTTATGTTTCCCACTCATGATTTAATTAAAGCTTAGGCCTACATTTGGATACCGGTATTTGTCATGCTGTCTATAGCCTAATAGGTGAGGCGTCACCGTTTCAAACAAGCAATGCAATTATCCGCGTTACTGATGTCGCCTTAAGTGGCATTCCATGCTGGTCACCCGGTACTCGCCTTTTATAATTCATTAATTTTTTCAAGTGAATTTGTACAGCATCTTTTCAAGGGGCTACTCAGAGGCGATCCCAACCCTTGCGCGGCTAAAGAAAACTGTCTTACGATGAGAGGGAACTCCTGAAAAGAAGTTATAAAAGGGAGCGGATCGTCAGGGAGAGGCCATGGATGTTGGAACTCAGTAATAGTTATATCGGGTTTTGACTGCTGTGTTAGGCAGCTCAGTTTTGTAGTCAATAAAAGGAAATGCTATTAAGTTCGTACAATCTTAACTCGGAACAAAATTAATGCTGATAGTCTTCTACTATCTAACTTTACAATGGCAGAGTCGTAGCGCCTACAACCGAGTACAACCTGCATAGTGGAGGTTCGAGCAAAAGGGACTGAGATCAGACTTTGTTCAGCCAATATTTACAGTAGCATCATGGCCAGCCGTCTTCATTTGATAAAGAAGTTCGACAAGTAGGGCCCTATATAGGCCTAGGCCTACGCTTTGACGCTTTCCATAAGAAAAGGAGATGCAATTGAATTTTCCTTAACAAAATGAGCGACATACGAAATAGGCCTACTACATATGCGGGCATACTAAATTACTAAAACTTCTCAATTAAGGACCTAGTTTTTTATAGTAAATAACCAGCGGCTAAACTCAGTCGGATCTCCGGACATGATATTCAGCACGTAACGTATAGGCATACGTAGGAGACCACCCGTTTAAAAGGGAAAAAACCGTCATCAAAGTGTATCTTAAGCTGCAATAAGCAATTGTATGCATCTTGTTTTATGCACTTTTGCTTTTACTTGAATAACAAGTAATAGCCATCATCAGTTTATTTACCGGTGCTGCCTGTGATTAGGCAGAAGAATTAGGATACAGTGTTGCAAAAAATTTGGAGTTTCGATCACCGCTTCTGGTTGATCAATAGTAGGCTATTATTAGGGGTTATAGGAATAGGCACAAGAGTGCAATTGCCTCCTGAGTTAAAGATATATAGAAGGAGTGTGGTAACTGAAAAATTTGAATGAATGAATGAATGAATGAATGAATGAATGAAAGAATGGACGAACAATTAAATTAAGTGAATGCTAAACGGACCAATGGATAAAGTATTGAGTTCATCGATGGATGAATGATTGAATGAATGAGTGAATGGATGAATGAATGGATAGATATGGATTATGGACTGGATGCCTCGATGAACGGATGAATAATGAAGGCTGAATCATGAATGGATGAATCATGAACAGTGCCTAAAGTGTGGGAAAATAAGTGCCTGGACGCCCCTTACCTCTCCAAAAGAAGTGCCTGGACGACAGTGGACGTCCCTTACCTTTCCAGTCTGTGCTCACCAATAAGTGGCTGGAACGGCGTTCAGATTTTAAAACAAGTGAATGGACGCCCTCCATGACCGGCCACTGCGTCCAGGCACACTTTAAGCCCTGATCATGAATGGATGAATCGTCGTGAATGGATAGCAAAGGTGACGTATATGGCCAGGCGAATCCATGTATAATGAGTAAAGTTCCATGCCAGAAACTTGCAAAGTTCCAACAAATTTGCTCCAGCCCCTTGGTATTTCAGCAACGAGCCATGCAACCCAGACTGTAGAATGTAGATTATAAAGATCTTAACCAGATCTTTATATTCTTCCTATGACGATGAATAGGAATTTGCAAATTTAAACTGGCATTCGCTAGATGTCGCTGCATGTATTTATATTAGCAGAACCTCGTATGGCCACATGCATGGCCTTCCTCTTTGACCTATACAGTAGGATAATAGGCCTACAAGTTACAACCCTCACAGACAGCAGGTTGGTCCTACTCCCACCTACTCAGCCGCTTCTCGTACTTTGGCAGTGCCAATTCCAAGCCTGGAGAAAAGGTGAGGAACACCCTAATCATCGTTAAATCATAAATCTCTCAAGTTATTTTTTATTTCGACGTGCCTAGGCTAGAAAGTTTTCTTGAAGGGTCGCTATATATGTAATCCATAGAATGAAGCATACATGTATGACACAGGGTCGCAAAATGGCAGCAAGCACCTAGGTCTACTTTCAGGTTAGGCCTATACTATAGCCTTATTTCCGTATATAGGCCTATACGCTCCTCTCTGCAGTCTGAGATATTCGGATAGGTTTATGGGTTTTTCTGAGTAAATGTAGTCGGATTTTATATAGCGACCGTATAATAATTATAGCCTCGACACTGCTCATTTTTCAATGCATCGATCGGGTGTGATCCTTCACCATCGCTCTACCGTTTGAATGGACGCCACGCAGGTCGACGTGCACGGACCGTGCTGAGTCTCAATGCAGAGCTGTCATTATATTATAGACTCTCAGCCTCTCATGCATTCCATGCAGCCGCTATAAGGAATGCCTTTGCCTATAACATCTAATTGCTCTTCATCTAACGACTAACCACGCCAGAGAGCGGTCTCTTCTATAAGGGCCATGGCACATTTGCTTTCCGAAGGGATTTTGGGCATGTTGCGCGCACTGGCAGGCACTGCCAGCAGAAATGTTTGCAAAATAAGCCTTAGGCCTAGGCCTACTTATAAACGACTTCTTCTAATAATAGACGCCATTTAAGCTGAATCATAATGTCTAAGTAGGCTAAGTTCAGTGCTCAAAGTGTAGAAAGAGAAGCGTCTGGACGCTCAATGTATACCTTTCTCTGCTGCGCGGGTCAAATAAGTGGCAGCTAGGACGGTATTCGGATTTTAAAATAAGTGCGTGGACGCCGCGACGCCGTCCATGACCGTCCATGAACACATTAAGTCCTGAGTAGGCCTATGATGGCAGAAGCATATCGCGTTAGCAGGGCTGTTTTAAAGGAATTTATAGAACTGTACAACTCGATCCTTCTTTCCTTTCCCACCCTCCATGGTAAATTACTTCCAATTGGAGGACTATGACCCTTTTTGCTATACGGTATAGTTTTAACTTACAGAAGTGCTTCTACAACTACAAATCCATAGAACTGCACATTTTGTGTACAACTGCACGTTGTACACGCGGTGGTGCTTCACATTCTGCAGTTTATATAATCTTGCACTCCTTGGGGCGCGGCGGTGTAGCCTAGTGGTGACGTCGTTGCCCTGAACGGCCTGAAGCCGAAAGGTTCGAGGTTCGAATCCACCTCAAATCGCCGCGTAGGGACCTTGGGCAAGTTCTTCACTCGCAATTGCTCAGCGCTTCCGCATGAAACTCCGATGCAGTGTCCACTCTGCAGTCGAGAGCGCCTCTGAGTAGATTGTTGGAAGGGGCACTATAGCAAGTGCATAATTATACAAACAGCGAGTTTTCAAACTTTTAGAACGAGGAAACCTCCAGGACCTTTTTTGCTCTTTAGGCTATAGGCTATTGGTTTAGTGCTCTAGGCATAGCTCGTGGACCCAAATATCGAGATGAAAAAATTTATAACTTGAAATTAGACAAAAATAATATTACCAGGCTGCTCTCGCGAATCCTTTGGCTGTATCTTTTGAGGACCATTCTTAATGGTCCGCGTACCACAGGTTGGAGAGCTAAATGAGCCTATTATCGTCTCGAGGCTCGTCGGCGATCATTTAAGCAGACGAGCGGAGAACCAGCGCATCAACATCCGGTCTGTGAAAGGCGCATGCGCGGTTTCTAAAGAAGCTCAATTAGTGATAGACTTATATTATCGGACATGGATGAGGAGAGAAATATCCAACAGAGAACACGGTACGTTACTATTACAAATACGTTTTTTAAAATTAATAAGATGTATCGACTAGTTGCTTGTTTCTGTCTGTTTACTGCCAGTGCATTGATTTACATTTTTGACCTTAGTCGATGTCTTCTACGCGGCGTAATCTGGAGGCCTAACGATCGGACAGGTGCCTGATGATTGGTCGGAATTTTGCGCAATAGGTTGTAGACTGGTCGGTTAAAGACAGGAAAATATGCAATTCTATTCGCATTTGTACGGTGGCCTGAACTCGCCCTGAGTTGTCATAATTGGCTTTAGGATAACTTTGGCTGTTGTGATGGAAAATGAATGTCCAGTTTTGGAATTTTCAGTATTCAGTTTATGTGAACTTGTCACGCGATGGTATGCGTGCCATTGGGCTATACCGACACATAGGCAATTAGTCTGGATGATTAAATTGTAAGTTGTTGAAGAAGAATTGCAAATAAAAGGAGAGATATCGAAAATAGGATTATAAAGAAAGAACGAGTCGCAAAATGACAACAGACCTTGAGACATATAGTTGAGTAAATTCATTAAGTTCTGTAACAGAATAATTCGTTGTAATGGGCTACAATTATCTGTTTAATCTTTTATATGCTGATCTATTCATTTCTCATTGTAGGATCATGTTTTCATAGTTTACTACAAAGTTCTTGGTGAATGTGAATGTTAGCATTGTAAATTATTCGCTGGTTGCAAGATTATTACTTGTAATAAATCCAGCTTTTAGTTTTCTAAGAATCCTTCTCATCGATCCAGCTTCTGTGCAAGCTTTTGTGCAAGAATTCCTTTTATGAATCCTACTTCTGTTTACGCAGCAATTATTTTTCATCAGTACAACTTCGATTTAATTAAAAATTATTGTTTGGCTATCCAGCTTTTATTCTGTGAAATTGTTTTCACGAATCCCACTTATATTTAAGCATTGGAAAAGTGTGGTGGGATGAAGGGAGGAGCAAGAGACGAAAGGAGAATGAGGAAAGACGGAAGGGGCCAAAGGAGGCAGATAAAAACAAGAACACGGAGGGACGCAGGCAGGCAGGCAGAGAGCGGAGAGAGGGAGGAGGATCTTGAGAGAGGTATAAATTTATTTCAAATTTAAGTGCAGACAACGTCATGTGTTGTTGAAGTCTGCTTATAAATAATACTTTTTTGGTAATTCAAATGCAGAAGAACATTAGATTTAAAAAGTTTTGAGCATTTTTGGTTTGCTGGATCAACAGTAAATACTGTTAGTAGCATTCATACTGATGATTTATCATCATCAATATCATTGGGCTCAATGCCCGTAAGAGTCCGACACCACGCTCTGTCTGAGTTTGTCTCGTGTCATGCTGCCCAGCTTCAACAGGTCCGGTCAGCAGGTCTGCTCCATACCGATGATTTATAGAACTTTTAAATGTTAATGAATGCAGTACCTGCAATGCTTTTTATTTAATATGCGGTGATTTTGTGGTGCTGCTTGGTCAACTGGTCCAGTCCAGTGCTTCTCAATGTTTTTGGACTACAAGACCCTTTTGATCCAAATTTTTTGGACAGAACCTCGACCTGACCAAGCTTAATTCTGTTCTAAAGGCCTACGAGTAGCGCCTCCATGCAAATAGATGAATATAGGTTTTACTACTAACAGTGCCCGGAGTATATATTGTTTTACTCAGTGAAAATTAGGGCAAAACTCTTTTTTTAAAGTGAAAAAAAATTCATTTTTGTATGAGGTCCCTTGTCTGTGCCTCATAGTCTGATTTTATAATTTAACAACAAACAGTTGTGTCCAATTTTCTCAAAGAACTTTTTTCTTCCACTCACGAAGCCCAAGAATTCCACGGAGCACAGTTTTGGAAACACTGGATTAGTCAACACGTCATTGCCTTAAAATCATTGAGCTAGTATTGCTTGAAATTAGTCTAAACTTTGTCTCATCCACAGGACTGGTAAAGGTTAATCAAAATATTTGTTAACCTGTGCGCCTGCTTGCTGATATGAAAGATTCATCAG
Source organism: Lumbricus terrestris (assembly GCA_949752735.1). Taxonomy (NCBI): domain Eukaryota; kingdom Metazoa; phylum Annelida; class Clitellata; order Crassiclitellata; family Lumbricidae; genus Lumbricus; species Lumbricus terrestris. The sequence continues at coordinate 39,365,544 of OX457037.1, read as the reverse complement.
CATTGTATTAAAAAGAATTGCTGGCTTAGATCATCACTGAAGTCAATGGTGACACTTTTAGAGCTTTCAGCACTATGCTAGCTGTACTCAGATGTAAACAAAGTGAATGTCAAGTGTACTTATGTGCTTTCTTTAGATAATGATGGAAATGACTCTGCTGCAGTGTTTCTGGACGACATAGCTTTACCAGGAATGCAATCCTTGATATCTGTTATGTTATGCAAAAAGTTTTTGATCATGTTAAACATCTTTTTGCGTGAATGCAATACCACTTTTGCCACGGCCTCTGACAGACTGAACTCTGTGCAGATTTTGTCTACTCCTACCCAGCAGTGATCAAATACCATTGGGGTTGTGGGGGAGGGGTGTTTGTACACCACTCAGATTACAAAGTGACTGTTGGAAATTTTTGAAAAGCCAGAGAGCTCTGTTCTTGTGAATAAGCTTTTTCAGAACTTTTTGCCTTTTTAGAACTTTCTCCCTGTCTCTGTCCGTTTTGTTCAATCGATTGTGTTATTTCATTCTCAATTTAAGACTTTGCCTCTTTCAAATTGCGTGTCCATCAGAGGCTCTTCTTCTGAACATTCTAAATGGATTGACCTGAATATTGATCCGATTATGGATTGGTTTTGTTCTGCCGTTGGTTGCAGGGCTGTTTTTAAGGAATTTTTAGAACTGCACAATTCCTTCTTTCCTTTCCCATTTTCCATGGCAAATTACTCCCAGTCGGAGGAAAATAGCCTTTTTCAACTAGTTTTAACTGTGCAGAAGTGCTTCTACAACTGCACACATCCATTTTGAACTGCACATTTTGTGTACAACTGCACGACAGTGCACGTTAAAAAAGCCCTGGTTGGTTGATGTCTTGTGTGTTTGATGCTGGCACGATGGCAGTTACTATTTAAGTTTAAATGTGGCATAGGGATGCATTATGGCGTATTTGTTTAATATATCCGCAGTGATGGGACACGTACGCCATGACTTCGCTTTCAATCTGGCATTTATATATATATGTAAAACTGGAAGCAATTGAACAACTTGAGCTTGTTCAGGATTCTTTTTCCTAACCAGTTTCATGTTGAGTGGTTATTTAATGAGTGACTATAATTCCTTATTAATCCAACTGCATTTCTGCACTTCATTGTAAATAGCATTAGACAAGATAGTACAGAACAGTGGACAAGAGAATGATCAGACATATGATTTGTAGCCTTGAAGAGTGATATGAACCAAAACATCACAAATTATCTGACTATGTCTGAAGAAGGTCGAAATGTTTTGGATGCAATAACGCAAAGGTTTTATGAATCGTTGTGTTGATAGAATTCAATTGTGTACCGGATGCTGCGTACTTTTATGAGTGTAAATTTACTCAATGCTCGTACTGATTACCATTGTTTAAACATGCATTTTGTTTCAATGCAGTCGAGAAATAATTATACATTCCTATTTTAGTGCTCAGACTTTTAGTTTAGAGTTTTTAACCATCACCACACAAGATAGCCATGTTGGAAAGTTGATGTTGACAGACCAATAATTGTATTCATGATTATGTGTGTGTGTGTGTGTGTGTGTGTGCGTGTGCCTTTTTTCATTGTGCTGAGCACTGTATCCAGTCCCTTCTGGGCTCCTGCAACTGTTCCCAACTTTTAGATTTCTGTTGTATATTGTACTGGGTATTTATTGTCTTTTCTTTAGCCGTCCTTGATTCCAAGATTGTTGGCCGCACCGTGGATGATTTGATTCCATCCACTCTTTCAATAACCTGTCAAATGATAATCCGCGACGACGTTATTGATCCATGCCATTGAGGTCTTCATTGAGCTCTTGATCCGGAAACGGTGCCTTCTATTGTCTTCTCCTCCAGACAATCTTTGAACAGTCTTTTTATCATGTTCTCTGTTGTATTGTTACCTTTATAGAGCCTTCATACGATTTTTTAATGATTTGCGTTACAAGTGCATGATTGTCTGACATTTCCATATTTTAGGAAGACAGTCAGACACAAAATGTGCTCGTAACTTTGTATTGAAATAACTAGCATTAAAAAGTCATTATGACAGGTTTCACAGGTTCTCTAACTCTAATAGCAAAGAGCCACAGTTGAATAGAATGGATAATAAAGATCATCCTTACCTTTAGTACTGCCTTCTTTATCTTAATTTAATTTACCTATTAAGTCACACAAACTAATGTTATTGCAGAATTCTGATATGTTTGTAGTTTTTTTACTTCATTGTTGTTATCTGTCATGAAAATCTCGATTTGCTTAGCACTGGCGAAGTCAATTAATTTACTAGCGTTAACTAAAGCTCTTCATCATCCAATTACCGTATGGTGGACATGGCTTTTGTGCATAGCCTCAGGTCTGCCTTGAACCTATGCACTTAATGTATGTATATAAGAGAAGTTCATGTTGCTGTGTTTGCCTTGTAATCGACTGGAAACTTCATAACAATTTTAAGGCATTCGGAGCTATGCTCTTGCCAATCACCAGTGCATCTAACTCAGTGGTTCCCAACCTTTTTGACTGTCGGGCCACTTTTTCTAAGTTGGAGGACACAAGGGCCACTTTTTCTTAGCTGATGGACATTAGGGAGCCTCAAGGCTAAAATTTAATTAACTAAAGGTGTATAAAATTGTTATAATTGAATCAAAATAGAATGTTTGATGCGATTTATTAACGTCCAAATAAAATAATTTGCAATAGAAATGAATTATATATTCTATGATGTCCAAATTGTCAATTTTTACATATATTTTTCTTAATTCATTGAGATGCTGCGGGCCATTTTTGTAGGCCAGGCGGGCCACGGGCTGGGAATCGCTGATCTAACTTCTCACTGCCATTTATAGACCCAGGTACTTCTGTTCCTTTGAATGATGGTGTGCCATTAATTAGTGCTTTTGATTGCAAGACTTCAACCCTGTCTCATTTGCATAAAATTGTCTTTTGGGCTATAATTATATTCTTTCAGAATTCCTAGCAGCACCTCTCTTACGCATTATTCATCTCCAAAATCATCAAGCATCCTGTTTTTCACCGTGCTGCCTTTGAACTGGATCGTGTTGCGTGCTTTCCAGTTTTTAGCCACCCGCTGGGCCACATGGTTGCCTTGAAATCAATCATACCATGACCATGGAATGTTTATCATTGATTTACACTCTTCTGAATGTTGCATCACTTGCTGATATGGACCACTGTGCAGCTGAGACAGACCATTGTTTGCTGCACACAAATGAACTGCAACTGGAATGTTTAAGCTGCCCCTCTGCAATTAAGCAGCCTTGATATACACCGAGTAATACATAACGGGCCTGAAATTAGCTATGCACGTAATCGAATTACGCACATAATGTAATTTGGGCAGTTGCGCATATAGGTTGTCTACAATTACAATCGGTGGTAAAGTTGGGTGAGTGGGAACGCTGTGGGAACGCCGAAGAAATTTTTTGTTGTAATGCATGGGTTTCAATGGTCCCATGTATGGTGAACTTACCAATAAGAGATTGTACATTTTCATTACTTTCATATAATGCTGTGATGCACATACAAAATCCCTTATCATTTGCTCATTGTACATGCATGTAGAAAGTGCATGTAATATGCTAATTTTAATAAATTGCTCCTGTATCAAATCTGTTAGTTGTTATTCTGACCATTGACCTATGTACAGTTGTATGCTAGCTTGAGTAGAACAGGCATGTGCAACATCTCTTTAACATGGGGCCACCTTAAGTTTTAAAGTGAGACTCGGGGGCCGTATGCCAATCGTGGGCCTATTTGTGCAGAATGACTTGCTGCAGAAACATCAAGAGACATAATCAGACATTATCAATTTTATTAAACTAAATTTTGCAGAATGACCGTCAAGTAAATGAAGATAAGTTTGATGATAAACACGTCATTATCATATTTTACCTGCAGTCCTAATTTCGATAAAAGAGATTATATACTTAATTCAGTTTTAAAAATTATGCATTAAATGGATACTAGGTTCCCAAATGCCAGGTACAAAGCTAATAATTGCAAAGACTTGTCAAAAGCCCAACGTCGGACGCGGGCCATGGGCTGTATCTTGCCCACCTTGTGGTTTAGAGCCTCATTCTGGCAGGCCTATGAGTAGTGCCTCCATGCAAGTAGATGAATATAGGTTATATTACTAACAGTAATTTAACTGTGTACTAAGTTGGACTTTAAGAACAGTCTATAATATTGCAGCATTTATTTCAATCGTACCACTTTGTATTGTTTGCAATGTTGTTGGGCGTGGGTGTTTGCGTCATGATAATGAAGACCACTTACTTAACCTTTTAAGTAGTACTTTAAGAATTCTTGACTTTTGATTGTGGCGATGAAATTCTATTCGTATCTAGATATCGATTTTGTTCTTTCCACGACAACTGTGTGCAATTGACACCAAATTGTCTGTCTTTTGTTGCGATAAAAAATTCTTTATCTTATCTGCACTTAGTTTTAGCCACCTAAGCTTTTTTATTTCTCATGTTTGAATTTTTCTAAATTACCAGGTCTTCTGATAAGAAAACTCTGTTATGGCTCATATCGCTTGAGTTCGTCAAGTCATGATCTGTTTATTTAGAAGCTTTGCTAATGTATGTAATTATGCATACGTACACGGTATGTACATGTATCAAGCCACTTAATATTGGTCACTATAAGTACCTCTCAACCACGCTGCATGCTTGACTATCTGTAGAAGATATAAACAAGTGCATTTTAAGACGGTTTTTAACTTTTTAAATGTGTCTACTGAACAGAGTTAAATGCAATATCTCGCATGTGACGGAGACTTGAGAGGACACGATGGGCTGCAGGTGACGTGAAGAAGCATCACAAGTGGCATCGAGTACCAGGTTAAGTTGTCAGACTGGAACATGGTGTGTGTCAGTGCTGTGCTGAACTCTGAACCGGTCCAATAGGAGGACAATCTTGAATGTTATTCTCTCGTCATCTGGGAGCCAGTGCAGCATTCATTCATTCTTTCATTCATTGGGATAGGTCCCTCCACATGTATTTCCTTCCTCATTTGCAGGCTAAACATTGATGAGAATCCACTATAGTCACTGACTATTGCATGCTATTTTTATCCTTCAGTCCACAGTAAAATGCTAGGTCCACTTGTATTCCCACTTCTTCTCATCAGTCCTGGTCTTGAGAATGCACACTAAGCCTCAATCACTATTACTTTTCCTCAGCTCTTACTTCTTCTCTCCATTCTGCTTACGAGCTGATTTACACTATATATCTGCTGTCTTGATACTAATTCCTGTTTGTGGGTACCTATAGGCTAGCAGGATCACTCCCTTTCTTTGTTACCTTTTCACAGGGATCATTTACCTTATATCTGATGTTATTTGGATCTTGATGTACATTGTGCATGCTTATTTTGTCAGTTTTGTTGATTTGTTTATTGTCTTTCGTTGATCTCTTTGAATAAACAATTTTAACTCTTCCCTGCTTTCTATCGCTCTTTCAAGACGTTTATTTTTCGTCGCGTCTTCTGTGCTGAAGGTGTCTCTGAATAGTCTGTGCTGCGAGATGCGCTATATAAATTTTTATCATTGACCTGAGATTCTAAAATTCATTGCTGTCCCGTGAGTAATGATGATCATGCAAGTCACATTATCCGAGTGGCACCGCTCTGTCTGGTAACAATGTTTTTCGCAGAACCAAAATCCATTCACTTCATTCATTGTTCAGCCATTGTCTGCTGCAAGGGTGCTACGTTCTCCCTATGGTTCTGTGCATTGCTTAGCATTCTGAGTCAGGCAATGGAGTTAAACAGTTGTGCAAATGACAATGCACACTATACAAATCTAGCCTGGCAGAAGTAGATGATGGCTGATGACAGACCCAAATGTAGATTCATGCACGTACGGAACAAGAATGATTTTCTCTGAAACTAGCTACTGAGCAGGTGTGTTGGTCGAGAAAGCGAGTTTTCTGGTCCAGTGAATTCTAGCATCAAACATTGATGAGCAGGGAAGAGTAGATTATGTATGGGAGCAGGTGGCCTTGGTCACAGAACCTGTTAACAGGCTGCACAGTTATCTTGTGTGATTACCAACTTTTATAATATATATATATATATATATATATATATATATATATATATATACTTTGAAGGGTTCAATCTAGTCTTGCTTTGGGTTGAAATTCACGTTTCAAGTGGGGGACAAGCGGCCATTTTTGGCGGACAGTGGCAACCGCTGATACCCTTTGTGCGATTGTTTTTTTACAACCGTTTTTTTAGTCTTTCTGTCAAAATTTCTGAGAAACAGTAAATTCTATTCTTTCGAATCTGATGATCTTTTTTAGTCTTTCTAAAAAAATCGTCCGTTTTTGAGACTGTAAACAAGAAAGCGACAGAAAGCAGGGAACGACCCAGACATGAGTTTAGCCTGCAAAAGAGGGGAAGGTCATTACATGTGGAGGAACCTATCACAATGAAAGAATGAATGAATGAATTAATTAACCCTTTCCGGTCCAATAAAATTTTTGCACCTTCCCACAGTAGTCCTAATATTTTTTACGAAAACAAGCATATTATACCATACATTGTGTATTCTTTGAAATTAATGTAACTGAAGAAAGTACTTGAATGAAGTGATGTTTACAGTTATGCTACATGTTCGAAATGTGTATGTTCTGAGTTTATTCACGGAAATTCGCCAAGGTGTAGTACTTTTTGAAACATTCCGTGGGGTGCAGTCCAGGTTTCCGAGAACACGTCTTACAACAGTATATCGGGTTTTTTCTTTGCCATTATACATTTCTGTTGCTGGACACTGTGCAATCATTGGTCTTCTTGTCAGGAAATGCTGAGACAAAGTGAGACTTTCTGTTTGGTCGTTCCTCATTGTCGTGATATGAGGGTCTTTTGTGACTGGATTTACATTCATATATATATGCATAAATATATACATACATAATATTATAATTATACATATATAAATGCAAACATATATATTTATGTACATACATCAATACATACATACATACATACATACATACATACATACATACATACATACATACATACATACATACATACATACATACAATACATACAATACATACATACATACATACATGCACACACATGCATACAACAGACGTAGCCTACATACATGCATAGCTGTAATAGCAAAAAAAATATCCGATGGGGGCAATGGCAGGGGTAATGGAAATGGATAATGGAAGGGGATGATGTTGGTGGGGAGCAGTACATTCATTTTGGTCACTAATACTTTCATTGTCAGAACTTTCCTCTAAAAATGCTAACACTTCGCTAGCTTCATAACGATTTCTACTCGCAGCAGCCATTTTGCACAGTGACATTTACTGTCGGTTTCATAGTATAAAATAGCCATAAAATACTGAAAAGGACTAGATTTATACACTATTCACTTCAGTACAGTCTGATGTATCACTGTGTAGGACAATATGTCCCACACGATGTGACGTTGGACCAACATATGACAGCTATTACCGTATATACTCGCGTATAAGTCGATCCGCGTATAAGTCGAAGTGTAGTTTTTCGAAAAAAATAACGTCCAAAATCGACGGCTCGCGTATAAGTCGAATGCATAAAATCAAAACAAGTGACATTTAACAATATCATTTTTAATGATTAAAGAACTAAAAAAACACGCAAATTCTATCAAGATTATGTTTGAAATTGTTCATAATATTAACAGTGATGATGACTTCCGTCAACTGCTTCCGGTTTCTATTATAAATTTAGCAAGTATGTCAGCGCCAACTGAAAAAGCACTCTGGCGGCAGCGCTACCGTATGGCGTACGGCGTGCGTCAAAGAATATATATCTCGTACAAAATCTTACTGCGCTCGGTGCGGTTGTCCTTACTGCGCTCGGTGCGGTTGTCCCTTCATATTGATGACTGCCGCGAATCCCGCGATTTACAAAGTTCTTTTGGCGATAATAAAGATCACTTTCGGTGCATGATATAATTATATTGTACAGTCATAATTATAATTACATTGTTATAAGAGAAGAATATTTCGTTTCAAACTGTATTTAGTGAGTAATTCGTTGAAATGTAATTTTTCCTTGGAAAACGATGTAACAAAGACTGAGGGTTTAAGATGTACGGTAAGTCCATTTTCGTGTCGAATATTCGGTCCGAAAATCGACCGTCGGTTTTGCGCCTCGCGTATAAGTCGAAGACGGTTTTGGGCGTTTTGAAATAGCCCTAAATTTTTCGACTTATACGCGAGTATATACGGCTTAGTTGATGTCCCACGGGGTGGGCCATAGGACCGGAACGGGAAAATCCAAATGGCCCACCAGGTGGGACTGTGGACCGGAAAGGGTTAATTAATTAATGCTTTTTTGGCTCCCAGATGACGAGAATAACATTCAAGATCTGTCCACATTTTCTGTTGGAATGTTACGTATTTAATTTTTGGTGGGGGCGGGAGGAATATTACCTTTGTACATGTAAACAACAACTCTAAATTTTTCTGGGGGGAACTATCATACTTGGGTGCTTTTTAGTGTGAATATCTCTTGACTTTTAAAAGTAAGTGCAACTACTGGTATATGGGAAGTAAAAATCTGTGTACTGCACGTTAACTGTTTGCATGTGTCAATGTTCTTTTGGCTAATTGCATTTCGAGTATCAATTTTCACGCGATAGTTTTTATTTTTTACGACTATGTCTGATTACTGTTTGTAAACTATTTAATCGGTCTTTACGTTTCTTGGTATGGCTGTTGACTGTTGTTCGTTAAGATATTTACTATCTGCCAATCTTCAGGAGTGAGTGGAATTAGTCTTGTCTGTCCTTCCTGTTCTGTGGCAGTATATGTTTTTATATATACATTCATATACCGGTATGTACATGTAGCCTCTATATATGCATGCATTTATTTATGTACATATATATATATATATATATATTTTAGGTCTGTAAAATTTGGTATGATTCTATTTAGGTGCCCGAGCCCAATCAAATGAGTACCTATGCAGATGCCCATCACCCATGGGTACTTCTCCCACCCAGAAGCGAGTTTTCACTATTGGTGTGGAGTGCCCACCCACTCGCTCCTTTTTGGTTTTATTCTTGGGTCTATCAAACCACGCTGGTTCATTACTGCAATGTGGCAATCGTCTTGAAATACTGAAGTTTCACAACCTGCAATCTTGAATCCAACTGCTCCCACCACACACTCGCCTTGGCGTCCCAGGTGACAGCAAACTGTTAGTTTATTGGACCATTAGAATGTACTGAAGTGATTTGCATTATGCTTAAAAACGCATCTTCCGGGTTTCAGGTGTTAATTTAACAGGATATATATTGCATTAGACATTTTACTGGTACCTGGGTCTCTTGATGCTAATTATATGCATGTATTTATGTGTGTGTTGTGTGCTTGGAGGTTGTTATACATCTACAAGTTATTAACTGTCAATGTGTATTATTGTATATCTATATATTTTTTTTATTTCTCGCATTTGCTACGGCATTCTTTCACACACTACTCAGAGGCGCTCCCAACTACAGCGAGGACACTGATTCGGAGTTTCACGTTGAAGCGCATGAGCAATTGCGAGTTAAGGACTTGCTCATTGCTCAAGGTTCCTACATGGCGGCTTGAGGTGGAACCCTCAAGCGTATGTATAAGATCTTTCTAAGTTCTCTGACGAGGCAGGTTCAAATGTTCAATGGCACCACTCTTCTCAACGTTGGAACTTCTCTTTCAGTTTTCATCGTCTTTTGATCCGGCAGCATCTGCCGTTTGTCTTCCGATTCTTCCTCTTCCTTCATTCTTCCTCCAATGATTACTCCCAGAAGGAGTCTCCTCTCAATGCATGTCCTAGCTGTTTCCTGTGCCTCATGCTGTATAAATGTTCAATTTCAATTGCAATGGCAATGAAGCTAAGAATGAGATAATTTTGAGTGATGATTGATTATCCTGAGTATCATGGTCATTGTGATTGTGTTGATTAGAGCGACATCTATATTTACATATATTGCAGGCGGTCTGCTCAGTTAGTATAGTTAAGATTTGTGTATTCTGTAATCTCCGTTCTTGTGAATTGTTTAAACTGCATAATTGTACACTGTAACCGGTTGCGGTGTGTCAACCGGATTGTTGAATAAAGAGAATATTATATTATCAGAAAGGTTGCATTGCAGTTATGCTTAGACTCGGTATATAAGAAGTTTAATGATGGCAAACCATATTCTTCATCATTGAACATCCTTTCAGTGAAGCAGTCAATGGCATTTAATTTGTGGAAAGAAACTCATCTATCCATTCATTCATGAGGCATGTCCAACTGGGGCATTGCATGTATGTCAACAATTCTTCTCAACTGGTATATGGTGCTCGTGGTATATTGTTGCTCGTCATTTTCATAGGCTAAGTATTCCCGGATGGGTCGCCACTCCTACTGCAGGTAGATGAGATCTCAGCAGGTTGATCATCGTGACTTTTCTCCTTGACCTTGGAGCAGGGAGTGGGGGGAACAGCTGGTTATAGCGCCAGTAAGCCGCTTTTCATCCCTCTATAATTAGCCACACTCAACGATTGTGTTTCCTGGGTAGCACTACGAAGAGGAGTATATATAGCTGGACTGTGATGTCATCTGCAGAACAGCAGAATGACATTTCCTGGCATTTTGTAGAACTCCCCCCAAGCATGGGCGGAGTTTATCAGGGGCTAGGAGGGGGGCTAAGTCCCCCAAGAAGACCCAGATTCATTTTTTACAGCATTTCCCAAACTGTGGGTCGCAACCCAAAAGTGAGTCACGAAGATCTGTCAAGTGGGTCGCTATAGTTTTCGGAAGATATCCATTTTTTGGTCATTTATTCATAAATTCTAAAAATTCATGTTTTAAAGAGCTGAGTAACAACATTTTAATATGATTGGGCTATGACTGGCTGTCTCAATTTAATTTTTATGTTTCATATTTGCCAAGTTTTAAACGGTGTCTGTAAATCAACGTATTTCCATGCATGCCAATTTACGAAACAAATTTTAGTAAGCGATGTTTAATTTTATTTCAGTGGTTCCTGAGATGGACACGATATTTACAAGTGTGTCATGACCCAGAGAAGTTTGGGAATCACTGAACTAGCGTATGCCACTCTCTTGCTCCTGAGTATATATCTACTTAGAATCTGCATAATCATCAATTGCTCTGAGCCAAGCATGTTCAGTTAGTTCATCAATAGTTCTAGCTGTATCTATAATCATTGGTGCTAACAACGTTTGTAGCACACTTACCGGCATGCTATCAAACTAAACTTATAGTTTATCCTTTCTGATCTGTGGTTGATGAATGATGATGGCTTCGGTTGATTGGCTTGGTTTACAATTTTCTGGTCTGTTTTGAGAGCCCTGGTGTTACGAACGTATCCTTACACTGTACTTCGCCACACTGTACATCGTTACACTGTACCTCGTTACACTGTACATCATTACACTGTACATTGTTACACTGTACATCGTTACACTGTACATCGTTACACTGTACAATGTACTTCGTCACCTTTATTACATGTTTACAGTGGCTGCAATGGTTAAAAAAATAAAGAATATTCTGAGAAGTGTTCTGTGGAATGTGGGTGTAGTTAAGTACTGTTTAAAAACAACACAAGAGTTATTTGGATTGAGTCGAGGCGTATTGGTTTCCAGTTAGCGATAAAATTAATCTGATATTTTGCATGTAGATCAGACTCAGGTGGTCGTGTTATTGATATCGATGCATAAAAGTAGCCGCCGTGTTTTGCATTGTATGCTGTCTGTGTCGTGGTATTGTTTGCATGGGGACAAACGAGCCAAGTCGTGTTTGTTGGATGAAGTGATCAGTTAAAACATCTGTAGATTATGATCATAGTTTCTCTTGTTCTGCTCTGGTAGTTTGTGATTTTGATTGTAGTACATGAGTACACATATGTGGGGTTCGATGGTGTAGTTGGTATGTGCAGTGCCTTTGAGCCTGAAGGTTGTGGGTTCGAATCCACCTCAAGACGCCATGTAGGGACCTTGGGCAAGTCCTTCACTCGCAATGGCTCATGTGCTTCAGCATGAAACTCCGATTCAGTGTTTGCACTGTGGTCAGGAGCACATCTGAGTAGAAATCTACACGTAGATCTGTTTCTTTATTTCTTGCACTTGAAATTGAAATGGAAGTTTTCAGTGAAGCAGGGCTGTGTGTTGAACTCTGGACAGATCCAGACATTTAAACAGAGTGAGAAATAAAGAAGGCCGTGGTTGATTTCACTTACATACCTTTTCAGTCATGTGACTTATGGACTTTTAGGGTGTCCTTTTTATGTCAAAATGTCGATTCTCATATTGATTTAATGGCGATTGTGGTGATGAGAATGGAAGGAAATTCTTAGACCTAGTGACCTTGTGGGTAAATTTGTAAATGATTACATTTTATTTATGTCTCTGGCTTCTTTGAGTATTTTTCGATTTGCACCTGGTATCTATCGATCTGTCAGTTTCTATCTGTCTCTGGGATTAATCAAAGGCTACAATAACCTCTTATAATAATGCCATTGTGATTTCATGGAGTCTATAGATTACCATAGTAACCTATCATAATAATTACATTGTGACTTCATAGAGGAGATAAAGTGCCATGGTGACCTTTTATGATAATGCCATTGTGATTTCATAGAGTCTATAGATTAGTAGATTACCATAGTAGCTTATTATAATAATTACATTGTGACTTCATAGAGGAGATAAAGTGCCATGGTGACCTTTTATGATAATGCCATTGTGATTTCATAGACTCAATAGATTACCATAGCAACTTCTCATAATAATTGCATTGTGATTTCATAGAGGTTATAGGTTGCCATGGCAACATCTTATGATATTTGCTTTGCCATTTCATATCTCTGGGCTATAAATTGCCATGTTAACCCCTTACAACAAGAGGTCATTGTGATTTCATGGTCTATAGATTGCCATAGTAACCTTCTATAATAATTGCATTGTGATTTCACAGAGTCTAAAAAATGCCATAGCAGCCTTTTAATAATAATAATAATTGCATTGTCATTCCTACAGAGGCTTTAAATTGTCTCTTATAAAGTGCATTGGGATTTCATGGAGACTATGAATTGCCTTAGTAAATTAATTATTTCCATCTTGAACTGATGCCAATTGATGTATAATTGTATACATGTACCAACATGCAGCATAATAACGTACGCATCATACGTTTATGTATGTTATTAGAAATAATGCACATGCCATGCGTTCGATTGAACCATGAGTGAAACTAAAGCATCTCACTGACAGTGTATGGTCAGTGCATTAATTTACTAGTGGAGTTTGCCAATGGTAAGGACTGTGGTACGGTATTTAAAGCAAAAATTCTTGACACTTCTTCATTAATTGATGAGGATTTGAATCCCCGCCTTTAGACTTGACAGTGACCATTTGATTTTCCAAGAACATCTATCTAATATTAATCTGAACACATGCCATGGTAGGTTGGGGTACGTGACTCTGGGAGAGGAATTTACCTTTTACGGAAGAGAAGTATGCATTTTTTTCCTCAAAGGACAATGCGCTTGGTCCAACTTCAAGAGTCATGATCCACTTACGCAGTATAAATCATTTGTGTAGAAGATCTAAAGCACTTCTAAGTGACTAACGTTCAGAAAATTTTCTGACCTGACAATTTTAATTTACTGCTACAAGGCACCTTATTGTTGTTGTGAACATTTGTAAGGCCTGAGATATTTTGACCTGCATGTGTCTTAGTTTATTATTGGAAAACCAGCCCACCTGTAAAATAGACTACCTGGTTGAACTATCTGCCTGGATTATCCAGGACCCTGGTGGTTTTATTAGATCAGAAGCGGTTGCTGCTTAGCCGCTAATGAAGAACCTGAGTGTTGTCCAAATATTTTTGTCCAGGTCATTATGAAGTGGCGGTTTCCAGATTTGATTTGGGTCCCATATATGGACTCGGCTTTTTTTAAAATCTCATTACATGGCTTGTGAGCATCTATGCAGCCTGGTTGGAACTCAGAAGTCGAGATCAATAGTGCAGAATGTGCAAATTGTACCAGTGCGATGCCATATCTAATAGGTCTTCAAGTGCACTTGCTCTGGGTTTTTGTGTTAATGTCTTTACCAGTGCACAACTGTTTTTGAGATCACCGTGCAGAACAGATAGTGAATTCGCGTTTTTTTTATGTATATATCGGTCGTGTGGGCTTGACCATGCACATTTTTTCCATGAATTGTTTGAGTTTATATGCTTGTTGGTCATGTCCTGTCCATTTGAATGATTGTAGTGTCCTTATCCCAATATTCCAGTGCCATAGATAAACCAATATAATTTAATTCTCCAGGCTGTTAGAATACATGCATAGTGAATCTGACAGATGCGTAGACTTCTTAAGGTCACTTGAAATCTCCAGACAAGCCATAGATCCTGCTCCTTACAAAACATTTTCTCTGGCGTGATAGGTGACTGAGCTCAATATGGTTTGGGCATTTTGGTAATTTTTATGATGTGTGAATAATACTGTCAATCAATCCTTTTGCAATAGTGCTTTGCAGGGTCTGAGAATATCATATACCTGCGAGAACAGTATTCATCTGAGATACATAACAAGGAAGTGACTTCAGTCTAAATAAACACTAGTTATTGTTGTTCTGCAACTGGACAGGAGATATCCCGTGTTTATTTAGATCAGTGGTTCCCAGCACGTGACCCACAGGCCAAAAGCGGCCCACCAGCCCTAAAAAATGACCCTCATGTCTCAAAGAATGAACAAAAATATATAAAAAATTGACAATTTGAACAAGATATGACACAAAATTATTTTATATTACAAATTATTTTATTTTGATGTCTGTAAATAACATCAAACATTCTATTTTGATTCGATTATTACAATTTTATATGCTTTTAGTTAATTAAATTTCAGCATTGTGGCCCCCTAATGTCCTTCAACTAGGAAAAGTGACCCTCATGTCCTCCAACTTAGAAAAAGTGGCCATAAAGTTAGAAAAGGTTGGGAAACACTGATTTAGATGTTTCAAGCAGTAGCCACATGCTCATTGCTCACCTGACACCGGTTATGCCAGGAAGCCAGTCAAATGTGGAACTGTACAACAGTGTACATAGTGAGTTATTTCTGCTCTACAGCATGGAAAGAAGGTGACCGAGTCTCTTAGCATTTTTTCAGTCAAGCAATAAAGGTTTCTAATAGTCCAATGTTAATACTTTTCTATAGTACCATTGCCCTTCTCTTATTATACTTTGCATTTGATTCGTAGTCTGTTTAAGGTTGTGATCTCTTAAATAGTTTAATGCATATGGCGGCTTGAAGGTCCAGCAGACTGATTAGCAAGTGACAAACTGCAAGTGTGTGGTTTTTTCCGTTTTATCATCTTGTTAATGTCGTTAACGCATAGACTTGAGACTTGCTAATGTCAGTAAGGCATTGACTTGAGACTTGTTAATGTCATTCAGGTCTAGGCTCAAGACTTATTATTTTCAATTAGTTCTAAAGTTACAAATTGTTAATGTCATTTGGGTCTTAACTTGAGCATTGTTGATGTCGTTCACTTTAAAAAATAAATTTCAAATGAACAGATGGTCGGCGGGATGGAGCAAAACTCGTCGAGAGTACGCTGTGCGTACGTGATCTGACGCATTTAAGATGTGCGTTAAACGAGCACTACAACTTTGAGGCTCACTTGATGTGCACTTATAATATTGTTTGTTTGTATGTGCATTTGTTATAGCGCCCCTTCAAGCACTCTACTCAGAGGCGCTCCCGACTACAGAGCGGACACTGCATCGGAGTTTCACGCCGAAGCGCTGAGCAATTGCGAGTGGAGGACTTGCCCAAGGTCCCTACATGGCGACTTGAGGTGGATTCGAACCTGTAACCCTTCGGCTGCAAGGCAACGAACATACCCACTATACCACCGTGCCCCAACAATGTTAATTGTTGGGGCGGGGTGTTAGATTGTTATTCTGCCATTGCTTGTAGCAATCTTGGAAAGGTTTAGGCCAACTAGTTAGCGTTGTTTTTGTTTTACCCTGAGTTTCAGTTTGAGTTATTATTGGTTTAACTGGTCAGATGTTTTAGTCATTATCAGTTTGAGTTATTTTATGAATTTATTTTAGTTTTAGTTATCATTGCATTCACTTGTTAGTTGTAGTGCTGATTGGTGAATACTACTGATGATTCAAGATCTTCTTCCTAGTTTTGCTGAACTGCAAAGTTACCATTGCTGCACCATTTTACTTTGCATTGCGTTCCAGTTCTGAGTCAGCCTAGTTGCCAATCACTGAGCTGTTTACTGTCTGTGGAGAGTTGCAGGTTTCTTGTTTCCAATCTGTGATGCTGGTTGATGAATCAATCTCGTTTATGGAACCTTCCTCAGTGGACAAGTTTCCTGATGCACTTATTTTGATCAGTTTAAGGTAAGTTTAAGCAGTACGAGTACCTTTGAAGGTGTTTGGCAGGTGCTATTATACTATATGAATATGGTGTTCCACTCACTAACACCTGATGCTGCCTCTTTACCCTCGTCCACTCCCTGTTTTTTTCCTGCCTCGATTACTGTTGCGCCCTCTATGGTGGGCATCCAACAGAGCAAATTTGCAGCCAGGACTTGGTTTATAATTATGCTTGTTGGTCATATCCCAAAATTTGGCCATTTCTTTCAGAGTACTGGGGACACCCTGTATTGGCTCCCATACTCACAGCAGATTCCCTACAGGGTCTCTGCTTTGGTCTGGTGCTGCATTGAGGGTTTGGTTCCTCTGCATTGTGGAACTTCTTCAGTTCTACTTCGCACTCAGATCATCAGCACCGTTCTTTTTCAGTCACTCTCCCTACAACCTAGAAGGGGCTCTGTCATAGCCTTTGCCTAGCATCTGAAGGTCAGTCTGTTATGCTTTTTTACCAACCTCAACACTCTGGGGTTTTTTTTGGGGAGGGGGGTCAGGTTTGGAGTAGGCTACCTTGAAGATTGCAGTCCTGAGGAAGCGTCCTTAATAATGTGTTTCATCAGATTACATTACAAGCTGTTCCATTTCTGCATCCTTAATTCCAAGGATATGTGTGTTCAGTACAGCACTGTATGCTTGTGAGACATGGACATTTTGGACAATCAAACAAACTGATCAGGGTAAAATATTGGTCTTTGAAATGTACTGCT
This sequence comes from Lumbricus terrestris, assembly GCA_949752735.1. Lineage (NCBI taxonomy): Eukaryota > Metazoa > Annelida > Clitellata > Crassiclitellata > Lumbricidae > Lumbricus > Lumbricus terrestris. The sequence goes on along the minus strand of OX457037.1, from coordinate 39,348,326 downwards.
ATAGAAGAATATTTATACACATGAATTGGACAATTATGGTTGCAAATAAAGAAGTCCGTTGAAAGCTAAATATAAGGGAAGAATTAATGCAGAAAGTTACGGTATGAGGAGGAAACTCAGTCTATTCAGACATATACCAGGTATGTAGAATGGACGACAATAGAAAAATAACAAATGTGATGCTTGGAATTATGGATGGCAAGGGTAGAATAGGAAGACCAAAGACAGGGAGTGGATGGATGACATCAAGGACTTGTGCATTCGAGACCTATACAGCTGAACTATATCTGCACAGGATCGGGGACAGGGGCGGATACAGAAATTTTTGAAGGGTGGGGCAAAATTTTAGGGGAAAATTTGTTGATCTTTGGCTCGAAAAAACTGATGACTTTTTAGTCATTTGGCCCAATTGTCTGGAAATATCTCATTGAAACCTACTGTTGAAAGCTTCTTGAAACCTGATGGGGGGGGCCACATTCTATGGACATTTCTCAGTGGAGCCATGGCCGGATTTGCCCCCCGGATCCGCCCTTGAGCAGGGACTATGGAAAATGGTGATGAAATGTGCATTGGATACCTATGGGGTTTCAGCCCATGGAGCATGATGATGATGATGATGATGATGACGACGACGACGATTCCATTACATTGCATGCCTATTACATTACATTGCATGCCTATTACATTACATTGCAATCCTATTACATTACATTGCATGCTTATGTATAAAACGATTGATTAGTTGGCGCATTGCATCTACATGTATGTGAAACATGACACTGTCAGGTCGATCAACCATGGCAAGATCAATGTTTCCTTGGCCAAATGCTACTGTCCAGTTCCTAGTTTCATGCTTTTGTTTTTCATCCTTTGCCATTATGTTGATTGTAAAAAAACAATTGGCTATATGTACGGTAGGCTGTCACGAATCTATTCCATGTTTACACGGCTGTTTACGCTTTGTTGATGACTGCAATTACGTGATGAGCATGGACAATGCTGTTAATCTTAACCACAGAATTAATTGTGATGGCATTTAAATGTTTAGCTTCTGTTTGCGTTGAGTCTTGTCTTGCCACGGTTAAGGAACGGCAATGATTAAGGAATGGCAATGATTAAGGAATGGCAATGATTAAGGAATAGCAGTGAAGGGCAACTGGACTGAAAACAGGTCATACATAGTGACTGTTTTGAAATACTGTTTGCGCAAGTTTGCAACTAATCCAGCCTGCTGCGTCAGCAAGATAGAGATATTAGAGAGGTTATGGCAGGAATGATGTTGTTCTGAGCAAGAGAAAGTCATGATGCTTCATATTTGAATTATACGTTAATGACTTATAGCTTTGTTTTACTCAGTGCTTAAAGTTCAGAAAAAGAAGTTCCTCGACGCTCCTTAATTTTTCAGTCTGTGCTGCCATAATAATTCGCGGAAGGCTTTCAGATTTGAAAAGAAGTGCATGGACGAAGTTGAAGTCCATGACCATATCCAGGCACACTTTAGACCCTGGTTTTACTTATAACATTATGTGTTAAAGTACGTTTTGGTTCAGGAAATAAGTTCATTTCAGAGGTGCCAATGTATTGTTAGTGTCCTCCATTTGAGCCCTCTAGCAGGAATTCATGATTAATTAATAGTTGCTTGTTAACATGCATTCCCAAATGATTGATGACATATAAATAGCATTCTTCTTTATGGTTTTCAATTCAGTCTTCATTCATCCAGTTATGCTACAAACAAACGAGCATGTCAACATAAGCTAGGTTTTGATGAGCCCAATGTTTAAAAATTTATTCTATTGAATATGAAAGCAATTCGTTATTTGCTAGGAATAAAGTTAATCGGTAAAATTAATTAATGATTAATTTGTTAACTTCTGCAGCTGTATGTGTTATTATAATTATTAGATTAGTGTTGTTGGTTCGTTTTTGTGTTAGTTCATAATAATGATCGTAATTTATAATGAAATTGTTTTCTCCGTATACTTACCATAGTACTCGTGTATAATCAATTTGGCAATTTTCACTTTTTGCAGATCATTTGAGCACCATTGATCTTTATCTGTCTGTGTCGGCTGTAGTCAGGAGCGCCTCTTTGATTTGACTCCATCTTATCTATCTCAGGGAGTTTTGCGACTCCAGACACATCGTTCCCTTTGCTCCTCTGAAACATGGTGAACTTATTGTCCCCTGTGCACGTACTTCGACCAGGCAGCGATGCGCTCTCTGCTGCTGACCCTGTGATCTGGAATGGGCTACGTCCTCCATACCTGCACCTGCTGCCAACGGTCCTCTCTGACACGCTCTATCGCAATTTAAAACTGTCCTCTTTAGCCGAGGTCTTAATCGGGAGTGCTCCTGTGTAGTAACCTTGAAGTGGCACTATATAAATGAATAAATTCTTGTAATGGATAATGGACAAGGCCTCAACTGATACTCCATCTGTGTGAACTGATCTTCTGCATACATTGATTGACAGCCGATCATGGCATGGTTTTCATGCGTTGGGCAATAAAAGTTGCTAATCAGCTAAGCATGCCGAGCTATTCTGAAATCACAATCCTATAGGGAGGGATAGTCAATGCAGGCCATCATCATCATGATCATCAATATTATCAGTATTGTCGTATTCATTGAGCATTTACAATAACATACATTTTTTATCAGCATTTGATTCCATTAAACAACTGAATGGCTGGTTGCTGTTAGGAGCGGTTGAAAATAATAGGCGACCACGTAGAGACTCGAAACTGGTCGGTTCCAGCGTATTAATAAGCGGCCGCTATTTGTTCCCTGGCAGGCTGGAGAGTTTATTTAGATAAAATCAATTATCTTTGCCTGGTTTGCAGTGACATACGAGCCCAAGTAAAACATCCATACGCTGTACATGTATAAGCATATACACCTACATTTATGTGCATATATATACACATACACACATATATACACACACATATATATAGATGTGTGTTTTAACATATATATATATATACACATATATATATAGATGTGTGTGTGTGCCTGTATTATTATATATACATGATACATATATAATGTATGTATATATATATATGTTGTGCTCTGTGTGTAATTCTTATGCATCCTATATGTAGACCTGTGCCTGTGTAAGGACTACTGGAGGAGGCCTTTGGCAGCCTGTGTTGTAGCGCCTGATCAATAGCTGGCTAATGATGTTTTCTAGTCATTATTCCAGGTCTTATGGACGACGATGATGTTTCGCAGGTATAGACATAGTCCTCTGCACAGCCCTTCTCCCACAGCGTCGTCGTCGATTCTTGTTTCTTATTAACTCGCTTGAGGTAGAAAACTAGAACTTGCGATTACCCTTTTTCGGAGACCTTGAGTCTGCATGCTTGGCAGGTTGCATGAGCGGCGCCAAAAGAGTGTTGCAGACAATTGAGTGTTGCAGACAATTGATGTGACTGAGGGTCTCATTGATTTCTGTGTGCATGAGCAAATCTATTGGTCTGTTTGTCTGTTGTCTCAGTCTTTGAATTCTGTGTTAGGATGTACGATGGTAACATGAGAACGCAGTGAGGCTTCCCACACACTGTGGCAAAGCGGTAGAATACGAGCTCTGCCTTTGACCTTGTTGTTTTTGGCCAAGGTTGACAACTTCATCCAACTTAAATGAACATCGTGCAAAATTGTTTGTGCGAAACGAACATGTCAGTATTTCCTGGCGTTTGTTAATTTTGTACAAATGTGTTAACATCTACATTATTTGCGTAGATGTTGCCTGTCCTAAGATGGAAAATTTCTTCGATAAGGTTTTCATATACTTGCAAAGAAAAGAAAGAGCTTAGATGGCAATTGAAAATTGGTAAAATTCGGTATGAATCTTGTGATTAGTGAGATGATAACAAAAGCACAAAAAACACTAATCCAATCCCAAGGCGCGCATATGGGAATTAAATTTTAACGTGTCTTTAAAATTTTCAGCTTTACTTACATAAAACTATTTGCAAGTGAGCAAAAATACTCCTTTTCACTGAATTTTCAGGTTAGGCTTTTTCAATAAATTTTTCAGGCAAGATTTTTTTCAATATATCGACTTTAACCGTTAGCCATTACTTCCAAGGAACTTAACTTGGGTAATTAGCAATCTTGTGATACTTGCAATTCTACAGACTTATGGTTTCAGATTGAAATGATTTATAAATCAGCAAAATATAATTGTTTGTATGTGCACTTGTTATAGCGCCCCTTCAAGCTCTCTACTCAGAGGCGCTCCCGACTGCAGAGCGGACACTGCTTCGGAGTTTCACACCGAAGCGCTGAGCAATTGCGAGTGAAGGACTTGCCCAAGGTCCTTACGCGGCGAGGTGGATTCAAACCTCGAACCTTCCGGTTTCAAGGCAACGAGGCCACCACTACACCACCGCGCCCCACGGTAATGTGTCTGGAGCGCGTAGACGGGAAACCATGTTGGCAAAAAGTGTAGTCTGTTTACACAGTGAAGGAAGGAAATCTTATGATCTCTTTTGGTTGATATTGTGCATTTATTCTCAACTGATTGATGTAATTCTTTTTCTGTGGCTTGATTTTAAAGCTACAATTATTTCGGTGATCTGGATTAATTTGTTGTTTACAATGTTCCTGCTTCATCTATTTAGGCTATTCTACATTGATTGATTGGTTATGAGGTGGGATGGGCATTAGTGTGGTCCAAAAAAATAAAATTCAAGCTAGAATCCAAGACAACCTCCCAGTTTGTTAGACTTGTTAATAGTATTATTGAGACCAAATTTCAGCCCCAGATTCGGACTAGAAGACGGTGCTCAATGACACACAAAACTTACCATGTAGTAGCATTAGCTAGAAATCTTGATACCTTTCTTGTTTGGTCAAAAACTCAACATTTGTCATGTAGATGAGCTTTAAATAGTTTCTGTTGTGTTATCATACGTGCCAGAATTAAGACTACACAGTTGTTAAGCCAAGAAGTGACAAGTGTATTTTATTGAAATGAGACTTCTGGTGATTTGATCATGAAGGATTGAGATTTTTGGTGCCAATTTCTGCAGCACTTGTGTACTATCCTTCTGTCGTGCCGTTTTCACGGAGTACCATTAACAAGGAATGTTTAAGAAGACCAGGATGGAACATGCCGAAGTTGAAAGATCTGAATTTGTTCCACCAGATTATCCTGGGATCTTCAGAGCAGGAAATGTCAACCGCCTGCCAGTGCTGGTTTCAGGTGATGGTGTGTATAAACTCTTTGGAGTGCCCAAATTAGCTTCAGTGTCAGGATACACTGAAGCTAATTTGGGCACTCCAAAGAGTTTATACACACCATCACCTGAAACCAGCAAATCTCAGATATGCGGATGATATTGTGTTGGTTGCCACATCATCGGAGGAGCTTCAAGAACTGATACAGAGGGTGGTGGTTGCGGGGAAAAAATATGGATTGATATTTAACAAAGGAAAAACGAAAGTGATGACTACAGATAGCAGGGAGATTGAAATTTATGTGGAAGGAGAGGTGTTGCAACAGGTGGATAAGATGCAATATCTAGGAGCCCAAATAACTGTAGATGGAAGATGTGATGAGGATATAAGGGCAAGACTGGGAATGGCGAAGGGAGTGTTGTCAGGCATGAGTACGGTATGGAAAAACAGAGGCATCACCATACCAACCAAACTGCGAATGTTGAGGACACTAATATGGCCAATTGCAACATATGGAGCGGAGTCATGGACATACAGGAAGAGTGAAGTGAGAAGAATAAAGGCTTTTGAAACGACATCATACAGAAGAGTACTAAGAATACCGTGGACAGCTAAGAGAAGGAATGAGGAGGTGTTACAGGAGGTGGGTGGCGAACGGCTCTGGGGAGAGGTAGTAGGGAGGAAGTTAAGTTACTTTGGTCACATCATGAGGAAGGAAAACTGTCTGGAGAAGGATATAATCACTGGGGAAACGGAGGGAAAGAGAAGACGCGGAAGACCACGTAGGGCGTGGATCGACGACGTGAGAGAGTGGACTGGGATGACGTTGGAGCAGGCGATTCGAGCAACGCAGCAGAGATCTTCTTGGAGACAGATCGTCCTTTGTGCCGCCAAAGTTCGGATGAACGAATAAGGCACCGACGACGACGACGTCAGGATACAAATCAAATCCAGGGCCATTCATTATTTTCTGGAGTGATGGAAACTCACTGATAATATTCAGGTCTTGAGCTTTGATACAACATGCCAGCACCGGAATTTTCAATAGAGTGTACGATTTTACAGGAAGACAAGTTAGGTCAAGAGCTCCTGTAGCTGACCTTCCTTCATATGAAGGAATTGATTTTAGCCATAAGCCTTCTGCATGTTCTTGTGATTGATCGAATTCACCATATATTCCAATTTTTAAGAGATTTAATGCTGCTTGGCAAGGATAGTGAAGCCTAGTGCTATTGCACTGAAAAAACCACCATAATGCCTGAAGATTGGTAATTCTTTTGTACACTTCGACCAGAAAAATAGATCGAGAAAGAGGATTATAAATAAGGCAGATACTGAATTCAACACTGGTCAGAGAGTGGTGAAAAACATACCTTTGATATGTGAGAAGTTGTTCGAGGAATTCAATCGACTCATCACTGATGATGAAGAAAGCCAAGTGGTCGAGGGAAGTAAGAAAGCTGTCCCCACTCAATCAATAACGAAATCTGCTGTTGACACAGTGTCTCCTGCTTAGCCTTCTAGATTATAAAGACCTTATCGGATGTTGGAGTAAGAAAACGAGAACTATCGCCATTCATAGACTAAACGATGTTTTTTGACAATTTTGAACATTTCCAATTTTTCAAACCAACTGAAATTTTACATTTAATGCTGACCAATTGCTTAAGTATCACACATATTGTCATATTACAGCAATATTTGATTTATATTGATATAAAATATGATTGTATAGGAATGTATGCTCAACACATTATTTTGTACAGTCAACGTCTATACATTGGTCCATGCAAAGTAACACAGTCGTTGAGCACCGTCTTCCAGATGGAATAGGAAGCTGAAATTTTGTCTCAATCATACTATTGATAGGTCTAACAAACTGAGAGGTTGTCTTGGTTTCTGGCTTGAACTTTATTTTTTACCATGTATCTGTGAACCACACTAATGGGCATCAATGTAAGCTGCATTGCTGAAGTCTTGCTGTCTGTTTCTTTAATTTGTGTCCTTTTAATTTGAGCCTGGCTGATGGGCAAAAGATTTTTTTAAAGAATTTTATGTGCTTTTTAAATGTGTTCATTAGATGTCCGCACATCACACTTTCATTACTAACGTGTACGCGGTACTTACTTGGTTTTCATGGTCTGTTTGCTGGGTTAATTGGATGTAGTTTTTTTCGCATGGCTTGAGTGTTTTTGCATGTTTTGTTATTACTCATTAGTTGTGAATGTATGCACGTGCGGCGTGCCCGCATGTTCACACACACACACACACACACACACACACACACACACACACACACACACACAGAGTTATTTTTATATCCATTATCCACAATAAATTGCAGTGCTTAAAGCGTAAAAGGGAAGTGCCTGGAAGCCTTTTACCTTTTCAGATTGTGCTTGACGCAATAAGTGGCAGGAGGGCATTCAGACTTGAAAACAAGAGCATGGATGTCATCCATGACCGTCCAGTCACACTATAACTACCGGTATAAGCCCTGCATAATTGTAATTGTGGGCTACTATGGTCATCTGGTTAGATTCCTGTGGACTGTTGTCCGAACGAAGTTCAAGCTACACCAAGGCGGAAATATATCTCCATATGCTGTCGGTGGAAGAGGAGATGCTAAACTGTATGGAAGATCATTGCGTTCAGGTTCTAGAAACGGTTGTACCAGCGTAGTCAGCGTCATTGGCAAACTGCAGATCATGATTGACTGTAGCGTTATTCCGAGCATTGGGATCATCATCATCATCATCATCATCATCATCATCATCATCATCATCATCATCATCATATATATATATATATATATGTGTGTGTGTGTGTGTGTGTGTGTGTGACTTTTAGAATGGGTGCAGTTTAAATTGAATGGAACCTATAACTAATTTTGCAGAAAGAAAAGTGAGATTTTGAGTTTGCATTCTAGTGAACTTTATTTGGTTTAGCAATTGCTGAGTACTTGGGAGTTGGCATTTGCTTATCCTTACCTGAAGGTTGCACAATGCACATTCTTACATGTACATATAAGCAATGCAAGGTGACTGACTGCTGGAATTTGTATAGAAATTCATGACAAAGCTGATGCAGAGATAGTTTTACCATCTGGTCACCTGGTGCCGTCAGCTCTTGGAGCTCTGGCGACATTCTTGATGTATCCTCTCTTGGATACATCATGAATTTTTCTTGGCAGAAGATAAAGGGTGGTTTGCCATTGCCTTCCCCCCGTTTGCCATCCGTGCCCGTTCGTTCACCCCTCTATACGGAGGGGTTACTAACAGGTCGCCCCACGAGAAGGTGGGCACGGTGGACTTTGGTTCGCCAGCCAAGGTCGGTTCCGAGTCTACGCTCCAATTGGAGTCGTCGGTCAGGTCTCCTCCCTGCTCTACTCACGTGAATGAGTGGCTGACAAACCTTTTTCGACCTCTAGTGTGAAATTCCAATTATTCTGGACAGTTGTTTTTCCACAACAACTTTGAACTATTTTATATATATATATATATACATATATATATGTGTGTATATGTTAGTATAATATATATATATATATACCAATACATGTATTAAATTTGTTAAAGTACTTTTTTAATCCACGTGAATAAATTTGCACCTATATCTATGTACGGCCAAAGCGAATAGAACAGGTGAACGGTGGAAGAAACAATTCAGCAATTCCATTGATCTGCAGTCAAACTCATGGCTACTGGCTAGTCCTGGCAGCCTGAAACATTCCGCTGACCTATGCTGAAATTAATAGCCATTCCTAGCAAACAAATCCATTGGAATGTTATATAGACTGCAATAGCTAAGGATTATTTAAATGGATTTTTATGCAAGGCTATGCAGGATGCCGGATACTGTGGCAGGAGAAAAGAACGTGCCCTCATTAAGAGCTTGTCAATGTCGAAGTGAGACCATAATAACCATCAACTAAGGATTACTTACCGTACATGGATAGGACGAGATGTCAATAAAACAACGTGAGGTAAATTACGCAAAAAGTGTAAATGCAAATGAGCACGCTTGATTTCCATTCTGCATTTTTCTTACAAGGTAGAATGTTGACACTGGTCTTACAGGAAAATTTGTAGCAGTATAGCCAACTCTGATAGTAATTTTTATTGCACCAGTGTCATCAGCTATTGCACCAGTGTCATCAGTTATTGCACCAGTGTCATCAGCTATTGCACCAGTGTCATCAACTACGTGTATTGCACCAGTGTCATCAGCTATTGCACCAGCGTCATCAGCTATTGCACCAGTGTTATCAGGTGATGGAGCACAGTGCACTGTAAGCAGGTCCATGTGCACAAGTTCAACCCACTGAGAAAGAAGAGTGGCAGCCTATGGTGCACAAGCAATCTGAAAAAGGCAAGTCTTAAGTTGAAAATGGGCTCGCATAAGCAACTGAATGGTAGTAGGCCTACCAGTAGTTATTTGTCATTGATTTTGGACGAGCTTTCAAACATTTGGTGTTTCTACTGCTCCTTCTGGTCATATTGCTCATTATTTACATAATGCTCGTTATTAATATAATGCCATTCTTGCTGTATTTTATTATTGTGTGCTGAAAAAAGCAAGTGTCCGTCCGATCTCTGCTTATTGGTATTATATAGACTGAAGACAATGTGACAAGTATTGAATCAAGAGCCATATTGGATTGAAGTTAAATGTTGTGTTTTCAAATACTGCAATGGCCAGCACTCCAGCAGTGTGACGCGTTCAGCCAAGAACTTCGTCTATTCGCTGGTTTCATCATAACTCACTGTGACAGTCATGTGATGTTGTAGATTCACTTTGTGAGCAGTGCTTAAAGTGTAGAAAGAGAAGTGACTGGACGCCCCCGCCCCCCACTCACCTTTCCAGGCTGTGCCAGCCTACATGTGGCAAAACAGTGTTCAGGTTTGAAAATAGCGTTCAATCACACCTTAAGCCTGTTTGCAAGTCTGATTTTAGTTCGAAAGGTTTAGTTTTACGGGTGTCAATAAATTATAGTTACTAGTTAACTCAAAATGACAGGAAATAGAAAAAAGACACGCTGAGCATATTTTGCTTTTCATTTGTTGTACCAGCCTTTTAAACAACAATCTTTCCTTAAAAATGCGCAACAACCGTCTTCCCTTAAAAATTCATTATTTTTTACAATATTACATGGGTGCAGAGCTGTGTATGTGCATGGATAATAATTGTGTTTGTAGCTCTTGTGATATTTCACCTAAAGCTCATTCTTGCACTCTCTCTGATCCTCTGCAGGCAACCGGACTCAGATATCCTTTGGAGTTTGGACTAATCTTAAATACGGACAACCCTTTTTGATTCAACACAGAGCTCATGAGTAATCTGGTGCCCCACGCTTGGCTTTTGAGTAATGTTTCAGAAGTGTGGAGATTACGATTACCTATTAATAAAGCAGCCACCAATTGCTGGGTTTAGTTTCCGTCCATTTAGAGAACACATATGTGGCATCGGTGAAATGCTGTAGGAAACGGGAAGTGTTTTTTGGTCAATGGAACTAAGAGTGCGGATGCAGATTGCATTGCATTCCAAATAATCATTGGTACAGATTGCTTGTCTATAGAGAGAGACAGACAGACACACACAGACAGAGACAGACACAGAGAGAGAGAGAGAGAGTAGAGTGTGTGTTTGTTTGTGGGTGCGTGACTGTGTGTGCATCTTTTACCTGTATTTCATTTTTATTTTCTGCCATTGCATACTCTGTCTATTTGCCGATCTGTCAACTTACCTACCCGACCAGTTGCCTGCCTGTCATTTCTTCGTTCTGTCTGTTTGCTCATCCTCTCTCTATCTGTATACATCATGTACATACATATTGGACTAGACGTCTCTTTATTCCTGACAGCGTATTATAAACGACGAAAAAGATGTTCTTAAATTCCGTTACACCATATTATTGTATGGACATTTTTGGTTATTTGTGTAGCCATGGTAGACGTTTAAGTGGCATACATGTAATAGATTATTATCAACTGTTGAATTTCAAGAATTAAATTGAATCTCCTCTTGTCTTGAAACGAGTCACATCCTACTTCTCCTGTGCTTAACAACTAGACACGTTGTGCAGCATATAATAGCTGAAGTGTCTAGTAGTAGACCAACACTCCCATATGCATTGAACTGCCTGCATTGCAGTGATGCCAGTCTCAAGCCTGGAGAGAGGAGGAGGGACTCGAATCTTTGTTGTGAGCTAGTGTCGTTCAGCAGGAAATGACCTCATATATATATACTGTGGGGCGCGGTGGTGTAGTGGTGGCGTCGCTGCCTTGAAGTCGGAAGGTTCGAGGTTCGAATCCACCTCACGTCGCCGCGTAGGGACCTTGGGCAAGTCCTTCACTCGCAATTGCTCAGCGCTTCGGCGTGAAACTCCGATGCAGTGTCTGCTCTGTAGTCGGAAGTGCCTCTGAGTAGAAAGCTTGAAGAGGCGCTATAACAAGTGCGCATACATACATACATACATACATACATACTACGCACGGAAATTGTCTGAAAATAAGTGATCTGCAGACATGCAAGAACGCGCTTTGTTTCGGCGATCCAAGTGAACAATTATTTATCGCGTTGATGGTGGCAGTAGGTGACAGATTACATTTATTCTTGAACAATACTTGACTGGGGCATTGTACCACGACGCCTAGCTAATGTTAAGGAAAATGTGATACTTTTAAATGGATTTATATGTAGGCAATCTGCTCTAATTGCTGGATGTTAGAATGTTGTTTGCCAGTGGATGTTGTCTGCTACATCAGGCCTAGGTTCGTGCCATGTACGACATTGTTTTCCAAGACAATTGCCGGGAGATCAATGAACGCCATATGAATGGAACACACACACATACGGTTCCATTCAGGATAGCTTAAAATGCTTGCGTTCATTCTTGTTTATTCATTGACTCGTGTTGTGACGTCATCGGTGAAGGCCGATTGTGTGCGATCTTTGTCGTTCGGCATGACACTGTTAGGTTAATCCTGAGCGTTACCAGTAGGGAGCTGCTTGTTCTGGGATCACTGTACGCTCCGCTTAACAAAGGCTTTTTTCGCAGAGGAGGTCTTACCTGTAACATGTTGCTAGCGTGCGGCTGAGCATTCTGTGGCGACAGGACGAACTGTGCAAGTTGCTGGTTTGTAGGAACCGTTACGCTGCATTGTTTGGATACGGTCTGCATAATACGTTAGACTGCTTTATGTATTTCCTGCATTATGCCGCTGGTCTGAGTGTGTTTGGAAACTGCTTTGGATGTTGCTTTGTAGAGCCGGTCGTTGTTTCGTTTGTTGTCACGTGCTCTGCGGCTTTCAATGTTGCGATGAATGCTGCTGGAATGCAATAAAACTAGGAAACAATGCGATTTAGGAGGAGTGCTCGGACCTAGCTTTGTATTTAATTTTAATTGTGTTTTGGCTTAGGTGCATACTTTATTGTCTCATTTCTGTTTATTATTTCTGCAGAATTGACCTTCTTGGATGCTGGCGTGTTAGAGTGACTATTTTGATGGTTGTAATCAGTTCCGAATTAATTAATACTGACCTTGATTTTTGAGCAGTGCAACATAGAGTGTCTTACTTCACATGGCTGTGGAGTAGTTTCAGATAGTGTTACACACTTTTCCATAGGATCTACGAGCCATGATTATTACCTGACATATAATTTATTATTGTCAGCTGTTGAATTGAATTGAATCTTGGAAATCCATCTCATCTTATCTTTAAATTTCTTCTGTGCTTAACAACTAACGACGTATTGTACATAATGGAATAACTGAAGTGTGCAACTGTGCATAATTAAACGCAAATTGCTAATGTTTTTAAGTGCGAAGGGACCATGGTGCTTACCAGGTATGTGATTTAGTGCAACTATGGATTTCAAGTCACAAACCTCATCTTTCTACTTTGCCTTCATTCCAAAACAATGTAAAGAGAGAACTCTTCAGCGCACAGAACATTAAAAGTGTTTTAAATCGATTAAATGGATTAATTGGTAATTCTGATTGTAGACGTTGCAGTAGGGGCTCACAGTCGAGCATGCCTCACTCGCAGCACAAGCCCGACTACAATCCCGACAAGTACGCAAACATGTCGCCGGCCTGTAACGGAACCGCCACCACGCACTCTCCTGCTGTCGAAAAATTTTCCGTTCTGCCAAGTCCCTCGCACCCGAAGCACCACACGGTTACCATTGAAAGAAGCTCATACTTCGGCAGCCTGCCTGGTCTACCTGCATCGTCGCAAATCGACAACGAAAACGGTCTACGCAAAAGACCGACGAATCATGCTCCAGACTTTCCAAACGGGTCCTTATCCAACGACGCGAGAAACTCGAACAGACATGCGGTTACGACGGTCTCGCAGGCCACGGCGCCAAAAGCTTTAAACCCGTCATCGCCAAGCACCAGTCTGTCGAACAGTCTGAGATTGCTGAACCACTTGGACTTCTCGAAGAACATGGACGCTCTATCGTCGTCAACGAACGGCTGGTCCGGATCATCGCCAACCGGCATTGCGGACGAGGTCCTCATGTCCCCGGACAGTGAGCGGTCGCAGGCCACGTCGTCGATGATGTCCACATCGGTGGACAGCAGCAGCGGCGTGTCGCACGGTTCCGCGTCGCTGACTCTGTTGCTACGGCAACCGTCCGAATCGGTCCTGGCTCAGCAGTACTTTCCCGTTACGTTTGGTGCTACCACCGGGGTCCATCGGCCTCCGACCGACTCGAAGGACCCGCTGCTCCACATCCAGCCGACCCTGACGCTGTCGAAGACGAAGACCAGTCGGTCGTCGTCCGCCGGTCATCGGCGACACGGTCGACCGGGAAGCGGTCACTCATCGTCGAGTTCAAATTCAAAAAGCTCCATTGACAGGATATACCTCATGGCGTCCGATGCGCAGGGAAATGGTACGGATTTTTTCTAGACGTTTAAATGGCGACACTAGTAAGTTTCTTTAACACTAGTAAGACATAAATGGGTCATTTCGTGTAAAATCAACCAATTTTTTAGCATTTCCCACCTTCAACTTTAGATTCTGCTGTTGAATATAGCCGCAGAGAACATTTCATGAAATTGGGTGCAAATTTTCGCCTACCCACCTCACTTTAAAATAGCATATCTCGGTCAAATTTTGAAATGTTTTAAATACTAAAATTTTTGTGTTTGTGCTTGGAAATGGTGGATAAACAAATTATGATAAAATTTTCAGCAAAATCTAAAGTTGAAGGTGGGAAGGTCTGGTTGATCTGACATGGAATGACCCAAATATGTCTCTAGAACTATGTTCATTCACTGATTTTTCTAATTCTCAATTTGGCTTACTACACTGCAGGGCTTTTTTAAAGAAGTTTTTAGAACTGCACATCCCCCTTCTTTCCCTTTCCATTATCCAGCGTAAGCTACTCCCAATCGGATGATAACGACCTTTTTTACTATTTTTAACTGCACAGAAGTGCTTCTAAAATTGCACAAATCCATTTAGAACCATTGCACATTTTGTCAACAACTGCGTGCTAAAAAGAGCCCTGCTTCATTGACTTCAAAATGCCAAGAATTTTATCACACCTACATGCGCAATAAATGAACTTGAACTTGGCCTGATCCGACCAAAAACCTGGCCTGGCCTGACCTGACCTCTACATCTGAAATATAGTGACTAATTATATTTCTTGCGATTTGCTGTGCAATGACGATTATGTCAAGTGTGCAGCATTAACGCCTGCCCTGCATCAATACATTGCATGACGAGACATACTCGCGGTTTTGTTTGTATGTGCACTTGTTATAGCGTCCCTTCAGGCTCTCTCTCTCTCTACTCAGAGGCGCTCCCGACTGCAGAGTGGACACTGCATCGGAGTTTCATGCCGAAGCACTGAGCAATTGCGAGTGAAGGACTTGCCCAAGGTCCCTACGCGGCGACTTGAGGTGGATTCGAACCTTCTGGCTTCAAGGCAACGACGCCACCACTACACCACCTCGCCCCACAAGCGAAATATTTCCCAACACCATTTTTGGCTACGGAAACACCTTACAAAGGCTTACATCAGTGAAGTGGTTAATATGTATATATGTTTGTGTGTGTTTCCATACATGTACATGTAGTACTTATGCATACTATGCATAGGTGATAATAGGTAAGCAATAATAGTATATTTACCTACATCTGCATGGTGCACAAGTGCTAGTACCGTATAGTGTCAGGACCATGCAAAAGTGTCTGGAACTATACCAACAGTCATATGGAGTATTTAGTAGGCAGGCCTCTGAAGTCAAAGCCATTGAAGTGGTGGTATTTACAGAGGGAGTGCAGGTGCTGAGATAAATTGTTGGATGCGTCATGTGGGTTGCCAGGAACGTTGGTGAGACGGGTCTACTAAATGTTTAGTGATGAGTTCGTAGTTATTGATGAATCGTGGATTAGTGTACTTATCTCAAGTGTGTGACAATCAGAGTTTGAAGTACGGTTGGAACATTGTTCACATTTGTGAAACAAGCCTGCTTTGCACCTCTTCTATAATCACAGAGGTTATTGAATCTGATCAGATATATGGTGCTTTAGTACTAATGGTCTAGGCTGCTGTTAATGGTAATCATATATATATAATCTTATATAGTTTTAGGTCAATCCAGTAAATTTCAGCTGGGTTCCATAAAACTTAATGGTTCAGTGAGCACCATTGTGTGGCCATACGTTACCTACCGGAATTATGCATTCCATGAGGCACAGTGGCGAAGTGGGTATTTCGTTCCCTTACAGTTGAAGGGTTGCAGGTTCGAATCCACCTCAAGCTGCCTCGTAGGGAGCTTGGGCAAGTCCTTCACTAGCAACGGCTCAGCGCTTCGGCATAAAACTTCGATTCAGTGTCCGCGCTGGAGTCGGGAGCGCCTCTGAGTAGAGACTTTGAAGGGGTGCTATAACAAGTGTACGTACAAAAAAACATGCGCTATCGAAAAATGGCATGCGTGTGCGTTAAAAATGTAGTTGCAGTTGCTGTGTCGCAGAATAAACAAAAATGTATGTTTGTGTAAAACTCAGTGAACACTGAACAATGAACATCAATGCAAATGATCATCTTTTGAACATGACGAACGATGTTTATTATCACAACAGGCAGCTCTATTGAATGGAATGATGAGTGTAGTTGCGCTGATAATAACAGTAATTCCATTGATACCGAGTCCAACGCTGAACAGATGAGTTATGCAAACGAGTGAATAAATTTATGTTAACGTACGCCAGCAGACGGCTTAAAAGCATACGCGTACCATACGTATGCTATATAAAAATAGCGTATGTATCTTGGCGTACACCAGCTTGGTGTTCCACTGCAGTTCAATATGAAATTCAAAAACCTTGACTGAATTCCCAAAATGTTGAGTAAGTAATGACTAAATATATGGCTGCAATGCAATTTAAAACGACTCAAAGAACTGATATTTAAAGTTTAAAATTGATTCGTAAATATTATTTCAAAATTGCAAGTTACAATTGCATGTAATTTTTCATGAAACACTGGGCAGTTGAAATTTAAGCTGGCTGGTGTGAATAAATGAATGCTTTACATATGTTGTACATATGAGTTCTGTTATTGCATATAATATTGAAAACACTTGTACAGTATGTATGTATGTATAAGAACATTTATATACAAGTGCCTTACAATAACCTCACAAATGTGCATATGTTGAAAAGTATGTTGAAAATCAATCGCCAAGATTAGACTGCCATATGAGAGATAGATAGATGACTCAGGCAAGAAACTAATTTGTCATTTTGATTAAATTTACCAATTTACTGGTCTTTGATTTTCACATCGTCGAAGAAGTTATAGCAGGTTCAGCAGCATGGGATATTGAGTGCAGTACCACTTTGATGCTGGACTATCAGAGTAGGGTTTAGGGGTTCAAATTACAGCCAGGTCAGAAGTGTATGTAGAGCACTCAGCTCCACTTGTACCCTTAGCTGAGTCAGTGATAATGAATATTGTGACTGTACACTCACTGTCAGTGTACACTGTACATATTGTGGGGCACAGTGGTGTAGTGGTAGCGTCGTTGTCTTGAAGCCGGAAGGTTCGAAGTTCGAATCCACCTCAAGTCGCCGCGTAGGGACCTTGAGCAAGTCCTTCACCCGCAATTGCTTGGGCATTTCAGCGTGAAACTCCGATGCAGTGTCTGCTCTGTAGTCGGGAGCGCCTCTGAGTAGAAAGCTTCAAGGAGCGCTATAGAAATGGATAAATAAAGAAATATCAGGTTGTAAGGAAGGCCATCTACTAACATTTGGTAAGAAAAATCAAGTGCCAGAATCATGCAAGTGGTAGACTCCTATGAGTAGCTTAGAACTGACACTCAGGACTTTTCTTCAGTTTTTATCATTAATCTACTTTTCATCCTGTTTATTTATGTTCCTTATTGTTCTGGACAGGTAAAATGAATCCAACACAGTATGCTTGCCATATGAAACTTATTCAGCCAGATTTTTTAGCATTGCTAAATTTTTACTCCATGGGAACACAACAATCCGTCTGCTTGAGAATATGAGAATGGCACTGAATTTGACAGACTGACTTAAAGTAGTGGTATCATTTGTTTGCACATGTGTCAGGAACTGATGAAATTAAATTAACATAATCCTCCAGATGATGGTATTGATGCCGATAATGATGATGATGATTATAACATTGATGAATTTAATGCTGATGATATTGATGTCAGGTGATTGTGACATTGATGAATTTGAGCCTGTAAATTCATCTTTAATTACTGTTACAGGCATTTGAGTGAATTTTTTAGTGAACTTCTTTGTCTTTCTTTGCCCCTTTTCCGCATGCGTTTGAAAACCATTCTCTTTGATTGTGGTTTGGTGTCAGGTCGGGAGCACCTCTGAGGAGTTCTCTTGAAGTGGCGCTATATAAATGTACGATTACAATTACAATTGAGTGAAGGTCATGCGTGAATCTCTGATGATCTCTCCATGTTTTCCAGGTTTGTCAACAGTTCTGGCGTCAACGCCTTATCAAACGCAGCTGGCCAAACTACAGAGGGAGCAGCTGGAAATCGAAGAAGAACGATTACGCCACCTGAAGATTCACGAGGAGGTTGAGAGAGCGCGAAGTCCAATTGCTAACTGGTAAGTTATCATCCATGTGGTCACATGACAGATCATCAGCTGGTATATAAGAACCACTTTGTAGGGGAAATAACCAGTGGTCATATTCAAGTTCAATTAGTGGTATACTGATGTATGATGATCAATAGGATTCTAGTGTTCATTCGTTCATTCTGATAAGCAGGGCTGTACTCAAGGGTATGCGTGGGTATACGACGTATGCCCACCTTCGGGGAAAAAACAGCGTATACTCACCTAAAAAAAATGAGGGTACACGCGGGTAAATAGCATATACCCACCTCAGTAAGTGGGTTACGCAGGCAAAAATCACAAATTACAAAGGCAAAAAACAATGAAACTAGATCGTTTTACGCTGTTTGAAAGGTTTTCTGGGCGAAAACTCACGGGAAAGGCTTCGATGACTAAAAAGGGTCGTCAGAAATTTTTATGACTTAAAAAAAAGGTCGTCAGAATTGTTTGGCCCAGAAAAGTCGATTTTTTCGGCGGCAGCATGTATTCACCTCAAAGGTTCTGAGTACAGCCCTGCTGAGAAGTTATACGGCACCTCTTAAAGAAAAGTGCTTAGAAATGCTCACTGCCCAGAAATGACTGAAGGAAAAGAATTGAGGGACTTATGAAACCCAGTTTGGTTAGTCAATATCAAGCGGGTAACTAACTAACTTTGAAAGAAAACCTCACTGTTGATTCTGCCATAAATTATATCTACCGTGAATTGACTTCCAAGTTACATTTTCTCTGCAAGACCTTGAATAGTCCTATCTGATCTGGAACTTCTTTATTCTCAGTTGGTGGTTTTATGAGAGATTAGAATCTTTGAGCTTGCAAGTTGCAAGGGGCTTTATGTGGCATGGCTTCCATTAAAATAGACATCGGTGTTGAGGATATGACCTGGATTATTTATTCATTGAACTAGGAGCCTGAAATGTCTGGAGAAGAACACCAAAGTTGTTCAGAAACCTGTTTATCCTCCAGAGAACTGGATGGATGAATGGATCCGATTTGACCAGGGTCTATGACAACGGAGGCCATTACCCTGGACAGAAATTTGTTTGGCATATTACAGCACTATAACTTTTTCTATCCAGAGGGATTATTGCAGGAAAATATGGTGGGGAACATGTCTGCTTTGGGTACAAACTGATTCACTCATTTGTATTCATACATTCACCCGTAATTCAGAGCCATTCCACATATATTTTTATTGAGTGTTGAGGTGTCTGCTCTAAATGGCTCCAAACCAACCTGGTGAGAACATTTTCTTGATGTAGTACGAGAGTGTTTCACAAATCATAACTAATAATGGCAAGTTACTTCTCAGCTCTTGAGTTCTGATAATGTTCATTGACGACCTGGTAAATTTGTGATCCATTTTCAAATAATGTATCGTGAGTACTTGTTGACCAAGTATCTTTTCGAGTGTCAGAACTGACCGGATATTTAGCTGACTCCAGACTTAAATACTCTATATGTGTTTTTTTATTGTACTGAGTACTGAGTAGGCCTATATATTCAATGTGTGGGCTGGTCAAGTATGTGTGCATGTTCATATGCCGAGTTCTGTTCTGAACAACTGATGACTTAGAATATAAAATAATCTGTTTGCATTTTTATTGTACTGTGTATTTAGATTGTGTGTGGGTGTTTGTGTGTGTGTGTGGATGTGTGTATTGACAATACGTGTGCTTGTGAGTGTGTGTGTGCTGAGTTCAGTTGGTGTGCCATAAATGCTGTCTAAACTGTTTTATTTTGTCTTTAATAATAAGTCTGCCATGGATTGAGTTGTTCAGCTTATTTCACTGTCGGTCAATATTCGCTGGGGGCATTTCGGATCACGATCTGACGTCTTTGCTGGCCGCCTTGCTTTTCTTTTATTTCCTTCTGACGTCTTTGCTCTCCTTGCTTTTCTCTTATTGATACCAATATCTAGGCCATGTTCAGATGCAATACAATATCATATACAAATCAACCAAAATGCAATAGTTTAGAGTTGTGTTTTGATGTTCTCAGTTAGCTGGTGTGACCTGTGTAAGGAAGAATATTTTCCAGAAAATAATCGTTCTATACTACAGTTGTTCCATGGATACTATTATCGTTCTATATGTCCATTAATAAAAGAAATTGTAAAAATTGCAATGCCTGACCAGTGCATAGTTTTGCCTCACCATTGTGAAGTAGGTGTTCATGCATGTTACTCTAGTATTGTACAAATGTACAAGCATATCCAATACATGCATGTGCAGGGTGCAGGTGGTGCGAAAGAGGTGAGTTAGAGTGCCTCGGACTGCCTCTGTGCTAGGCAGAGCTGGTTCTTCCGCTGTTACGTTCAAGAGAAAGTGCTCTTGTTGAGTTTAAAATAGCACTCCACTATTTAAGAAGCAGCAGTAGTGAGACTCAGTGCATGTTACTAAGGTCATCCTTCTTCACTTGAAGGCGTTTTAAACCGTGTGCAGTATTTAAATTTTCCTGGTGCAGGTGCAGCTTATATATATTGAGAATTGAGATAGTTGCTGAGTGCTTTGCATTTCACTCTCACAATCGCTGAAGACAGGAGCTTTCTCTTGGACCGAATTCTTTTGAGTGTAGTCTTCAGATTCAGCTTGTGTGCTCTTCGTAGGTCCTTGGGGCGTTGTCACCAAGCAGTTAGCTTGTTTACCTTATACCTTTGTGACCTGAATTCAAAATCGTATGCATTGACATACGGTAGATTACATTGTCAGGGTGTGTGCCGCCTTAGAGGGCATCATTCTCGATATTATTATAAAATATTTATTATTAATTAAAATATTTTTTAACTCGTGCAAAGTCACGAAGAAATGTGAATCAAAGATGCAGTTAGTCGGTCACCAGAGGAAGAGCAATGTTAGATATCCAGATGTTTGAAGGCCAACGAGAAGTAATTGAAAGAAGAAGAGGAGTTTGAGCAATTCATGGGGTGCGTTGTTGTAAGGGTATGTTCGGTACCTTGCAGCCAGAAGGTTCGAATCCACCTCAAGCCAGTGCGTAGGGACCATGAGCAAGTCCTTTACTCGCAAAATTTTGCTCATGTGCTTTGGCTTGAAACTTCGATTCAGTGTTCGCACTGTAATCGGGAGCGCCTCTGAGTAGAATCTTGAAGAGGTGCTATAGAAAGTGCTCATACATGATCCATACATACATGCACGCATACATACATACATGCATATATACATACATGCATACATACATGCATATATACATACATGCATACATACATACATGCATGCACAGCATTGCACACATACATACATACATACATACATAAAAACATACATACATACGGTACATACATAATTACATACATACATACATAAAAACATACATACATACATACATACATACATACATACATAAATACATACATACATACAAACATACATACATAGAAGTGATTAGCATTGTTAGTCCATTACATTCCTTGTGAGCGGCAACACGAGCTGCACGAGATCGCATGAAACACACGCATGTATGTCTTTAGAGATTGTGAGCCCATTACAAGTACGCTATGCATAACATGCTCTACTTCAGTGACTGTCCAGTAACTTCTGTAGCTCGTAGCTGATAATACACCGAGTGCAACGACTTCATAAGTCACTCATTTCAGTTGTTAAATCTAGTCTGCACTTTGGCCTGCGTTTGTTTGCACGTTTTTTCGTCGCAATATCCGAGAAAAATTCCTGGCCGGGCGCCAGATCGCTCTGCCGATGCTAATTGCCTGTTTGCTTCGGCTCTCCACTCAATTTGAGTCGCTCGTGTACTCGATCGCTACGCATTCACTTACTGACCGAATGACGAGGTTTTCGATCAAGAGTCGGTGCTGCTAACTAAATAGGAACGGTGAAGACTGTAATATCAGCGTCGGAAATGCGACTCTGGTATGCGAGCTATGTCGTCTGTTATGCAGAGGTGGCTGATTAAGAGGTCCATGGGTCCATGCTGTGCTTTGAGGTCCATGAGTCCAGGTTGTGCTTTGAAACAAATGCACCACGGTGTCACTGCTACGCTGTGTTAGGAGGTAATTGTTTCCAGGCGGCATTGCGTGTCACTGCTCCGTGCACCCAAGTTTGACTCGGAAGTGTTTTGTTTGAGTAAAAAACCTTAGTATGGAGTGTGATGCTATATTGATCAAAGACATGGACTGTGAGGATGGAAGATATCAAGAGAATAGAAGCATTCGAAACGTGGATATGGAGAAGGATAGAAAGAATCAGCTGGAAGCATAAGCGTACGGGAGATTTCAGCAGTGGGGTGGGGGCAAAGATTTAACTTCTGCCCGAAAAATAAATCCTGAAATCTTGTGGAAAATATTACTTTTTCCCCAAAAAAGTTGCCGACCTTTTTTTTTAGTCATTTCCCGGTCTGCTTGTCGAAAAACAGACTTGCCCGAAAAGTTGAGAACCTCTTTTTTTAGTCATTTCCCAGGTCTGCTTGCCCGAAAAACAGTTTTGCCCGAAATTTGGGGGGCATTTGCCCCTCTGGACCCCCCGCCTATAGCTGGAAGGATCATATAAGGAATGAAGAGGTACTGAGAAGAGTTGATGAAAATAGATCGATGATACGCACAATTAGAGAAAGATAAAGAAGATGGATATCTATAGGACACACTTAGAGGAGACTCGATGCTGCAAACAGTTATGGAGGGGCAAAGAGCGAGATGAAGACCCAGGCAAAGGCTGTTGGACTGGATGATGACAGACGGATATAAGAAGCTGAAGGAAAAAGCATAGAACAGAGAAGAATGGAGACGTCAAACATTCAAGAGAACGCAAAGAAGAAGAAGAAGATCGGTTATCAGACCGTATGTGTGGCATGTAAGAGATGGCCTGCATCCGGTTGCTCTCATTATGCTGTCGTGTTTATTATGCTGCAGTTGAAAAATATCTGAATAGCAACTTCAGGTATTGCAGTTTTCAGTCATACAGAATTTTAACTGATTTGCTGAATGACTGAAAGGGACCCGAACACATTATCTGGATGGTCACTCACCATCACAATGACTCACTGTGAGTCACTGGTGATTAGCCGATCCAGTAGCGTGATTTAAATAATGACTGATTACACTGCAAAAATGACCGATTACCACAAAAGATTACTGGTTACCCCAAGAAATGACTGATTACCCTTGCTTCTCTAATGCCTTGTTTGATTGCGCTCCTGAGTACTTATAGTAACCTTGAAGGGGCGTTATATAAATCTCTATAATGAATGAATGAATGAATGAATGGATGATTGAACGATTACATTTGATTGACTGCAGAAGGTGATTGTCATCCTAATGCATTGCATAAGAAAAAATGTCAACTCCACGAGGGTTCTTATATATGACTTTTTTATGTTAACATGCTATCATCTAGGTTAAAAATAACCAATGACAATTTAAGCAATTTTTAAGGATGCAGCCAAAAAAGACACACATGGAAACACAAAAGAGCATGGACTTTTAGTAGTGCACCAGGTGTATAATATAATCAGTGCCGGCACTAGAGCACTTGAGCCCCCCCCCAAAAAAAACACCTTGAGGCCACAAAAGCTAAAGCTGTCATCTGAACAAAATTTCTCATAATTTAAGTGTGCAAAACACAGTTTAAGACTTCAATAAATGTCCCTCCCTATTGTTGACATTTTTTGAATTTCCACAGTATAATGGTACTATCTTAAGCTGTCATCTTAACAATGTTGCTCAGTTTTCAATGCTGTTAATCATTGTTTAACCCTTCGCCCGTTCATTTTTAAATTTTAAGGCCGTTTTGAGCGGATATTCTCGGGGCAAACGTGTAAAAGATTAAGACTTCAGAGTGCTGCCTTCCAGTTGTTGGCAATTGTTTGGTTTGTACACTGTAATTGTTGCATATGAAGCTGTCATCTTAGCAAAATAATTGCTCATGATTTCAGTGCTTAAACCATGTCAAAGAGACATGGTTTAAGAATTCAATAATTGAAGGGCTTGGAGCAATAACAAGGTATATGTCGACATACCGGTGTCTTGCGAAACAGTATGCTATCATGTCCGGAAGACAGTAATCTATCTACTCTGTGAATTTTGCACAGATCCGAATATTTTTGAGCGCCATTTCGCAAAAAAAGTTATGTCGACATAACATGTTATTGTTTCCACCCCGCAGATTTCGTCCATATATCTACTGCAAATCAGTCTGCAATATTCCGGTATGACAACATACATTGTCTTGCTTCCTTTAAAACTTTGTGTTAAAGCCGATACAATAATGAGGTTTGTTAACATAACTTACTATCTGCATGCTAAAACATGCACGTTCTCGAACTGTGTGATAGAAACAGTTTGGTGCAATAACAAGGTATGTTGACTTATACCATATAATATGTGTGGTTTTGCAGCCACTAGAAAACACTTTTAGGCCAGTCAAAAATACGGGAAATTCATCATGAACCCGGAGATTTACTATGGCAGACCTTTTTTGGGAGAATATTGTACATAAATACCCTACTAAACTACAGTAAAAATCCTAATAAATTCCAGCATGGGGAAATATGTTTAAATCGTTAATTATTGTGGTACAAATTATGACCGTGCGTATAGCGTTTCGCTTAGTCATCGCCTATGCATTATAAGCGTGGCCTTAAGTGCGGGGTTGACCTGTGTTGTTATCGACCACACACTGCAGAGTTATTGCATAAATTTTATTTTTTTGTCTCCAAAATCGGAATTTACATAGTTCAGATAATAAATATAATTATAAAACTTAAATAAAACTTTTCGTGCAAAAATTTGCTTGCCATAGTAAATGTCCGGGTTTAAGACTTAATTGACCGGACTATTTGTCGACATAACCTGTTATTGCACCAGAAATTATACTAATGATGGAGAATTCGCGTTGCAATAACATGATATGAAGCAAAACGTGTAAAAACTAATAATAGTCTTATATTTCGCATTGTATAATGTACCAATTTCGCTAAAAACAATGTTAAGGTACATACTGCTCAAAACAGCTTGTTGATATGTCATCAAATGGCTTAGATACAGCAGTTTGAAGAGTTAAATCCTTGAAGTCGTTTTCCCAAAACTCATGATTTCCGACATACCTTGTTATTGCTCCAAGCCCTTCAATTATCTCCTTCCCATTGTTTCAATTTTTTCGATAATTATGTGCGCTGTAATGGTATATTTTAAGCTGTCTTGACAAAATTGATCAATATCGATAAACAGTGGATAACACTGTAGAAATTTATGATACATATGAAATATTTATAAAATATATGTGAAATATTGGGGTGATACCAGAAGCTTCATCCCCACAACTTGTTCCCTGTCTTCCTAAGTCTCCACCTTTGGTTGAGGGACAATTGCTCTGTTGGTTTACGTAATTATATTTTGTATGTTATGCGTGGGGCACGGTGGTGTAGTGGGTATGTTCGTTGCCTTGCAGCCGGAGGGTAGCAGGTTCGAATCCACCTCAAGCCGCTGCATATGGACCTTGCGGAAGTCCATCACTCGCAATTGCTCAGCACTTCGGTGTGAAACTCCGATGTAGTGTCCACGCTGTAATCGGGAGCGCCTCTGAGTAGGGACCTTTAAGGGGCACTATCGCAAGTCCACATACATACATGCATGTATATATAATCCGGTGCATAGGTTCAGGATTGAACTGTCATAAATAGGTGTAATAATGTAGAGGTCCCTTACAAACTTAAGACCAGACACGTCCCAAGGACATCTGGGGCCATGCGCAGGTTTTATTTTGAGGCCTCATTCCATTAGGAAGTAGAATAAGTTATAAACGTTGTGTTTGAGAAAGTAGACTCAACTGGCCTGAGTTAGTTTCAATGGCTTTACTTATCAATGCCCAAAATCAATATGACATTTGCAATAGGTTTGCTATGACGGTGCCATGGTTTGTTTTAGGCACCCGAACCCGAGAAGTTCGAATTCTCCCCCACCAAAGCAGGGGGGCTAGATTTAACACTGCTTCACTGCTTCTGTGGCACCACTTGCATTGTACAATGTACATATACTTCATAGACTACTCCAATCCAAGAATACAAGAACCTCTAGCCTCAATCTCACAATGGAGTGTTCACTCAAAAAGACAATTACATTAGGAACAATTTTGTTAGGGGGAGGGTTTGTATACTGAATTTTTGGAAGGTATGCTTATCTTTTATTACTTATTGTTTGCACACCAGAATGTGAATCTTTGGCAAGCAGATCAACAGAGAATATACTTGCCGTACTTACAGGTCTACTTTTATTGCTGAATCATTGAATTTGGTCTTTATTTTAATTTTTTCTGTGTAGGTACGAAATGAGGTCTCCACAGTTCCACTACGAGGCTCGTAAACACAACGAACGTCTGAAGGGAACTGAAACGCGGCCGAAAAACTCGAGATACAAGCCAAACCCGTAGTTTTTTTATAGGCTCTTTTAAACTGCAGATCATCAGTTGTTATGTGGGATTTGGCGCACTGCATCATGGGATATCTGTGTCTGTGGAATATATGTTCCATTCCTAATCAGTACATGTTACATGAAATACCGTTCGTCGATTTCCTTGTTACTAATCTGGGTCTTTTCTCGAAGCAATATATGTATACGACCGCCAATGTTCTAGGACTGGTGTAAATAGTAACCGTTGTTGGCTCTGATATGTAGTTTATTTATAGTAACTTAGATTTGTTTATAGAGTATATTATACTATTATAGTCAATCTACTGATTTCTCTTTTGCTCCATTAATTTATTTGAAACTGACATTTCTAGTGTTATGAGAGTCAGAGACAATTTTTTCAAGGGATTTCTGAAATTTGTTGGGGCTAAAAAATGTTGGCATGTCTATTTGATTCAACCCAGCTAGTAAATATTCTATTAAGCAGCAAGAATGTTTAGTTTTGACAACGAGCAGAATTTTAAATGGATTATTTATCTTTGCTAACTATTCATTAGCTAACAAGTGCCTATTGTGTATTACTTTATGTACCATTCTTTTTTATGGACTATAAATTTCACACATCAAGTGGACATAGTTTTGTGCCAAGGCTGACTGACGATCCTAGCTTAGCGAAGTGTACAGTGTACACACTTCGTAATGAAGTGTACACACTACACACTTCTGCTAAAGTTGTTTAATGGCAATCATAATTTACATGTAGATGTTTCAGAGTGTTGACTGCGAAATAGGAATTTGGAAATCTACTTTCTGTCAACTGCGGTGTTCTATCTTATCACATTTGTTTCTGATTTACACGCACTGCATTGTTTACTAGATAATTGGTATCAGTGATTTCTGGCGTGACTGTTTTGTTTATGAGAAAATGATCGCTAAGTAAGCTTTGGCCACTTGTGTTGCTGTTTTATGAGCCACTTGTGGGAGGGATTTTCTTGAGCGAGGTAAACCACTAATATGCAAATAGGTGATCATTCACTTTTGTCTACGGCTGTTTCAGATTTTATAAAGATAGGACTCATATCAAAAAGAAATATGGATAATTATAGGAGCACATCAAAATGAGCAATTGTTTAGGCTTGTTTCATAGGCCAAAATTGAAAGAAATGTGTTATGTTGATGTAGCAAGGAAGTTTGGGCTAAGAATGGTTGAAAGATTGCACTATCCAGAATTGGGGATCTATTGCTTTAGTGTTCTAAATCATTCACCATTTAATGGGTTTTAGCATACAAGTTGAATTGATGAAAAGAATTCTTGCTAAATAGAAGTCGGATTGATGAAAATAGTTTATCCTTAAATAGAATTGAGATTGATCTATGGAAAGATTCTTGCTGAAATTGAAGCTGGATTGATGAACTGTAATTGTAATTTAAATAGAAGTTGGATTGATAATAAAAAATAGTTGCTGCTCAACTAGAAGCTGGATTGATGAAACAAAATATTGCCAAAATTGAATCTGGACTGATGGAAATGATTCATGCCGAAGTAGAAGTTGGATTGATGACACATAATTATACTGCACCAGGCTTATAATTTGAAATGCTATAGCAATATAGATTGCACTTCCTAAAAAATAAATGTGCATTGTCGAGACGGGCTGAGGTGAATGCCTGCATCAAATGTTTGACTGCAGAATTTGATTGATTTTTATGTTCTGCAGACATTTTAAAATATATACTTTGTCGTTCATTCTTGATCGTGAAATGTGTTTTTATTGCCAGTTGGAAAGGTTTTTAATAAGTGGCAGTCATGGTGTGGCCTGCAACTGACTTTTTTCCACCTTTACCTGGAATTCAAATCCTAATGGCCTCTGTTACATTTATAGTTGAACCATGGGTCCTTTGTTAGGAACTCTTGTCCATCTATCAAGTTGATCTTAGCTCTGGATCATTGTATTCTATTGTTTAGTTTTATGCATTGACCATTTACAAAGCATCCCTCTCAGCAAAAACCTTTCAGAAGTGCTCCCAGTGCGATCGACCTCGAGAGAAAAGCAGGATTTGAGGCGAGAGAAAGATGGAGAAAGATTACCAGAGAGAAAGGTGGAGCGAACTGATGGTGGAAGTCCATTCCATAGAGAGGGACGAATGCAGGCAGAGCATCTGGATTGAGTCATGACAGTCCTGATGCAGGGAACAAAGAGGTCAAGCCAACAAGAGGATCTAAGAGGACGCAGTGAACTTACCAAGAGATGGGGATGAGGCGCGAGATCACAAAGATACGGTGCTTCATGGGGTCATGTTTCTTGGGTGGTTTGTCAATGCAGATAATTATGTATCTTATTATTTTTAGCATTGGTAATTGGTTTTTTCTCTTGTTTTATTACAGTTTCCTATTATTGCTATTGTCTTCGGCATTGCTGCTATCGTTTACACAAATGGCGTCATTTCATCTTCTGGAAATTATAACTGTTTCCGTACTCTATTTATGTCTCTAAATAATCATGACTAAAATTATGATAAGTAATAAAATGGTGATTACCTTAACCTTTTATGCATATATTCGGTTTATCTTCTGTGAATTTGAAAAAGAATTTCCAATTGTAATCTTTTTGCGGCTAACCCTATCCTCTGTTTTACTGTCAAACAACTTTCCATATTCATGTGCGCAATGGAAATAGCAGGTTGCAGCGCTCCCATCTAATACGGTATATGTACTTAGGATTTAGTTCAACGCAGAAAGAGTTTAGTGAAATTCAATCAATCAGTCACTTAAATTTATATGGCGCTTATGAAAGATCTCTACTCAGAGGCGCTCCCTACCCGAGCTTGGTCGAAAAGAAAAGTCTTGAGAAGACGATAGAAAGATCCTCCAGAGTCGCGGGAAACGAGCGGAAAGCCGCAGTGAGTCCATTCCAGATAGCTGGACCCGCCACCGAGTTTGGCTCGATAGGTTTGATCTATGCTGGCCAATGATCCAATTTATAGGACTTGTGGTATTGTAAGTTATATAAAATTATTGTCATGCGAGTCAGAGGGGCAAATGTCCCCAAATTTCGGGTGTTTCTATTCTCCAAGCTAGTATAGACCCTGGGAAAATACTAAGCAAACTACTTGAATTTCAACACTTATTAGCATACTACACTGCCTTCCAGGCTCCAGCTTGCCACTATCGAGTTAGTAGCTACTAGCTCACCAACCACCATGGATAGGATAGTAGAAACCTGCCAGAGTCCTTGGTAATGATCAATACAATGTTATGTAATGTTTGTATGTTTGTTTGTATGTGCACTTGTTATAGCCCCCCTTCAAGCTCTCTACTCAGAGGCGCTCCCGACTGCAGAGTGGACACTGCATCAGAGTTTCACTCCGAAGCGCTGAACAATTGCGAGTGAAGGACTTGCCCAAGGTCCCTACGCGGCGAGTCGGCGACTTGAGGTGGATTCGAACCTCGGACCTTCCGGCTTCAATGCAACGACACCACCACTGCACCACCGCGCCCCACAATGCAATCAAACCGTTAGCCTCTGGGCCAAATGAAAGAATTACATTTCGGTGGTCGGTCACAGCGTTTGAAGGGCTCTAGTGAAGCTAATTGAAACTTCTCATTAAGGACACGGATCAAGCAGATCAAAAAGGTGTTTGTCTTAATACATGAAGGAATATTTCTTGATGTAGGCTAGGCCTAGTTTTTTGGTGATTTCCTATTTTAAGTCAGAGCCTATTCCAGAAGTTTTATATATTCTTTTATGTGTGTGTGTGTGTGTGCGCGCATGCGTGTGTAGGTGTGTGCAAGTGTGTGTAGGACTGTATGTGTGTGTAAATTTGTGTGCGTGCACGTGTGCATAGGCTATGTGTATGTATACAGCATGCCCTTGAAATTAGATGCAGGTAATCTGTTGTGAAGATACTCGCATACTAATTTAGCGAAATATGGCCTATTATTAATTATCCATAGTGTTAAAGTTATAGTCTGGCATGCAAGATATGTCAAGGTGCGAAATGTGTATGCTGTTCACACGACAGCAAGCGACTCATTAATATTCCAAGAAGGTATTTCAACTTTGCACGTCTGCCGGACGACCTCCCTCCTTCAGCTGATGTCTATAGTCCGATACTTTTCAAAGTTCTGTCCTCTTTGTCGGTGTTAAGAAGTCATAAATATCTCTCGCTTAAGTATCTCGATGTAAGCCTACAATAAAGCGATCAGCCTATAATCATAAATTAATTTCGTGATCTTATAAGCGCTGTAAAGATCGAGATTCCGACATATACTTGATAGTTTGGGCGTTCTATCACGTGGCGAAAATTCATAGATTTTATGAATGTAGCCTAAGTTCCTAACTTCTAGAAGCTGCTATAGACCTATAGATAGGCCCAGAGCCTTCTATTACTGTAATAGAAGGCTCTGGATAGGCCTATTCTGTTCTTGCTTCATGCATAATCCACGACCCTGTCAAAATCCGTCCTATGCTTGACTCAGAAACCACATTTGCTATCGATACGTGCAGTCGTGCACACTGCACAGCCCATGCTAAACTAGATTGCTGTGATTCTCTCTTCCTGAATAGACCGACTGAGTGCCGACCACTTAAACCGTCTTCAAGCTAGGCCTACCCAGAATGTTTTCGCTCGTGCTGTCACTAAACTCGCAAACACTAATCCTCATAATCATGCCCACTGGCTTAAAATACCTGATCGAATAGAAGTTAAAGTTCTGTCACCACACACTAATAGGCAGGGCTTAAAGTGTGGCTGGACGGTAATGGACGGCGTCCATGCACTTATTTTAAAATCTGATTGCCGTCCTGCCACTTATTGGCCAGCACAGACTGGAAACGTAAGGGGCGTCCAGGCACTTCTTTTGGAAAGGTAGGGGGCGTCCAGGCACTTATTTTTCAACACTTTAAGCACTGCTAATAGGCCTAGACTACTTAAGAGTTATAGCCTATATTTTGCTCTGTTAGATATTTGCTCTGTTAGACCTTCATGTGGTAACCCTGTTGCTAACGGAGTGCGCGGTGGACGACCGAGCCCTCGCCGGGATCAGGGCTTCTTTTAACGTGCAGTTGTACACAAAATGTGCAGTTCTAAATGGATATGTGCAGTTGAAGAAGCACCTGTGCAGTTAAAACTAGTTGGAAAAGGCCATTTTCCTCCGATTGGGAGTAATTTACTATGGAGGATGGGAAAGGAAAGAAGGAGTTGTGCAGTTCTAAAAATTCCTTTAAAACAGCCCTGGCCGGGATATGCGAGCCCAGAGACAATAAGGACTCAGAAGGACGGACGGTGGAAGCCATCGGCGCTATAGGAGATGGTGTCTCCGTAAAAAATACCGAGAGGAAGGCAACGGGAAGGCAGCCACGGTGAGCCACCTCTCTAAACTTCTCAAGACACGCTGAAAATGACTAAGGAAAAGAAGAGTGGCGTCCAAAACCGTAGGCCTATAGGCCTACCCAGGATTTTATTTGGGTGGGTTATTTACTCGGCATTGAACAAGTCGACAAGCAACCAAATCAACGGACTAAATGGATTGGAGGATGATTTAATCTTTTGTAAAATGTCACATAGAAATAAGGGCTTCAAAAATGGAATCCTCTTTGTCTTAACATATCATGCTTGTGTTTGTTGATGCATTATTTTCATGGTTATTAGGCCTACATTTCGAGGTGTTCAACACCCAACCCCTCCGGGCCCTCCCCCAAACGCTACGTCACTGGATTCGATTTTGAAAGTTGAAACCTGCCGTGGGCAGAGAACTTAAAGAAAAGAAGAACAATCATGGTATCTCAAACCAAACCCAAAATCCAGCTGGTGGTAGGCCCCTGATAGTCGATCTCACAAAAAAGCTTGGTAGCCTGAGGGGAAATGCGCGTAGGTCCTATACAATAATGCTCGATCTTAAGCAAAAGTCGTTCTTGTTTTGTGTTTAGTTTTGTGTGTTTCGTTCTTGTTTTGTGTTTAGTTTTGTGTGTCTTCCTTAACTATAGGCTCATGACTTATTCTTTACTAATCTTCTACAAAAAACTTAGGCCTAATATATATTTTAAAAGTGGGCGGATGCAAGATTTAACTCCAGAATTAGTCAAAATCTATAGATACAAATGAAACTTTTGTGAGTTTAGAATTTTCTGTTGCGAAAAAGCCTGTTAACGGCGAGGAGCTGACTCTCATCGGTCTAATAGCCTAAACGAGTTCAGTCGTATCTGTTAGGGTATAGCAAGAAAAGTGTTTTTGTTTAAAATGAACTTTGGCATAACTTAAAAGGTTGCTCCAGGTCCTAAATGAAAGAACTGAAGAAAAATTGCGTCAAATTTATTGCATCTAACTTTGCCGCCAAGCACCTGAAGTTTAGTCTACTTTCGCGACTGCAAACCATGGCAAAAACACATACCATGCAAACGCGAGAACAATGGTCATGGAGAAATAGACAGAAAAGAAAGAGAAAAGAAAGAGAACAACAAGAAGTATTCTAAATCTCAAGGACTGT
Organism: Lumbricus terrestris; assembly: GCA_949752735.1. Lineage (NCBI taxonomy): Eukaryota > Metazoa > Annelida > Clitellata > Crassiclitellata > Lumbricidae > Lumbricus > Lumbricus terrestris. The sequence continues at coordinate 39,315,139 of OX457037.1, read as the reverse complement.
GTAAGGTATAGATGATACACGAGACAATGCTTCCAGCTGTGACACAGTTGACTCCGATTCCACAGCATCAGAATCATTATGAGGACGTTTAGGTTATACGGTATGCGATCTGAAGGGAAAACATGCTCTTGCTACACCAAGTCACTCCCAACTTTGCCAAGGGAATGTGACAGATATAGTTTCTCCAATGCAGTTGGTGCTGCACTTGCAACAGAAGTAGGTCAACTTGTGAATTATGGAATTGTGACTGATGATGACCAGAGTTCAGCTACTGACAGATTGTGGGAAGAGAGAGAGAAAGGTTTCGTAAAACATTAGGCTATCCGATGGAAGAGAAGATAGCGTGAAGCTACAGCACTGTATTTTGACGGTGGGACATAACTATATATGCTTGCAGTCATTTGGTCATAAATATCAAATAATGGAAGTGTATACATGTTTGATACGAGAACTAGGATCACTTTATTTAGGGCATATCTCACCAAACTGTGGATTAGCCGCAGGAATTTTCGAAGCAATGCGCTAATTCATGTCTGATAGGCTTAATTATATTTCTTTCAGTTCAATAATAGCTGTTGGCTGTGATGGAACGGTGGTAAATACAGAAAAGCATGCTGGGACAATGGAGTAATAAGAAAGCTGGAGTTACATGCAGGCATCCTCTCCAGTGGTTCATCTGCATGTTCCATTTCAATGAGTTGACGTTACGACATTTATTTGCTCATCATTGCACCAAGCTTCCTACCATACTCTGAGAGAAAGGTTGTTGATATAGGCCTATGTGTTCAAAAGAATGGCTACTAAGGTTACCCAGAAAATGTTTAAGTGAATATGATGATTGATGAGAAAAAACACATGCAGAACTGGTAGCCAGAAGAATTAAAATAGCAAGGAAAACTGATCGCTGTCTATTATCAGTTCATGTGATATTAGAACATTCACAATTCCAAAACTGAATTTCAAAGCCACTGTCTATTGTGTTCTATTTAACTGGTTGGATGTTTCCAGACTTGAACCTCAAATAACTTGCAAGTTTAAGAAAAATAACCTTAAGGAATACATTAAAACTGGCGGTATTTTAGATTTTAAAAAATACTATTACCACAAGCATGCATTCAAAGTTGCTATGGGTAGTTCAGACGCAGCATGGTCAGTTTGTAGAACGTAGAGAAGGCCACATTCGAAGAAAGCGCGAATTCCTCAAAAACGTGGTCAAATATACCACAAAAAGTGAGTGGACTATATAATATGAGTGAAACGCATTGTCAGCATGTGAGCATTTTGTGAAGCGTAATTAAGGACAACGAGTTTCTCTCAACTTTAATAAATCATTCCATTTTTTGAGTTAGAATATTGCATTGGGGACCGTCCATAAATGACGTCACGTAACTGGAGGGGAGAGGGTCAGTGGTCACACATCTATGACGATTTGTGACGGTCCATTGCTAGATATCATGTGACTTTTGTTTTAACGTGTGACGAGGGGTCAAAGAGGATCAACTTACATTGCGTGACGTCATTTATGGACGGCCCCTTGCTTGTGGCTCATGGATGTCGGAATGGCCAAGCAAATTCATATGCTGTGCCATAAAATGTGGCTCACAATATTCCTATGTTTAAGCCTAATTAATACTTCAGATAAGAAAATAGTCAAATTTCAGCAGTGTTAATGCAATGCTCAATAGTGCGGTATACTCGAATAACTTCAGGGTCATGGCGGCAAAGTTAAGCAGCATGCCAGAAACAAAATTTCTATACCAGACACTATTATATGCATAGGAGCAACAAATTAATATATGCCAAACATAATCCTTTCTGGTCACTATGCCCTAGTATCTGTGTCTTTCGCTTGATGTCACTAGCTCTTAGTAGAGACACCGCCTAGAAACACGTCTGCTTTAACATGAAATTGTTAAGAAATATCATGATGTTAGCTTACGTGTGTTTCCTTTTCTTATAGTATTACAAAGGAATCATACACAACAGGGCTTTTAAAATGAATTTTTAGAACTGCACAACCAGCAACTTTAATCTGAGGGGCCGTCCATAAAGTACGTCACGCTCCAGGAGGGGAGGGGGTGTAAGAAGGTGTGACAGTTTGTGACAGGGGGAGGGGTCAGGCCATGTGTGACGTCACACATTTATTTTTTAAATTCTTTATTATTATTTTTGTTCTTAGTACCTAAAATCCGACCCGGCCCGGCCAGGCGTGTCTAAAACCCGGCCTAGCGGGATAAAAGTTGATTTCCCGTCACTATCAAAGCGTTTAGGGACACACGTCACTATCAGAGGGATTAGGGATAGTATCCTAGGGTTTAGAGGGTTAGGTAAATGGTTATGTTTTTTGTTCGAAAGTGTGACGTACTTTGGGGGGGGGGGTTCGAGATTTGTGACAGTTTGTGACAGGGGGGGGTCAAAAATGGTCAAAAATAGCGTGACGTACTTCATGGACTGCCCCTCAGTGGCGGCGCTAGGGGGTCTGGGGGGCTAAGCCCCTCTACGAGAGGCTCAGCCCCCCCCCTAAAAAGGGCCATCCGAATATTCACGATTTTGGGCTGACGACTGGCGGCGAAAATGGAAAATTTTCACGGGATTTCGGTCGATGACTAAAAAAAAAAGGTCGTCAGAAATTTTGGCGGCGGAAATGGACAATTTTCATGAGATTTCGGTCGAGGCTTCAGCCCCCCGAAACTGAAATCCTGGCGCCGCCACTGCGGCCCCTGATGAGCCATTTGGCCCGAAATCCTTCTTTTTTGTCACTCGCCCTAAAAAATATTGCAAGTCACCGGGTGTAAGAACTGATTTTTTTAGTCTTTCTTCGTGAACTTAGCCGCTTACCCAAAACCACACAATTAGACCTTTAGGCCTAGCGGCATGGGCGGAGACCTAGGGGGGAGACAGGGGGGACGGTCCCCCCCAATGAAAGTGTTGGGGGGACGGCCCATGCATTTGTCCCCCCCAATGTTTGAGCGTCAAGACTTTTTGGGGCGGCGAAAATAGAAATATTTCGTCGAGATTTGACCCGGATGACTAAAAAAAAAAAAAGTCATCAACTTTTTTGGCGGCGGGAAAAAATTTTGTTCCCAGATTTCGCCGGTCATCGGAAATTTTTCAAAAATCTCGCGTCTTTCCGTCCCCCCCCCAATTCTCGGCCCAGGTCTCCGCCTATGCCTAGCGTACTTTTCCACTTACAACCCCTTCGTTTCTTTCGGTCCTCCATGGTTAATTTCGACGGCCTTATCCACGACTTTCACCGCATAAGATTGCTTTTACAACCGCAACTTTTGTGAACAGCGGCGCGTTAAAAAAGCCCTGGAACACAAGAGTAACAAATTAAACAATGCGCGGAACTTTTGTTTGACTAGAACTCGTCATTGAGTTTGAAACAAGAGGTTGAAAGAAACCGGAAGCAGATTACAAATAAGACTTAGTCGGATGCTAAAAATCAAACTGAGCGCGTTCCAGATCTGCAAGTTTTACGAATGCATGAGGGCTAAGTAAGGGGCCAAAGACGACCCTGAAGCAGCCCTGATTAATCGCAGTTCATATTGACATAGACCTATATGGCAGTCGAGTCTTGGTCTTGAAAAGCCAGGACCAAGACTTTGAACCTCAAGACCAAGACTTTTGGTCTCAAGACCAAGACTTTTAAAAGCGAACTCGATTGCACTCGAGACCAAGACCTTGTGCTCGAGGACAACATGATTATAGCTGGATAATGGTGAGGGTATTTATTATACCATATTGGCCTACTATAGGATACGACGGAAGTCTGCCTACTACCCACACAATGATTCCCGATGGTAAAAACAATCTGGACTGCAGTGCCTCTTGCTAAAAACGCACGTGTCTTGTATAGTCTCCACTCTCCAGTATATATCCTACTGTTGTCCCTTGACGCGTGTCACGTGATGTACAAATAAATTGATCAGTTGACCGATTATAATTTACGTATCCTAATTAGCTGCAGCCGGTGGCATAGCCTATTCTCATCTCAGACAGTGCAATTAATTTCTGTCACGCTACTTAACTCTAATGCAGCGATTTCCTATCCATAATTATTATACCTATTGCTTCTTTCATTACTTCATCACGCAATGATATTATCAAAAGGTCAAAGAACGCCGAAAGACAATTGAGCATAGGCGATCAGTAGGTCCGTACGTATGATACGTAGGCCTAGTTCTGCTTGATCTGGTTCTGACGAAATTGACTGGTCAATTTAGTCTATTTAGACAAGTAAATGCGTGTTAATCAAAATTATTTACTCTCCACTAGAAATTTTGTTGTTACCGCCGACAACCTAGATAGAATTATTATAGTACTGCCGAGGCAAGAACTTAATTACACCTTTATCCCGCATAGGCCTGTTCTTCTGGGATTATATATTAAAATCCTCTAAAGGTGTAAAGAATTTCTGCTGATGCCATAATTATGCCTGATAACAATGTAATTTTCTGCGACATAATAAAGAAACATTAAAAGTGCAGAGAATGATATATTATAGTGAATGTATGACCACCTTATAGACCTACATGAACAGCCCAATCAAGACTGAAATTTCAATCATATGGGTCCGCAACATGCTCATTGCTCACGGTATGACCCTCTTCTGATATCCTTGGCCAAAACCCTAACGTATACTAAAATAAAAATAAAAATCATTGTCCGGATGATCATTCTATAAATTATAGAAAGTATACCTTACCCGTTACAGGCCTCGATGATTTGGCCTAACTTGACGCTTTGGTATATAGTCAAGTCCCTTGCAACTGTCAGCGGGTTAAGAGTAGGCCTATGTATACATTTTAACAAATATCAATAATTATTGGAGAGGTAAATTCTTTATTGTGCGGTGATGAACTGAGAGGGTGCAATATCTATATTGGATGAACTGTTCGTACTGTGAAATTTGACTTTGGACGTGCATGGGAGTAAGTATTCTCAAGATTGGACATCTCGGTCGATTCGGTCGACCAGTTGACCAACTGTAGTTGATTTCCAGTCAACTATAGTGTAGGCCTATACCAACTTTAAAATATTTTTAAAAATATAAACAAAGAATTTTCTAATCTTTTCACAGTTCAACATCGACCACATCGCTGTCTATAATAAATTACAAATGCTAGCTTAATAGAATATATAGCAGCTAATTGCATTAGTAATAATGGGCATCAATGATGATTGGACCGTGTTCGTAGATAGTCGCCTAACATGGACCACACATGGTTCATCTTAGGCAACTTGCACACACCCACTTCCAACTCATTTAACTTTTTAAGCAGTTCTGATATTGGATTTTCTGGTTATGATATCTTGTAAAGAATTGAAAAACTTAGTTCATAGACGAATTCCAAACTTTTCAGCAGGTCCGACCTCGATTTTGTATTCATTTTACCCCCAAACTATTATTAGATCAAGCAATGTCAATTAACGTTTTGTCTGTTTTCTCGAAGGTGTTTCTGTGTAGCGGATGTCTAATTATTTCATTCAATCTATCTTGGGACCTGCTAGATAGGCCTACGACAGCATCAAATTACGATACAGTTTCAATTCTTGTGGCCAATCACGGAGTGGTCCATCTTAGGCGCTGGTCCATCTTTGGCAACCTTCCCCTGAAAGCTATCCGGGGGATGAATTAATTTATCTCACGGATGGAATTAACCGGTCTAGACTATCCGGGGGGATTAACCATTCTATCCCCTTTATTGAAAAATGCGTATAATTGAAAATCTTATGCTGTAATCAAGATTTAAAGAGACTCTAATTGTTTTAAGTGTCCTAAGCAATGTTCATAGAAAGGCAACTCGAATTTATTTAGTGCCTCTTAAGTGTTCTTAACTCTTACGTGTTTTAAATGTTCTAAGTGCTCTAAAACCAAAGCAAAAAGGATGATCTTCAAAGGATGATTTTTAAAGTATAACCCTGTCTGCAACGCAAGGTGTCTGCATGTTGCGATTGCAGGAATAAAATCGATCCGAATAGTTTAGGACTTGTAGGCTACAACCGTCGTCTGTCGGGCAAATTGTTACTGATGATCGTACACTCAAGAAAATTGACAGAAGCCCTCGATGCGAACATCCAGTTAAGAGTCTCCCATCAAATTTTACAAGGGTCGACGACCGAAGAGATTCTCAAGCAGACGACTCCACACAAGTGTTTGAACTCTAAAATGTCGTCTGCAGCGCTATACAGTCACGTGACTTTCAATGCGCGGGCATTTGCGAGCAGACGACCGACTTTTACGACTGTGAGTCGTGACTGCAGCCTACAAGTTGATCGATTATTATAATCCGTGCAGCTACGAAACTAGGTCTCGACAAATACTTTTCAACAGGTGCTTGGAGTTGGTGAATAAAATTATTCTGGACGTGATTGTTAACACGCGCCTTTCATATTAGCCTCTAGTTGGTCGTGTACGTTGCAAATATTTACTTAGGCATGACAAAAAACATCGTAGCAATAGTAATTTTGGTGGTCGTGGTGACAGTGGCAGGACTGGTAATAATGACGATAGCAATTAATGATAACAATAAACGTGGCAATAAAATGACAATGAAAGCAACTCAAGTCGTCCTATATTATGTGTGACTCTTGAGTTTTTGTCCACTTATTGAAGGACGTTTTGTCTGTGTTCTTTTGTCCTTTCAGTCTTCGTTCATTGACGAACTCTAAACTTTAACCACTTTGACTGCAGCTATTGGCTGGTGAATGACAATACATTTGCAATTGTAAATGTGACGGAATGCATTTGCATATAATTATGTCCTCTAACGTCTGCTGATTGCCCCCATAAGTATTTTGAGGGAGTTCTGATTCTCCCTCAAGGCTCAACCTATGTATGGTACAGGAAAGTATTATAGAGGTCAGGTAGCATTCACTCTGCATTTGCTGTTGACGAATCTTTGTCGCTGCCTATAATAATTGTCTCTACATAGAAAACGCTAGGGAACTCCGCCACTGGTTGTTCTCTGCCAGTGCCAGTCCCAAGCTTGGATAAAGAAGGAGGGCGACACTAATCATCTTTGATATGGCAGTGTCGTTAAACATGTAATAAGAAAACTCTATAGGCCTATTATACGTTTCAGGCCTGTTTTTAAGGAATTTTTTGAACTGCACAACTCTTTCTTTCCATTCCTATCATCCATGGCAAATTACTTCCAATCGCAAGACAATGACCATTTTTTGCTAGTTTTAACTGTGCATAAGTGCTTCTACAACTGCACAAATCCATTTAGAACTGCACATTTTGACGATTTTGTGTACAACTGCACGCTAAAAAAGCCCTGATACGTTTCTTTGTCTCATCGCCCGTATGGAGAATCCGACTGCACGCATCTCTGCGTCTGTCTGTCGTGTATTGTATGTCTCTGTCTCTGCCTGTCTCTTTCTGTCAGCTCTGTCTCTGTGTCTATATCTTCCTGTCTATGTGTCTCTCTATGTGTGTATCTCTGTCTGGCGGTCTCTCTCTCTCTCTCTCTCTCTCTCTCTCTCTCTCTCTCTCTCTCTCTCTCTCTCGCTCTCTCTCTCTCTCTCTCTCTCTATCTCTCTCTCTCAGTCTCAGTCTCAGTCTCTCTCTCTCTCTCTCTCTCTCTCTCTCTCTCTCTCTCTCTCTCTCTCTCTCTCTCTCTCTCAGTCTCAGTCTCAGTCTCTCTCTCTCTCTCTCTCTCTCTCACTCTCTCTCTCTCTCTCTCTCTCTCTCTCTCTCTCTGTGAGTCACTGTCTGTGAGTCACTGTCTGTGTCTGTGTCTGTGTCAGTGTCTCTCTCTTCCTTCTGTTCTTCTCTAACATACATTGCATCTGATTATCAGCGTTCGTTTGTGTCTTCCACGTATGCAGTTTACTCTCATCTGTCTCAGTTGCCATCTTAGTCAACACTAGTTGAGGAGAGATGGGAGTGGTCCCTCAGTCCCTGGCAGTCGTCGTCCAGCCTCTTTTACCCCCCCCCCCCTCTCCCCCATAGAACTCCGATCGCAGATGATCGATCAATGATCCAAACGAGTCTGGCTGCTACATATATACAGATCGAACCTGGAATCACTTCCGACAGATCGAAGCCTCGTATTGACCTTCTCCACATGATCAGATTCGTAAACCATTAGAACACGCAGACACCACCAGGTGATAGTCTGCTACTTTATACTAACAGCGGCAGATAAACAAAACGACTGGTTGTAAAGGATTCTGTTACCAATGAATTTACACGAAATATTAACCTACCATTGGCTACCAATGATTATAATTTATATTAGGCCTACTTTACATGCAATTGAAACTTGTAGGTCTATAGTCGTTTACTGTTTAGACATCATTAGTCTATAGATAAAACTACAGACGGAATTTATCAAACCGGTTTTGTGTTTAGAATATTTCAAAGCTATTTGTACCTTTGCCGAAATCAACAATTTTTTTAAGTGCAGGACTTCAATTATATTATTGCGAGATGTCTGCAGCATTCAAAACATGGTCTACTTCTCTGCTTGCGTAAATCATTTACGGCGCCGGAGAAGGGAACAAAGAGGGAGAGACAAACAAAAAGACAGATAGTATAGAGAGATATATACATACACACACACACATACATACATACATACATACATACATACATACATACATACATACATACATACATACATACATACATACATACATACATACATACGTATATACGTACGTACGTATGTACGTACGTACATACATACATACTTATTACATACATACATACATACATACATACAGAGACAGAAGTTTAAAACCCATCAGAGTAAAATTGAGCGATTTGCCTATAGTCGTATGAACAAATTTTAAATTATACATCTCTTCCGTTTCTCCTTCAATCGTACAGACCCCCTATAGTACTTCTGTTCAGAAACCCATTCTAATCATCGTCTCATCCTCTCGACCGTTCAACCTCCCCCTTCCCTATCCCGATGTCGAATTGCAGACACCCACGGGGTTCCTCTCCTCAGCCAAACCTCAATCGCAGTCGAAGCAACCTTGGCCTGACTCCGATCATTGCGGGATGTCTGCAACATTCTCGCAACATGGCCTACTTCTCTACAGGCGCATATATCGTTCACGGCGCCGGAGAAGGGGGAAGAGGGACAGAGAGAGAGAGAGAGAGAGAGAGAGAGAGAGAGAGAGAGAGAGAGAGAGAGAGAGAGAGAGAGAGAGAGAGAGAGAGAGAGAGAGAGAGAGAGAGAGAGAGAGAGAGAGAGAGAGAGAGAGACAGAGACAGAGACAGAGACAGAGACAGAGACAGAGACAGAGACAGAGACAGAGACAGAGACAGAGACAGAGACAGAGACAGAGACAGAGACAGAGACAGAGACAGAGACAGAGACAGAGACAGAGACAGAGACAGAGACAGAGAGAGGCAGACAGACTGAGAGAAAGAGATATAGAGGGACAGAAGGACACAGAGAGACAAAGACAAAGAGAGACAGACAGACATACGACATACAGACAGACAGTCAGACAGACAGGCAGACAGACAATGGCAAAGTCTGAAATGGAGATATAGGACACAAGGTCACAGACAGACAGTACGTATACAGAAGACAGAGATGACATGCAGACAGATAAAGACAGTGACAGAAAAAGAGCTAGACAAGGAGTGGGACACAGACAGACAGTCATAGAGCGAGAGCGATGATGACAGATGAACACACACACACACACACACACACACACACACACACACACACACACACACACACACATAAACACACACAAATGGCATGAGACACACGGACAAACAGAGAGAGAGCCTTAGAGCCAAAGAGACAGAGACACAAATAGCAGCATGATATTTAGGAGATATACAGACGCAAGGATAGCGTGCGTCGAATGTAGGCCAACATGTGAGTCAACTCATGCGCTACATGAAGACATAATTATACAATATACCTGAGGTTCGAATAAAATGCATGCCGTTCATTCATGCAGCGGCGCTGAAACTTCGAAGAGTTTAGTGGAGGGTGGTTACGCATAATAGGGCAATGACCAGGGTGAGAATTGCCGTGGGATGTTTGGGGGGGTTTCAACCCCCCAGTCTTTCTTAGAGCCCTTTAATAAAATCTGGTTTTCACACCCAAATTTCAAGTGGATAATGGTCCAAACCCCCCCCCGTTATTTTTCCACAATTCTTACACTGTCAATGACGTCAATAAAATAACATACCATAACAAAAGTTTTAGGCGGTTGAGTAGAATCACTGTGCTAGAATCACTGCAAATTAACTTGGAATACTTAATAGTCCAATTTTCCTAAAGCTCCCTCTCAAACGCTGTGACTGTCCATGCACCGAGACAGTATACTGTAGGGCTAATTCAAACCGTTCCACAGGTTTACAACTCTAGCACTGAAGTCTGAAGGTTGTCTGTCCTAGTGTTCGACTGTAGTAGTAGTACTTCGGGCTTAACGACACTTTTTCAGTTCAAAGATGATTAGTGTCGGAGGCAGAGTACAATCTCTCACCCCACGTTTATATTGCGACCGAGCAGTAAAGATCCGAGAAATTAATCTCTGATAAACCGACCGACCGGGAATAGAACCCGGGCCGCCGGCGTGGCGAGCGGGCTACCAACCCACTCGGCCACTCAGGATCTCGGTGTTCGACTGTTGTGGATCCGTTTTGACCAGGGTCTATGACAACACAGGCCGTTACCCTGGACAGAAATTTGCTCGGCATATTACAGCACTTAAGAGCTTTCTTCTGTCGAAGTTTCGAACCTCTTAAATAGTGTCTGCGATAGATCGTCTGCTGACACATCTCGTTGGATATCATATCATATCTGCAGGGCAAGAGAAGCGAATGCGCAGTTGTCCCCTTCGAACTTACATAACCCCCTCTATAGATGACCACTCTGTCCATTTTCTGCAGATGCCAGTTCTTAATTAAGCCTGCATGCATGGGCAATCGAAGAAGACACCACTCACTATCGCTGTTACACGGCACAGCGTCATCAAACAACAACAACAACAACAACTAGCAGCATCATTGTCTCGCAGCAGATCTTTCTCCCAGAACCCCACACCTTTACTTCTCCCACTGCTAGACGCCAGGGTCGACCGCTGTTCCTCTCCAGCCGCATAACTGCACTGCATTAATCATCATCTCCAAACTTCTAATGCACCACTCGAAATTAAGCCAAGCGCGGGGCATCAGCATATTCACGAGCGCTGCGTTCAGTCAAAAGGGCTGTCCATGAGAGTAGACCAAAGGAGGTTTGGGTCCTGCCAGCCAGAAGTGTAAACTCTGCCGCAGAGCAGCAAACATTGTTCTCGGTAGCAGTATTATTTTTTTTAATTCAAATTCAATTGAATTTTACTCCTGGAAAAAAATTTAGTTTAAGTTTAACTGTAAAAACTCTGTGATAACATAGATCATTAGCGTCGCGCCCTCCTATTTAGTTCACTATTGGGACTGGCACACTCCCCGAGTTCCGAGTAGAGGACAGTAGTGGAGTTATCATCGCTTTCAGTGATATCTGTTAGTAGGTCCACCTGTCTGGAATAGTCTCCCGTTGAAGGTGCGCCTGCTACGGTTGGACTGGGAGCGCTTCTGAGTGGATTTCTTGAAGAGGCGCTATATAAATTCTTGAAATGAATGAATGAATGAATGAATGTTAGAGTTAGACAATTCTGTTCAGTTCTCTGACCAATGTAGAATCGTTTTGCGTTTTCTTGCATACGGTGTATCAGTCATGAGCATACGAGGCCAATGACCTGCGGGGTTGGAGGGAGCTGAGCGACAGAAGGAATGACCGCGGGGGTCGAATGGGTTGGCGAGAGAGCATGGTGGGTGGGGTTGGGAGGGGGTGGAACGGGGTCAGAGGAAATAAGGGATCGACGGATCGGATTAGGCATGGATGAAAGAGTAGCGGAAGGAAGGGAGAAAGAGGTACAGAGACAGACACACAGACACTGAGGCAAAGGCAACAGAAACAGAGATGTAGACGACACGTTGCAGGAAATTGACCCCTGCGTTTGCGGTGTCATCATCACAACTACCGATGACTCTCTGCAATAATGCAGCAGCAGCAGCAGCAGCAGCAGCAACAGCAGCAGCAGCAACAGCAGCAGCAGCAGTAGCAGCAAGAGCCATGCATGATGGCCACCGTGCATCTACTCAGGATATAATATATATATATATATATATATATATATATATATATATATATATATATATTAGGGTGCCAATGAAATATACAGGAAAAAATAAAGTTTTGAATTTCTTAGGTCTCATCCTCTGAAAATGTTCCTTTATATATGGAAGTTACTCAGAGAAAAAATGAATAAAATATATGAACATTTAGAGGATGCACCATGCTCCTGAAGTTGTATATAGTAATATGTGCCGTGATGCTAGTTAATTCCTGACATAATGGTCTGTCTCAGTATTGAGAAGTTAACTCTGTGGATTACTAACAGTTCTGGTTATATCTGCAGTGCTTTAGGCCTATATCAGTTCTCTATCATATCTACATATTATCTGTTTTATATTAAATCTCTATTCTATAACATCACTAGCACAGAGGGGCAAGGAGAATGTTAAAATCCGGAACCCATGCATTGACTTGAAACTTGCGCGGGTTGAAGACCGTCATTGTACGAAAAAAACAGGTTACAATAAACAGAAGGAAACGATAACAAGGGAGTAAGGTAGATGACAGTTTTATTGAAAATCCAGATAGCAATACAGATTGTGATGGAAGCAATACAGCTGAAGATGAAGGCAGTGATGTGAAAATTCCTGCGGTAAAGGAAAGGAAGACAGCAAAGCCAAAAGTACATAATTAATCATGATGCAGTATCAGCACTGCAGGATAGAACATAGGTATTGGACAGAAAATTTAATGCAACATATATTTTCCTGGCAACTGCAGCCTCATCTCTAGGTCACAGTCCATCGGAATTAATTCTTAAAAGAAATCCGTACGATTGGCACAAATGTAGCATCGCGCATCTACTGCTTTAAAAAAAGCAAGCATTTTCCTTCAACAGTATTTCTGGTCCTCTGACGGTACATTGGGATGGTAAGATATTGCCTGCTCTCACAGGTAAAGACATCGTTGATCGTCTGGCAGTCATAGCATCTGGAGATGGTGAGTTGAAGATTCTCGGGTCCCAAAGTTATGCAGTGCATGGTTCGGGTGAGGCACAGGCTGCAGCAGTATTTTAAATGTTTGACAAATGGAAACTCAGCGAATGTGCCCAGCTGATGTGTTTTGACACAAGTACTAGTATCCCAGACAACAAAGCGGGAGCTTGTGTCACATACTGTAGCAAAAACTTCACAAGCAGCTCAATAACGTGGCATGCAGGCAGGCAGGCATCATTTACACGAGCCAAATGTCGAAAAAGTATTAATTAATTTTTTGATACGCTTATGGGATGTTCTAGTGGCCCACATGACAGTCTCTTTGTAATGTTTTCTACTGCATGGATTCACATTGACATTACTTTCATCCTATGAACTTAAACCGCTGAAAGACAACTTCAGGTGATTTCTTCGTGAGTAGCTGCAACAGTATCATCCAAGAGATGACTAGGGTACAAGGAGTTGATGCGGTTGTCGCTGTTGTTTGTAGGAAATGAACCTTTTGCCAGCAATCCTTATCATCACACCTTGAGCCTGCCACAGGGCATAATGGACGGGAATTTTTTTTAAGCAGTATAAAAATTTACTTGTTTCACCCACAGTTTCGTTTGCCAGCTTCTGAACTGCCGGGGCTTAACAGTTTTACATATTTGTGGTTAGACTACAATAATTATCTCAAAGCATGGCACACACGCACAGCAGCAACTTCTGTTCCACGATACGTCTTACACATATTGTAAGATCTTGTAGTCTACCGCAGTGCAAGCAAACCCGTTGCAGGTGTATCCATAAAAACTTTCATGCGACATGTGCGGCATTGAGTAGGTCACTTCTCGGTCTTGCCTTTTTTTATTCTGAACTTACGGTTATGGAAAAAGTTGACATGCATGGTTGCAGCCATGAGTAAGTTTGGTGAAGAAGATTCTCCAGTTCGAGTGACAACATCTATGAAAAACAGCTGTCTCGTTTTGTGTCACGAAACACAAAGAAATTTTTTACTTCCATGGGTATCCCACAAGATTTCCTTTTGCAAAATCCAAGCTTTTGGAACCCCATTAAAGCATATAATCACTGCAGAGTGCAGGGCATAAGTGCTGAAGGTGGTACATAACGACACAACTGAATGGGGCGTCGCATTGAAACAGATGTTCAAGTCTGCCATCACAAACCAGGAGGAGCAAAAGCAATATCTGCTTTAGGTGGTTGAAAGCCATCACCAGCACTTTCAAACACACAGAAACGTTTGCTCAGTCAAAGACTGGACAACCAATAACATTTTTTAAACACAACCAATGTGGAACACTGCATTTGTATTCTGCACAATGCAGAGCATTCTGCTATACATAGCGGCTTACGAGATTCCATATTGCAGATTTTCAAAACTTCACAGGACGGTGCAACCAGTAAATGTTATCTGATTGGTACAAAACTTTATATGTTTCAGTTTTATGGCTAAATGAACAAAACTAAGGGGTGAGACCTAAAAAAACTCAAATTTTCTTTTTCATTGGCACCCTAATATATATATATATATATATATATATATATATATATATATATAGGAAAAGATCTGTGTGTGTGTGTGTGTGTCTGTTTGACCGGGATGCATTTCCACAGTTTTAAAAAAGATTTTCACTCCAAACCTTCACTGTGTCGGCTTCGGCATGGCACACCCGGTGGACGGGTTGGCGAATCTCTACCAGTACCACCATGGTGGCCAGGGTGGTGGGGGGCGAAACCCTCATTTTCGCTGTTTGACAAGGATGCATTTCCACAGTTTTTGAGCTTTTCACTCTAAAGCTGTGTCGGTCTGGGCATGGGACACCCGGTGGAGGGATTGACGAATCTCTACGACCATAGGGGGCCAGGGTGGGGGTCGAAAACCCTAAATTTCGCTTTTATACCGGCATGCAGTTCAAGAGTTCCCGGGCGCATATAGGCATTCCCTACCCGATTTCGTAAGCCGGTTAGAGGAATAGAATGATTACATTGTGGAAGAAGCGAAGACCATAGGGGGGAGGAGGTAGTTGATGTTAGCAGTTATTGGTGAAGCTGTAGGCTATTAGCTTCACCAACAACTGCTAAAGAACCAACGGAAAAATCTTAAGAATCTAATGACGACACTAACCCTAATACTAAGCCTAACCGACCCTGACGACGCAAAATTCTGAAGAATCTAATGACGACACTAACCCTAACACTAACCCTAACCGACCCTCACGACGCGAAACCTTACCCTATACGCCAACGACACCATGCTTAAATTTACCTATAAAGAGCCGTAAAGTGACACATAATTACCTGTCCAAATGTTCCTCCATACGTAGGGTAATTATTTGTAAGAAATTTGAATTTGAAACGTTTTACATTGCAATTCGTGTAAAATCGTGAGAGCCTGCCGACGCGCACGTGTTGTTGACAGTTTAGAAAGGGATGGTCAGAAATTGTACTCCACAACCTTCTCCCCCCTATATGGTCTTCGCATCTTCCACAATGTAATCATTGTATTCCTCTATAGCCGGCTTGCGAAATCGGGTAGGGAATGCCTATAAGCTTCCCGGGCAACGCCGGATACCCAGCTAATCGTGTATATATATATAATATTATATATATATATATATATATATATATATATATATATATATATATGCAACGTAGAGCAGGGCGCTGGTTTGATGGATGGGGTTATGGCAAGCTGCTTCAGCTGCCTGCTGCTGCTGCTATGGCCATTGCTGCTGCTGCTGCTGCTGCTACTGCTGCTGCTACTACTGCTATGGCCATTGCTGCTGCTGCTGCTGCTGCTGCTACTGCTGCTGCTGCTATGGCCATTGCTGCTGCTGCTGCTGGAACTGGGCCTGCACCATTTGAGCGCATGCCTCCATTCAAACCAGTCACGGTGCGCATGTCGTAGAGACGCTATATAAATCGGTGTACAATACACTCTACACTTAATACATGGAAATCATTCGGTCACGGTTGCAGGGAACTGCGTCGAGGCTTCGTTTTAGGTTAGTCCCCTCCTCTCACAGTCAGGCCGACGATTTACGGTTCTGCTGTCAGTAGCATAGGCCCAAACAGCACCCACAGGCCTGAACATACACAGGCCCGTAATCTATATGCCCGTGTTTATGGTTGTGTATTCGGTCTATCCGGCAAGGCGGAGGGAGGAAGGCAGAGCAACGGACGGGCGGACGGACGGACGGACGGGGAGGGCTGCAGCAGAGGGGGGACTGGGGGCAGGAGCGGACTCGCGCACCGCGGTCCGCTTCTCTTTCGCCGGCGACAGCGACGACGCTGCGAGCTGCGTGCAGACGAATGTGAGGCGAGAGGTGATTGCCCAGAGAAAGTAAACACCTGTAACAGGCGAGCAACGATCGCTGGCAGTACACGTGGACCGACACGCACGAACGCAAATAGACGGACATTCGGACGAACAGAGCGAGGCACGCAGCACTAGAGAGAGAGGCAGAGAGAGAGAGAGAGAGAGAGAGAGAGAGAGAGAGAGAGAGAGAGAGAGAGAGAGAGAGAGAGAGAGAGAGCGCGCGAGAGAGAGACAGAGACAGAGACAGAGACAGAAACAGAGAGACAGAGAGACAGAGAGGCAGTGAGAGTGGCTGAGAAGCATGCAGACATCTACTTGCTTGTGAAGAAGAGGTCCTAATGACCTCATTCCGATGTAAGAAGAGGCGTGGTCTCCTAGTTGTCCAGTAGGCCTATATTATCACAATAATATGTTATATATATATATATATTTATATATATATAGGGCTTGCATTTGCTTGCTTGTATTTATGTGTCTATATGTTGCGTGCGTGTTGCGTGTATTCATATATAAGGAGTATATATGAAGTGACGCAAGCGTGCGTACGCAAAGGCTGGGCTCGCATTGAGTCGGGTCAGTAACTTGTTGTCTCCTCGTTCCGTTTTCAGTCGATGATCCGATGTGGAACGGGGTGGAACTTTGACAGTTTCAGTGGAACTTCGGAACAACAGGAACAGCAACGACGGAACCTCAATTTACGCAACGCGTGTATCGCAGCGACAAACTTGAAGACGGAACAATTCATTACTAGACACGACTCGGATACTTGAAGGACATGAAGACTGCCAGTCTTGTGTTCGAAGAGACTATGGACAATGGTAGTCCAGACGCTGGCTCCCATGCGGTGGCCGCGGCGCTCAACCGTGCCCGGTCGAACACGTGGTCGGTCGGTTGTGAGCCGATGATGGCGATGACAATGGTTGAGGAGCTTCGGGAAGGTGACGGAGGAGTTGTCCTGACGAACCTCGGCAGCTGCAGCAGCGTAGAGGCGGACTCCAGTGGGACTTCGCCGCCCGACGCTCCCGGGGGAGGATGCAAGGATCCGGTGACGAGCTTCCGGAAGAACTGGACCCGGCGCAACGCCTGGGGCAATCTGTCGTACGCAGAGCTGATAACGAAGGCGATCGAGGGTTCGCCGGAGAAGCGTTTGACCCTCTCGCAGATCTACGACTGGATCGTCCACAACGTCGACTACTTCGCTAACAAGGGAGACAACTCGAGCTCAGCCGGTTGGAAGGTAAGCGATATATACACATGATCTCTCTGCAAGCTGTAGATCTGAAATTGTGGGGTGCATGCGACGGTGTATAGGGGTTCGGTGCCTTGGAACCGGAAGGTTGCGAGTTCGAATCCAACTCGAGCAAACGCGTAGGGACCCTGAGCAAGTCCTTCGTTCGCGATTGCTCATGCGCTTCGGCGTGAAACTCAGATTCAGTGTCCGCGCTGTAGTCGGGAGTGCCTCTGAGTAGTAATCTTGAAGGGGAGCTACAACAAGTGCTCATATACATACATACATACATACATACATACATACATACATACATACATACATACATACATACATGCATGCATGCATGCATGCATGCATGCATGCATGCATGCATGCATGCATGCATGCATACATGCATACATGCATACATGCATACATGCATACATGCATACATGCATACATGCATACATGCATACATGCATACATGCATACATGCATACAATCATACATACATACAATCATACATACATACATATATATATAATACATCATGTTTACAATTGCAGGCCTTTTGGAAAATTTCATGGTGCCTTTACCTGATAGATTTATCGAAGACGGTTGCTGTCTACGCTGGTCTTAATGACGTTAAAGCTATAAAAAAATGTGTTGGGAAACTGTGTTGGAGAATTAAGTCACGACCGATTTGCGCAACAGCAAATGTTAAAATTGTTTTCCGGTGGGCGAATGGGATCGATTGAAATGAATTGCTTTGCGTGTATACAGTGAACTAAGAATAGTTAGTCGTCATTTTTAGTTTTTTTACGCAGATGTAGATGAATGCGTCCGAGCTAAGAGGACGCTTTGACTGCATGGTTATACAACCAACGTTTGACTGTAAATCCGCCTGTGTCCGTATATTCTACATAGAAGTGCCAGTCCCAAGCCTGGAAAACGGGGGAGGATCATACCAATCACCTTTGTTATCACTCGCAGTCGTTAAACAAGAGCGAAATGCTGGAGTTCGGCCAAGTGTAGGTCGGCGTGGAGAAAGTTTGATTGACATACGTCTGAAATTAACTGGAAACGCTTTTTGTCATCTGTAGCTGTGTCGCTAGCTTCGCACAAAGCAGTGGAAACTGGGAATGAATCTGCTCACGTGGTTGAGCATAGAGTATGCTGTAAATAAGTAGGCCTATTATACATGTGTTCAGTCAGAGATCATTTGAATAGATGTTTGGATGTTTGTGCATGGGTAAGTTTATGATTGGCTGAAGACACGAGTCACACGACTAACCCTTAACCAGATCGAAATCTGCGTTGCTATGCAAAACACGAGGAGTCAATAACTGAAAAACTAGTGGTGTACTATCGTCTGTTTATCGTTGCAAACAGACAGTTGGGACAGACTATAAAAATAACGCTTCACGTAAACATAGGGGTAACCTACAAGGCTACAAGTAGGAATGTAGTCTACATGCATTGGCCATGCTTGGTTACTTTCATGTGTATAATATTATATCCGCATGGCCTGCCATAATATTATGTAGGTGGCGGTAGGCGCAAGCAATTTACTCTTTGAAAAACACGGTTCTATATATCTAGGGTAAATACGTGGCGTCTGGCGATGCGTGCCGTCAGCGACCCGGGCGACGGTTAGGCTACTCTGGGATTATAGGTGCCTCTGTCTGTCTGTCTGTCTGTCTGTCTGTCTGTCTGCTGCATCCAGTCATGCTGTTCGTTTTGGCCCAGCGTTGAACGACGGTCCAGTTCGGGATGAATCGAATGTTACCCACTGCTTACGTCACGCTTGCATCGACTACAACTCTCGTGAGCACTGCACCAAATACCCACACACACACACACCCACACACACTCCTCCCCACACACACACGCGCGCACACACACACATACACATACACACGCACACGCAAACGCTCATGCAAACAGGTACACAAATACGCGCACAAACACACACAAACACGCACGAACACACACACACACAAACAAACACGCAATAGACATTATAGACAGACAGACGGACACACGTGTACGTCTGACGTCGGCCGAAATCAACAGAAGATGTGCCGAAATCTGGACCAACGAACCGAGCGTAGAGCAAATCTCGTCTTTTTTTATGCCGAACCAAACAAAGCCATAACGTCATGTCCAGCATCGTCATCAAGCATCAGCAGCAGCAGCAGCAGCAGCAGCAGCAGACGCAGAAGATGTTATAAGTTCACCGTAGGGAAGGAAATTAAAGAAGCCATGCTCCTGACGAAGTAGGGGCGAATTGGTCTGTGTCGCGCTGCTGCCTTCTGTTGTTTATCGAATGAGGTCAAAATCTGACCCGAATGAGTATCGTGTCTCTTGGTCTACTTTTCTTATCTCTTCTGCTATCTCTTCGACAAAAGAAGCGTTCGTCTTGATCAGTAAACACGGGCCTAAATATCGGCCATACAGCAGTCTTGCTTAGTCTAGGCCTATGCAGCCCAGAATGAGCAAAACTTGGTTATTGCTGAGTGGTAGTAGGGACCTCATCTGCTAGAGATCGTTGAGCTGTACAGCCTAAGGAGTAAGGCCTAAAGCCTTTGAATGTCACATGCAGTGCAGGTTCAAATCAGTTCACTCTTGATCCTGCTGTTGTCTGTAAATAGGTTATCCAAAAATTGTCATTTGGTCTTAATAGGCCTAGGCTATAACATCTGTTGCTAGGCTGCTGAATACATTAAAGATTATTACTCAATAAAAATCGAGGGAGAAAGGTACCAAAAGGAAAGAATAGATATACGGTGGAATAAAACACGGTTGAGATTTTGGTCCATTTTTTATACGCCATTCTTCATGTTTTTTAAACGGGTTGACTAATATTTCTGGCCACCGCTATAAAGATCAACAACAACATCATCAAAATTTCCTTGCGTGAACCACCCTCGTAGTTACGGTTTTTTCGCTACGGTTGGCTCCCGACAGCTGTCTGCCAGTTGTAGCAATCGGGACCAGCTATCAGTGTACACTGATAATACGCTCAATGAGTGACATAGGAATTGGCAATTTAATGTGATGCCCTGTGGATTAGGGTCCGAAAAGCAGAGTTGAAATAGCGATGGATTAGCGACCAACCATGTTGTGTATCTGTCCCGTGGGACATGCTGTGTGTCGCTCTACTGGATCCGCACGTTTCCGCAGCAGTCGGCTTTACGACGAGCGGTGACGTAACGTCCGAGTCAGCGGCTGTTGAAGTTGTCCCCCTCCGCTGCTGGCCTGGCTGTTGGCTAGAGCCGGTTGTGGTCGGTTGTCGGTTGAACCGTGTGTACGGGCGAGCGGCTGCGGCCGATTATATTGGAAGGTAGCAAGTACAGCGTGTAGTGCTCTCCAGTGGTGTTTACCACGTCCACACAGTTCGCCGACACACTTCAGATTTCTGGGCTTAAGTTCCGAGGAGAGACTCGAGAGGGCGGTCGATTGGATGTGAAGAAGATGTGATATATTGTTATATATCAGCGCGCAAGAACAGCGCCTGTGCTCGATTTGCACTTTGCAAGTCAATATAGTCTTTCAATTTCCTATGTCTTTATCTTGGAATTGAACTTTCAAGACTGAGGTCAAAGCCGTGTCTAAGGTCTGACCGTTTCAAAAGTAGCCATTCATCCACGAAACAATGCGAAAACAATACTAAATTCAGTGAACAGGAGACACGTATACGGCCACACGTGACCAACATAATAAAAGCAACCGTATATATATCTGCCAGTCTGAAAAGCCATCGTATTCTCTGAAAATGCGATCCACTTATACAAATACGCGCAGACTTGTACAATGCAGATTGGAACAATGCAATGGTCGATTACCATTGTTAGCAGGGAGAGCTGGTCCTGTTTATTCTTGTCCTCACTTCGTTTCCATTGTGCTCATTATGCTGAAGTTGTTGACTACGAAGACGACGATTATTATTTTATTAGTTTTATTTAATTATAATTTATAATACTACACTATGTCATATTACATCAATAACAATAGTAATAATGATAATGACAGTGACAACGACATTGACAAGCGGGCAAGCGGACAATGGGACATTGACATGGGGATAATGAGACAATGACATGGGTACAATGGGACAATGCCATGGGGACAATGGGACAATGACAAGTGGACAATGACAATGGGACAATGACAAGGAACAATGAAAAGTGGACAATGACAAGGGGGACAATGACAAGGGACAATGCCAATGACAAGGGGACAATGACAAGAGGACAATGACAAACAATGATGGCAATGAGAAACAATGATGGCAATGATGACAATGAGAAACAATGAAGGCAATGATGACAATGAGAAACAATGATGGCAAATTGGCAATGACAAACAATGATGGCAATGATGACAATGAGAAACAATGATGGCAAATTGGCAATGATGACAATGATAAACAATGATGGCAATGATGACAATCATGACAATGATGGCAATTTGTATTATGGCGTCGTAGCTCAGACGAGGTCGACCGCGGAGAAGGAAAGGATGCTGTACAACAGTGTACAAATACAATATACAGTGTACAATGTACAGTGTACAATGTACACTGTTGTAGAGCACATGATGACATGCATGTTATGTTCCGCGTCTTTATAATTATATCTATTTATCTTATATAGCGACCATCAATACTCATCACTAGTAATTAATAATCGTCTAATTCCTTTTCAATTAAATATCAAAGATTAATTAATTATCGTTACTAATCGTATATAATAATATTTTCGGCCAGCTTGAGCCGCTCTACAATAATGATGGCGGCGACCTGTTTTCCTCTCTTTTCCCCCAGACGACCATCATGCATCACGGTCATCGCCTTCGTCTGATGGATTTATGTAGCGCCTCAACAGACGTTGGCAGGCGATGGGGGAGAGGGTTGGGAAGGGGTGGCAGAGGGAGAGGGGACTTATGCATATTGCAGGTGCGCGTCAGATATTCCTAATTAGCAGCAGCAGCAGCAGCAGCAGAAGCACCGAGTGAAGATGTCGTCCAGTGCACGGTTTGCTGAGACTGGTGATGATGGTGGTGATGCTGGACTCGAACCGGGGGCAACGTACGCGGAGCCAGAGCCAGCTGCTGCTGCTGCTGCTGCTGCTGCTGCTGGTGGTGCTTGCCGGTGGCGGATGGAGCTGTGGGGGAGGGTGGGCGGTGGCGGTAGAGAACTCGGTCAATGACTTCGCTCTGCGGCGTCACACGTGCGAGGAAGCAGAGAGACGATGGAGCGTCCATGCAAGCGGCGACAGAGTGACAGGCAGGCGGACAGGCAGACGGACGGATTCTGCTGCTGCTGCTCGATTAAGCAGGCCAAGATTGCTCTTGCCGCGCTCGACGTCGACAGAGAAGGCACGAAGGAGGGAAGGAGGTCAGGAAAGAAAGGAAGGAGGGAGGGAGGGAGGAAGGGAAGAAGGTAGAGAGGGAGAGAGGGAAGAAGGGAGGGAGGGAGGTAGGCACGAAGGAAGGAAAAAGGAAAGGAGGGAGGAAAGGAAGAAAGAAAGGAAGGAGTGAGGCAGGCAGGAAACGAGGGAGGGACGGGCGGACGGAGGGACGGAGGGAAGGACGGATGGACGGAGGGAAGAAGGAGCTTAGGAAGGAAGAAAGGAAGGTAGGAAGGAAGCAGGCAAGCAAGCAAGCAAGCAAGCAGGGACGAGATCATGAAGGAACAGGAGCGGTGAAAGCGAATTGGAAAGAAGGTAATAGCAATAACAAACAAGTGGACACTGGACAATAGGGATGGACAGATTCTAAGAATTGTGTTGATTATGATGAAGGTGATGATGATGACGACGATGACGATGGTGATGGTGACGACGATGATGACGACGATGATGGTGATGACGATGTTGATGATGATGTTGATGATGATGATCGCTTCTGGAGAATGATGCTTATAAGAAACGTGATGTTGCTCTTGGTTTCTGCAGTTTAATTCCGCCGTGTCATAATAAAAACGGCGAGTAGCGTTGCCCTCCTCCTCTCCGAGGATTGGGACGGGCTCCACCTGGAAACAGCAATGACAGATTACCACAATGTTTCTACTATAGCTACTGATCGTCATAATAATGATGAGGAGATGGAGCGATGGAGGAAAAGTAGAAAGAGGTTAAGAAGGAGAAAGGAGGGAAGAGGAAATCATGGGAAGAAAACGGATGAAGAGAAGGGAAGAAATATGAGGGGGAAAGGGATGTGAGGAGGATGAAACGAAAGAGGGCGCAGGAAAAGGTGAAGTAGGGAGAGAGGAAAAGGAGGAATTCTTAAGGATGGAGGCAAATGAGGAGGAGGAGGTTAGGAAGGAAACAAGGAGGGAGGGAAGGTGGGAGGAGGAAACAGATAAGGAGAAGGTGATGAGAAATATGAAGATGGAGGAGAGAAATTAGGATGACGAAGAGGAGGAGATGGGGAAAGGTGGTGTAGGGAAGGAGGAAATTGTGGTAGTCTAAAAATGAGGTCCAAAATGAGAGCAATTTGAAGATGAAAGTGATGATGATGATGACAACGATGATGACGTTGATTACAGCAGGATCCTGTTTCTGACCAAACTGCCCAGGATTCCTTCGTGTAGTTTGTTTTGGCTGAGAACTGGCGCAACATGAATATATACGTGCGCTCACCGTTCTGCATGATGATGGCGGAAATGAGCAGACGTCCAAACGAAGGAAGAGATGTAGGAGGAGGAGGAGGAGTAAAGGAAGACCGGATGGAAGAGATGGAGGTTAAGAGGAAAGGAGGGAAATGGCGAAGAAAGGAAGGGAAGGAAGGGTAGACGCCGCATGAGTAGTCTCGGTTATTTACCCCGTTTTCGAGACCTGGCAGGTCGGAGACACTAAGGCGGCACAGCCAGACCAGTGTCAGTTTCGGTAACCCGGTTGACCCCCTCCGCTCTCGTCGGTCATTCATCCCTATACATATCGGACAGCCTTCCGGTTGAGCCATCCGAGGATGCCCTGCCCCAAGAGTTGACCTTTTTCTTAAATGAGGCGTTACAAACTGCCATCGATCCGCTATAGTGATCCACAAAGACGTTTCCTCCCGCGGTTGGTGAGACCTTGCGTCCTCTCGCGGCGGCAGAATCCACGTCCTCGACCGTCGTTGGTTGATAGCCTACTTCTTCCTCAGCCGGTATAGAATGTACCGTAGACTATAATATATATCCTCACTTCGCCGAGTAGGCATATGGTTTCCTATTCGGGTGCTGGATGGCGGACGTTGCTCCTGACTGACTGACTGACTGACTGACA
This sequence comes from Lumbricus terrestris, assembly GCA_949752735.1. Taxonomy (NCBI): domain Eukaryota; kingdom Metazoa; phylum Annelida; class Clitellata; order Crassiclitellata; family Lumbricidae; genus Lumbricus; species Lumbricus terrestris. The sequence continues at coordinate 39,290,228 of OX457037.1, read as the reverse complement.
TTTACAGGCTCACTGTCTGTCTTTCTTACGCTGATTGATTGATTGATTAGCATTGTGATTGATTGATTGATTGATTAGCGTTGTGATTGATTGATTAGGGTTGAACTGCCGTTAGATTCCTTTCCTACACTTGTATAGGTATCATCCTTCTACGGATTCTTTTGCATTATGCAAGTATATTCTCTTCCCTCTGCTGCTCGATTCTCTTCCCTCCGCTGCTCGATTCTCCTTCCTCCACTGTTCGATTCTCTTTCCTCCGCTGTTAGATTCTCTTCCCTCTGCTGTTCGATTCTCTTCCCTCTGCTGTTCGATTCTCCTCCTTCCGCTGCTCGATTCTCTTCCCTCTGCCGTTCGATTCTCTTCCCTCCGCTGTTAGATTCTCTTCCCTCCGCTGTTAGATTCTCTTCCCTCTGCTGTTCGATTCTCCTCCTTCCGCTGCTCGATTCTCTTCCCTCTGCTGCTCGATTCTCCTCCTTCCGCTGCTCGATTCTCTTCTCTCCGCTGTTCGATTCTTTTCCCTCCGCTGTTCGATTCTCTTCCCTCTGCTGTTCGATTCTCTTCCCTCCGCTGTTCGATTCTCTTCCCTCCGCTGTTCGATTCTCTTCCCTCTGCCGTTCGATTCTCTTCCCTCCGCTGTTCGATTCTCTTCCTTCCGCTGTTCGATTCTCCTCCCTACGTTGTTAGTTTCTTCCGATGACTGAAATACTTAGACATGTCACCTGCACTCTTTCTTTGCCGAACTCGAACTGTCGAACTGCACTTGAACTTGTAAGCAAACTGTCAGATATTTGAGTGATACTATTCTGTGTGTATTTGACTTTTGCTAATCACTCAAGAATTAGTACCACGTACTGATTGCTACTGTAACAGACAAGTCAATTGCACGCTCGACAATGTCACTTGTACACTTAGTCTTAAAGTGCTCTGTTAGGCTGTTTTACACCTTGTGTACGTCTCCCTGTGTTCTTGGATTCGCTTCCATTTCATGTTGGAGCATCTTCCCATTTTGATAGGCTCTACTCTATATTATGTGCTCTTTAATTTCATTCTATATGCTCCTGTGCTCAGCTCTGTCTGTTTCTTCTGCGTATCTAGAAAAAGCGCAGTTGTTTAATTCTTTTCCGCTTTCAATGCCATATAATATTACTAATTAACTTAAAAATAGGGAAACTAATTATTACTGTTTTTTAGGTTCGAGGATAGTCCGAGGTTTAATATTATTCTTTCAGGCAAAACATTGTTATTCATGTAGGCTAATCAAACTGGAGTTAGTGGTCCTCGTAACCAGTGGTTTTTAGACCATTATTGTGATTATATTTGGTTAGTAATGAGTAGGCCTATTCTCCCTCTGCTGTAAGTCTTTTACCTCTGCTCAGTGGCGTAGGCAAGGGGGTTTCGGGGGTTAAACCCCCCCCATTGGCTCCGGAAAAAGGTTTTTTAAAGGTTATTTTTCCATTTAAGTAAGAAAAAATAGCACAAAACAGGGTTTTCGGCCATAAAACCCCCATCAAAAATTCCTGGCTGCGCCACTGCCTCTGCTGCTGGATTTTTCTCCTCCCTCCGTGTTAATAGGTTTTGTCTGAGTCCGCTGTTACGGTATTCTCTCTGCGTTGGTTTATTTGCACCCGCGCGCCTAACCCCTACCATTCTAGCTGACCCTTCCTCCCTTCATCCGTGCACACTGTCCTCCAGAATCGTTTGCTGTCCGTTGGAATATCTTTCTTCTCCTCAGATGGGATTTCTCCCTTTCCATGCATATTGATTTCCTTTCTTCCTCCATGTCGCGTAATAAGTGGAAACAACCGTCGAATCTGCACAGGATGAGGAGATGGCAAAGGGTTGAGGCTGTTGTAATGAAATCTTTTGGCAAATCCAGCCTCTTAATAGATAATGGTCTATAGCTCTATAGCCTAAATCAGTGGTTCTTAACCTTTTCAAGGTAGCCGAACCCCAAGAGAAATCCATGACCACTCACCGAACCCCTCAAGTTTTAAAAATAATTTTTTTACTAATGGGAACAAAAGGAAATAAAAAATTGTACCAAATGTGATACAATATTAATTCAGTACATGAACTACCAGTGGCGTAGCGAGGAATTTTTCATGGGGTTTTTGTTTTTTTGCCTGGCTGGATACCCTCTCTGAAACCAACCCAACAGTGTTACAGTAAATAAAAAGGGAATAAAGTAAGAAATGGAATAAAATAAGAAAAACAATTGTTACTACAAGCAATTGTTTTTTCTTTTTCTCATTTAAGTGGATAAATAACCATTAAAAAACTTGTTTCCTAGGCCAATGGGGGGGGGTTAACCCCCGAAACCCTCCTTGGCTACGCCACTGTGAACTACTAACAGTTTACTAACGTACCAACACTACCAATTGCATCTTCAGGTGTCCTTTGTTGTTGCCGTGTGGAAACAAGGTGAGAAATGCGTGACTCTGTTTTGGAAAGACTCACTCTCGTGTCAATTTCACAATCAAATCTGCTTCTTTTCTTGGATTTAATCTCCACCAATTTTGAGAATCCTTGCTCACAGAGACATGATGTGAAAACGGTGTGAGGATTGAGTGTACCAAAGATGTCAGCCAAGTAGGCCAAGGCGAGGATGAACTGTGACTCGACGTAGTGTTAATTATCGGGAAGTGCAGTAAGACATAACTAAGGGGTAATCTATCGTTTTAACGGAATTAATTATTTGCCATTTTGTCCACTATCGTTTTAGCGGAATAAATTACTCGTCAATGCATGTGATTTAGCGTTGATGGCATACAAGTCAGATCGACCAAAAGAATTCTTGCAAAATAGAAGTCGGATTGATTAAAGTAATTTTTAATTCAATAAAAGTGGGATTTATGAAAGCATTAATGCTGAAATTGGAGCTGGATTGATGAAATATAATTGTTATTTAAATAGAAGTTGGATTGATTAAAAGCAGTTATTGTTGAAATAGAAGCTGGATTTATTAAATGATTTCTTACCTAATTGGATGCCCGATTGACATGGATGATTCAAGCCAAAGTAGAAGCCGGATTGAGGAAAATAATTATTGTGCGCCAGTCCAAAAATTTAGTATAATTAATTCCGCTATTCCTTTCTCCGAAATGAGAAAAATAATTTATTCCGTTAAAACGATAGATTACCTAACTAAGGTTAACAGGATGAACAGCTTTAAATTTCATAAGGTAGGGCCTGGCAGCAATCTATTTCAAACAAAATTTATTAAATAAAAGTCGAAAAATAAAATTAAAATAGCAAATGATTTTTCACTCACACTCACTGACCCTGAATATTATATATTTCAGAGGACCTCTGCCGAACCCCTGGCACTGGCTCACCGAACCCCAGGGGTTCGGTCGAACACTGGTTAAGAAACACTGGCCTAAATGGTCCTACAACCTAAATCGGTCTATATAGACTATAGCCTAAAACGGCTTATGGCCTTAAAAGGTCTATTGCATCAGTTGTCCTTTAAATCCAGTGCATCGCAAACAGTGTGCCGCGGGCCCGTGTGAGACTTCCTGTGTGCCGGGAAAGTGACCAATGCGCTTGTCTATTTAATTGACTTTAGAAGGAATTAGGCCATTTAATTAAACGTAATTTTCGGCATTTTAATGTTTTCAATTTTAAGAACAGTTTCTCAACCACAGTTAATTCGATTTTTCTTTGGAATACGCTGTCTCCTTCTACTCGATCTCAACTTCTGACTGGTAATCTGTACTCATTTTTCTCTCAAAACCTATTTCTTCTCTCGTGGCCTTGCGCACTGGGAGCGCCTCTGAACGGTTCACTGTAGTAGAGGCGCTTTATAAATGTTTTTATACAATACAATAAAAGAATTATGATCACGAGAAAACACTCTAGTGACATTAGACTAATCCATTTGATTGTTATTCATGGTTGAAGAAGTCTCGATCGTACACAGGTTCTTAAGAACTAATTGCAGTTCACTGAGGTTCATATGCTGATCAAGTGATGTCTGTATTTTGGATCACAATATTATTCGAAGTCAATATCCAGACTTGAACACGAACGCAGTTAAGTGTTTGCTGTCGTTAGGATCCTCGTATTTCTTCTGTGAAGTTGGATTTTCTGTTCTAACAGAAATTATATCTAAAAAAATGGCGATTACACGTGGCACACGACGAAATGCGTGTCTGCTTAACGACCATAAAACGGCGTTCCTGGACGAACAAATATTATTATAGGCGTTTGATTATTTTTTAAAATTATTTTTCTATTTTTTTTATTATTATTAAATAAATTTGTAATGAGGGCAAGGTCACACCGAAATGTGAATCTGAGGTGCGGATAGTCAGTCGCCAGAGGAAGATGCAGTTAGAGATCCATGTGCTTGAAAGTCAAGGAGAAGTAGTAAGTTTTTAGCCGCTTTTTGAAGGAGGAAGTGAAATTGAGTTTCGAAGAGAGAGCGGAAGCCGATTCCATTCTCTGCGTGCAGATGCATGGAATGCACGCGATCTCCTAAATCATTGGATTAGTGATGATTAGTCAATTACAAATCTGATGATTAGTCAATTAAAAATCCGATGATTAGTCAATTAAAAATCTGATGATTAGTCAATTAAAAATCTGATGATTAGTCAATTAAAAATCTGATGATTAGTCAATTAAACATCCGATGAATTGTCAATTAAAAATCTGATGATTGGTCAATTAAAAATCTGATGATTAGTCAATTAAAAATCTGATGATCAGTCTATTAAAAATCCAATGATTAGTCAATTAAAAATCTGATGATTAGTCAATGAAAAATCTGATGATTAGCCAATTTAAAAATCTGCACTAATTTCGCTATTACATACTGGAAAAATTGTTTTCCTCAATTCTATGGATTTGCTGACGGAAAAACATCATGGCAGACCCTACTCCTTTCTGTGCATACATATGAACGTTGCCCCTATTTAACATCCGGCCTAGTTTCCCTTTCAAGTTGCCATCACAGAACCATGTGGCCGCAGGATACACAATTTACACATGTAAGCAGAGCACAGCTGGTCCCTGAAGGAATGTTGTGCAGCATCTATAGCCGTAGCAGAAGCCTTGATTAGGTTCCATGTGGCTCTGTAATTATGGTTGAGCAGTCAAAGAAGCCAGCACAACCAAAATCATCAATGCAGCAATGAAGCCAAAGCTGTTGGTGGCTGCGTATACTCTTGCGTGAGAGGCTCTGACTATCTGCGGCGTTGCGTAGGTGGAGGAAATTAATATGAAGAACTGACATAATGTACGATGACGATAACGATGAAGATGATGACGACGACGGTGACGATGACGGTGAAGATGACGATGACGGTGACTATAACGATGAAGATGACGATGAAGATGACGGTGAAGATGACGGTGAAGATGACGATGACGACGACGGTGACGATGACGGTGAAGATGACGATGACGGTGAAGATGACGATGACGGTGACGATAACGATGACGATGAAGACGACGATGACGGTAACGTGAGGGAAGCTGAGGAGAAATAGGCGAACTCGATGAGTCATCAATTGCCTTTTATTAAAATCCTCATTTCCTTCAAATGATTATATTCGCATCATATTATTCCCATTAATTTCGATAGGCGACGACGACAACAATAATGATGATGATCATGATGGTGATTGTGATGGTGATGACAATAATAACAATTACAACAGTAATAATAGTAAAAAAGTTATTATAAGTTATAACGAAACAGTAGGCCTAATAGTAGTCGCAAAAATAATAATAATAATTAGATCTATACAAGTGGAGTCGAGGAGATTCGCTGCATGTTTTTTGATCAAATTCCAATTAGACGGATGGATAGGACTTTATTAGCGACGGACAAAGTCCAACAATTAATTATAATTCATGACGTTCTGTTTTTCACCCTCTTCTTCTGTTTTTCACCTTCTTCTGTTTTTCACCATTTTCTTCTGTTTTTCACCTTCTTCTTCTGCTTTTTTTCTTCGACGATAGAATTCGATCCGACACAACCTCTCTCTGCACAGTCGATTCGTACGTCTCGTCAACGACGGCGCTGGAAAGAGTTCGTGGTGGAGCATCAATCCGGACGCACAGCCTCTGAAGCCGTCGCGCCGGAGGGCAGCGACGCTCGACAGCAAGACCCTGCGGAAGAGGGGCGGAGGAGGAGGCGGTGGCGGCGGGGAGCCAGGCGCTCAACGCAAGGTGGACTTCGCTGGACGGAGTCTGGAGGAGGTGGATTCGACGACTTCCGGTGCGGGATTCTCATCGTCGTCCATCCTCAGTCCGGGAAACTCGAGGAGCCAGGACGATGGGATGATGGCGATGGACGTTGGACTCAACGGAAGTCCATCCGGATATCCGAGGGAGCACGGGTTTGCTAAGGGAGGCTCACTGTCGGGTACCGTCCCCGGTGACTTTAGAATTGGTGGTCATGAGACGGGGGGCGCTCCACCAGGCAGTGGATCACCTCCCTACGGGGTCCGTGGTGGTGGTGGTGGATTTCGGATGGATCTGTTGGGTGGTAAAGGTCCAGGTCGTGACCCTGGTCCGGAGCTCTGCTTTCCGAACCACGAAAAGCCGAATGGTGCGCATGGAAAAGGTCGGCTGAACGAAGGGGCGAGGGTAGCACATGGAAAACATCGGCGCAACTACGTCCCGACCGCTCCACTCGAAGATCGGGCGATCAGTCTGGGATTCTGCGCTGGAAACGGAATCTTCTACGACGAAGTGTTCGACCATCCTCCTCCTCACCCGGTCCAGCAGCCTGCAGGCAACGGTTACTTCCCGAAGCGGTACTTCGACGAGACCCCCGCTGGCTACGCGACCGGTCTTAACTACGGCGGCGGTTGTCATGGTAACGTTTATTACCCGCCGGGTGACGCTTACACCGGTGGTTTCTATGGTAACGGCGGTTGCTTCAACAATCGAGCGTTCCCGGATGGCAGGTTTACGGGAGAGATCGGCTCAGTGCCGGTGCCTGCAGCGTCAAGAGAGGTCAGTGCAGGAGGTCCCGTGAACGGGCAGGGTATACGTTCCGGCGGGTTTCCGGAAGTCCAGGACATGGAACAGAATGGGGCATCACGGTCCAAAGATGGCTCCTCCTCCACAGGCGACGAAAATCGTGAGTTGAACGCATTCCCGATGGGCGGCTACTGCAGTCCATCGTACATCGATATGGAAGGTGGAAAGGGAGCTGGAGTTGGAGGAGGGTACAACGACGATGCCGGCCAGGGAACCATCCACCGTGATGACGGACTACAGCGCAATCCATCCGTATCCAGGTTCCAGGATGTGGAACCCAAAACGGAAACGACCCTGACAGACACGAGCTTTTTCCGAGCGCTGACCACAACGAGTGGATACGCCGATGATTTCCCTTCGATTCCCGACACCCCCCTGAGACCGATCTCCTCTCCTGGCGTCCAGTCGTCAAACGAACCATACTATCGTTCCAGCATCGCCGCCGGCAGCAAGTACCCCTACCTTCCTGACCCAACGGTGTCGGTGGCCAAGCCTTTCTCTCAACTTCTTGCCAACCGGGCAGCATACCCAACGTGCCGAAACTCAAGCACCGTCGACGGCTTCTACATTCCAACCACGTTCTAGATATCCTGACCCACGGTGTAGATCGACTTGATCATCGCAACATTATACAGGGTGGGCCATAAAAAGACTCCTACGGTTTTTTGCTAATATCTTGGCCGGAAGTATAAGTTTTGGATCACATTTTACAAGCGTAAAGACTTTTCATATTTACACATGATGGCAAGATTTCATAAAGATATTTCAAACTGAATTTAAGTTTTATCACTTTAATTGAGGCCACTCACTGTTTTTTGACAATTCAAAAACACAATGCAGCAAAATGTGGCAAATGGCGATTTTTATTAAGTCGTGCCTCAAATAATTATCAAATTTGATTTGAAATTCTTACTTCTGGTCAAGATATTGGCAGAAACCGTGGGGGTCCTTTTTATCGCCCACCCTGTAGATGTCGATCTCTCAGTGGACACGTGCATGGTTCAGTGATCCTCTGTGTGCCACCCGATGCTGTGTCAAGGCAGCTGTGACATGTATTCACAAACATTTTCATGCGGACTGTGTCGAGTGTAAGGCCCCATCATCACTGAACCCACTTGTGGCAACCGTGCGCAAGTCGCTTACCCCAATGTGCCTATCGGTAAAGATCTCTGGAAATTTTCCGACCTAGCTTATATAATATAATATGTATATATATATATTATATGTATATGTATATAATGTATAATTTGTATATATATAATTTTATATATGTATATATATACATGTATGTATATATATATATATATATATATATATATATATATATATATATGCGGACATCAACTCACGTGTTTGAGAGTCCCATAGATGCTCTGTAAAGTTGTTAAATTAAATAACGTCTTCTGTATAAATAGTTTCATGTGGCTGGTCCCTTCGGCGATTAGACCGAAAATTGGTGACTGACTGGCATCAGGCGCTCTGCCGAATGGACTGAAAACAAATGGAATAGACCGATTTTTCTATGAATGTATCTCGGTGATGGTTGCACAATAAATTGATCACTTGAAAAGAGAAATTGGGTTCCTATCGATCTCTACATAACGCACAGCATGCTGGCCATCTGAGCAACGTCATCGAAACTCGTCGTTGTCGTCATCATCGTCATCATCTTTTGCCGTGGCTGAGCTGGGAGCGCCTCTGAGTAGTTTCTTGAAGGGGTGCTATATAAATTCTAATAATGAATAATGAATGAATCATCATCATGACCACCACCACCAGCCATTGCCTGAAGGCTGAACCACGGCCACCAACTTGAAGCGAGTGTCAGAAGCACTTTTGGTATAGCGCTAATAGCTGACAGATCCAACAACAGTAGCTAGGCCTACTTGTTACAACAGTACTGTCTATTTTGTGAAACGTAAGCGTTTGGCTTGCTCTTCTAAAAGACTAATTCGTACTGCTTAATTGCTACTTATTAGGTCTTCATTGTTATCCGAACTAGGCCTACAAGCAGCGATGTCCGAAGTACAACCAGCATTATCCGAGCCAAAACGAGCAGTAGGCCTAACTGAACCAGAACACCATCCAAATCGCAACCAACGTTTTACTTATCCCAGTGTATCTTCAACCACAACGAGCATTTATATCTAATCTAATCTAATCTAATAACGCATTTGTAAAGCGCTTCTCACAGCAGAGCTATTCAGAAGCGCTCGCAACGCGACAGGCCCATAAAAATAGAAAATGTCTTCAAGCAGCAAAAAGATGCAGGTGAATTTCATACAGTAATCCTGCCACGAATTACAGAAGGAAAGTGATTCCACACTTGGGGACCCATAATAGCAAAAGCCCGATGTTGGGTTAATGAGGTTCGTGATCTAGGTACAATTACCGTACAAATAGACCAAAGCGGTCAGCAGAACGAAGAGGGCGTGAGGATCTTGCATGACTGTATATGTATCGCAACCAGCATTATCTGAATCACAGAATGCATAAACGTCATTGTTATTACCACTAGAATATAAATAATGTTTTTGTCTTGCACTTCTGCTTCGATTCACAGCAAGCGATTTGCTTCACCGAGGTCCAACTGAAAGTAGTTTACGTGTAATTGACTTTCGATCCGCACTTCCGAAAGCATTTGCAAAGATGTTGCAGAATTGTTCTGATACACGAGATACTGTAGGGCCTAGATCACTGATTCTGCTGACAGAAACTGCTGGTGATCCACGTATACGATGCAAGTGCAGTTCTAATTCACAATTCATTCACATGGTTATTTCGGTGCAGCTGTCGTCTTAAAGGAAAACAGAAACAGTATAGTCAGGCACATTTCATTCAGATTTCGTCAAAACAGGAATTCCCGGAAAATATCCCCCACTTTGAACGCTCCTACTGTCCTTTTCCCTTTTCTTTTGAAATCGCCCTCATCTCTGACGCGAAGCACACGCACTTAACGCACGCACTGTCTGGCGTCTGACTGCACTGTTTCTGTTTTCCTTTAAGACGACAGCTGCACCGAAATAATAACCATCTGTACTAATTTCACATGCGGAGGTCCGCGCGGAGCATGACCTCTCCACCTCTCCACCTCTCAGGTCGTTGACATTCAGCTGACCTCTACCTCATTTATATTCTCCACCCACCAACGTCTTTATAATAGCCAGCTATTACAAAGACGTCGGTGGCTCATCCGCCGGGTTGCATGGTCTGCCTCAGTTTCTCTTTGTATACGAACGACCATATGAAAACACGGGCAAACACGGCTATTAAGCATACTGTGCGTTGTATACAGATATAATTATGTAGCGCGCTATATAATTAATTTCCGGAGTTGAAAAAGCTGTGGGTGGTGATCTATTTACCTGAAGACTAGGTGTCTGCAGGTTGCGAACTACTGCTACTGCATGGTGGTGGCGGCAACGACATGCAACGTTTTTCAGCATGGTAGGTCGTCGTATACATAAAAGAGACCAGACGTTGTTGAATAGGCTGAGGGACTTTGACCGTTTCAGAAAAACATGTTTTCATTTCGACGCAGGAGTTTGTTTTTACGGCCGTACAGTTTCGTAGGCTTTACAACGGGCTGCGATTAGTCGGTGCAAAAATAAAGTCTCTTGTTTTGGTTGACGTATGTAGGCCTATGCATAGATATCTAATGTAGGTCTACGCTTCATCTCTATTTATAGGCTTTTACTGGTTTGAGTGGGTGTGACTGGGGCAGCATTTATAATGTAGGTCTACCAATATTGTAAGGGTACATTAAGAACTAAGGTCCAAAAAGGAGAAAAGATGTTAAGCCACAGTATCAATAGATATATTTCTACACTGTGGTTAAACTATGAGGTACTGAAATTGATTGTAGGCCTAATACGAGTTGGTTGCGCTTTAAGTGACCTTTAACTTGTTTTTGACCGAGTTTTGACAACGAAAACCATGCTATCAAGTCGTAATCGTTGTATGTGGCATCCTACTCTGTTACATGCTATCTCTTATGCGGCGAAAGAGTCCTTTACTTGTCACTACCACAGTATAAATGACCAACATAGGCGGCCTTAGTGCATGCAGGGTCTTTAAATTTTAAAAAGGCATTCCTAGCCTATAAGTTTAAAAACGCATCCTCAATTGGATCGACAGAGCAGAAGTTGCGTATTCTGCAGGCTATATAGGAGCTGAGAAACTGGATCCTTTCAAACACGAATTGTTTTGAGTTTACGAATCCAATTAGAAAATACAGAAAAAAATTAATTGAACTCGTTAATTATGTATATTAATCTATCTATTACTAATATACCTATCGCTTATACATAAACCATATACTTGGGCTACTTCGGTATTGCCATTCCACTGTCCACACACACAACTGAGGCACGGTAGCCGATTGGTTAAAGCGATCGGCCTGTAACACGGAGTGTATGGGTTCGAGACTGTTACTGTGTAGGGACATTGAGCAAGTGTTCTTCCGTGGAACATGGCATGCACGCCGACTTTTGCATAGAAGGATAGTAATAGTAATAGTAATTGAACATTTATATAGCGCCGCTCACAGATTCAGTGACTCTACGATGCCACTGGATGGATGCTACGAGCTTTATCACAGTGAAGCTACATGATTTATCAGTTGGACATTATTACGATTTTTCAAGTTACATGTAGACTACTGCTGGATATTTTATGAGCCATTCTAAAATATTTTCATATCCAGTGACTCACCCTCCTATCCGTTAATGTGTTTCTTTTTCCGTTCTCCTCCGCTGCGCTGGCTGGCCGCAACATCAACGGCAGAGTAAGCTGTTCTTTCTCGTCAATCCATTTCACCAATCCGTCCACTTCATCTGTGAAGTAAGCTTATACGATGTCCTTAAGTTAAGAAGATTCTCCAGCAAGCGTTCGCAATCGTTCAAGTGCTCAACAGTGTCGTTCACGTCAAACTCAGTATATCTGGGCTACAGACAAATCTGAGAAAACGTAAAAATTGAGGTCAACAACTAAAAAGTTACATGTCAAAGTAGAAAAATCTGCACAAAGATGACCAGATTTACTTTTGGCACGACTAAGAATTAACACAACTAACAACTAAAACGAAAATGAACCATCATAACTAAAACGAACACGAAAAACAAGGAATATGACTAAGAACGAAGACGAAAATAAAGAATATAACCAAGAACAAAAACGAAAAAAACAACTAATAGCGTATACGACGAAGAACGAAAAAACGACTAAAAGAACAAAAGAACGAAAATCAAAAGAACTTGGCCAAGAAAAAACGACTAACAACGAAACGACAAAAAACATGCCTAAGAACGAAAACGACAAAGAAAGAACATAATTAAGAACGAGAACGAAAAAGAGCGAAATTGACTACAATAGAACATAACTTAGAGCGAACATAAATTTAATAAGCCATAATTAAGAACGACTGCGAATAAAAAAAATAGCATCACAAATATCGAAAACGACCGAAAAAGGAACAAAGATATGAACGAAAAGACCAAAGAAGGACGTAACTAAGAAGAAAAACGACTGAAAAAGAACGAAACAAAAAACGAAAACTGCTAACAACGAAAGCTGCTAAGAGCATAAATTACTAAGAACGAAAACTGCTAAGAACGAAAACGCCTAAAAACGAAAAAACGAAGAGTGAAAACCACTAACAACAACATAACTAAGAACGAAAACTAGGCTACTAGGCATGAAAACTACTACGAACAAAACTACTAAGATCGAAAACTACTAAGAACAAAAACGACTAAACCCCATCCGTACAGCGATTTATCTATCCACGTATTTAAATGTATTACAATATAAAGCAAAGAGCAGTATAGATTGTTGGTCAGTATAAAAGAACATGTTTATATTGATTTTTGGATTTAGGATTTTGTGCTATTTTAAAACATTTGACATTGAATGCATATAGAAATGATGTGCGTTTGCTTATTATAACATGCCTGTTACAGTACACCAAAATGCGGATAGCAATTGGTCCATTAAAGAATATTCTTATCTTATTTTATCGTACCTAAAATCCCACCCAACCGTTCATCCGTCCACCTACATGAAGCATGCCATCCGTCCGTCCGTCCGTCCGTCCGTCCGTCCGTCCTTCCATCCATCCATCCATCCATCCATCCATCCATCCATCCATCCATCCATCCATCCATCCATCCATCCATCCATCCATCCATCCATCCATCCATCCATCCATCCATCCATCCATCCATCCATCCATCCATCCATCCATCCATCCATCCATCCATCCATCCATCCATCCATCCATCCATCCATCCATCCATCCATCCATCCATCCATCCATCCATCCATCCATACATCCATCCATCCATCCATCCATCCATCCATCCATCCATCCATCCATCCATCCATCCATCCTTCCATCCTTCTATCCATCCACCCATCCATCCATCTATCCATCCATCCATCCATCCATCCATCAAGCCTGCCAACCATCCATCAAGCCATCCATTCATCAAGCCATGCATCAAATCCTACTCAATTATACACATCAAAGCACAATTATAATATCTATATTAACACATACGGGCATTGACCCAGGTTGTCCTTCGTGCCTCTCTCCCCATATTCTCTTCATCAGACAAGGTGGTCTAGCTGGTTCAAGATGTTAATGGTATGGACCTGCAGACCGGACAGGTTGAAGATGGGCAACATGACGCGAGACAGACTCAAAGAGAGAGTGGCGCCGGACACCTACGGGCGTTTAGCCCAAGGATTTCGATGATGATGATGATGATGATATTCATCTAACTTATAACCCATCTATCAATCCATCTAACAAACCATGTATCCATCAGGTCACCCATCTTTCCACCCATCCTTCCTTCCACCAAGAACCATATCCATGCAGCGATCCATCTATCTGCCTAATATCCCATCCATCCGTCCAATCCATTTTTCTTCCTAGAAATCCATCTTGGAACCGAATCGACCAAGACACCTGTAGCTAAATGCTAAGAAAAGAGTCAAACTGGTGCAGGGGCACCATAAATACGTATACACCAGCTGTGCATAACTCTGTCTACGTAAGGTGCACATGCCAGTTGGGAATAACTCAAGCTATTCAATATTCATTGTGTCAGTTGTGAAATACTACCGGTTAGGCCTAATCACTCGTGGGAGCTCGTTTGCCCCATCTCAGGTACGCAATGGACTATATCCCTCCTTCTGCATGGTCTGCGAGTTCTTTCAACCAAGGACTGCATGGACAGAGGCGGTGCCAGGATTTCAGTTTCGGGGGGCTGAAGCCTCGCGGCGAAAATTTCACATTTTCATCCGTCAAAATTTGTGACGACCTTTTTTTAGTCGTCGACCGAAAATCGTGGATTTTTCAATGTACAAACTTCGGATGGCTCTTTTTTTAGGGGGTCTGAGCCTCTTGTAGGGGAGGGGCTTAGCCCCCAGCCCCCTAGCGCCGCCACTGTGCATGGAGTAAGAAATCTACGTCTGTAACAAATCTTTTAAAGCTGCTATAATTTGCATAGGCTCTCCTCGGAGCGTCCCTCGCTAGGTATCTTGGAAAGCGGTGCCATAAAAGAGCTGTCAATGAACGAATGACTTAATGAAAAAGACTATAATCACAGAATAGGCCTACATGTATTTTCACAGAATATAATCACAGACTATTATAATCACAGAATGTAATCACAGAATATAATCACAGAATAATGAATATAATCACAGAATATAACCACAGACCGTAATCACAGAATAAAATCACAGAATATAATCACAGAATAATGAATATAATCACAGAATATAACCACAGAACAGATAACATTTATTATTGGCAGATCATTTAAATACGGCTTCGCTTTATCTCTTCTGTGCTATAATTATAGTTAATTAATCGACTAGCCTACATTTACATCTTCGGATATTCTCAGTTACTCAGTCTATACCTATTCTTAGGGAGAAACAGCACGTTGCCATTGGCGACCGTCACGTGGCCTGAATGGCTAACGGCGAAATTGCTAAAGACTGTAGAAAGACGAGAAAATTTATAATTGCCTTATTTCCTGAATGGGTCGTTTTAAATGAATGCCATCCTCGTTGTCCCAAACTGTTGATTCAGAAAAAGATGTAAGTTATGATTATTGAACGTTGATGGTTACGGATACAACTAAATTATCGCGATATTTTGAAATTTAGCCGATACGTCTACCAACAACGACAATATAATTATCAGCTGATGACGTCACTATCTTTGTCGTTTGTCATTTATTAATGGTTTGGCGTTTCTGTAGCGCTATCTCAGAGAGGTTCATATACTAAGGATTAAACTGTATAATTAGGCCTATTCATGGCTGTACTCAAGGGTATACGACTATACGCGGGTATACGGCGTATACTCACCTCCGAGAAAAATGGCAGCGTATACTTACCTCAAAAAACGAGGGTACACGCGGGTATACAGCATATACCAACCTCAGTAAGGCCAAGGGGTTACACGCAGGCAAAAATCGCGATTTGCGAAGCCGAAAAATCATGAAATTAGAGCGTTTTGCGCTGTTTGAAAGATTTTCAGGGCGAATAATCACGGCCAAAACCTTGGATGACTAAAAACACCCCACAAAATGAAAAATGTACAAATATTGAATTAAATATTGAATGAATTGGTGACATTTTCTGAAGATTTCGGCCGGATGACTACAAAATGTAGCCTAATCCGTTTTTCGGACGGGAAACTGGAGATGAAGAAACACCAGCAGCATGAACGCCGAAATGGTGACCAGTGGGAAAAGGGAATGCCAAAGAAGAATTGTTGTAACGGATGTGTTTCCAGGGTTCCTTGCATGGTGAGCAGTGGGAACTCCGGCAAAGAATTACAAGAGCAGTGGGGACGGCGTTCCCACCCAGAGTAAACCCTGAGTGCATCTTTAGTCTATAACAGTGAGCGCGGACTGCGCGGTGGTGTAGTGGGTATGTTCGTTGCCTTGCAGCCGGAGGGCTGCAGGTTCAAATCAACCTCAAGTCGACACGTAGCCTATGGACCTTGGGCAAGTACTTCACTCGCAATTGCTAAGCGCTTCGGTGTGAAACTCCGATGCAGTGTCCGTGTTTCAGTCGGGACTCGGGAGCGCCTCTGAGTAGAGAGCTTGAGTGGGCGCTATGACAAGTGCACATGAAAAAAACCCAGAACAGAACTGTCATGAAATCAAGACTCTGGATTTCTCGTTTCGGGAGATGGCGCTGGTAGCCTACTCACTTCAGTAGGTGGCGCTGCTGTGACCCTGTATGCGTGTTGAGCCGTCGTAAAGCCACGTGCCACTGTAATTATAAATATGTCAAATTTCCTTGTAGGCCTAACGAAAGTTGGGATGTGAGATAGCCCATTGCTCTGATTTGGGCAGAATGTCGGTTTGTCTGCCATTGATGGAAAAGCTTCTCGTCAAAGTCCACAGAGCAATTTTGTCATGCTGCACTGCAACTTTTGTTCATCAGCTGTCTACCATCACTGTGCTGCTTCCAAGGTAGTATATAGTGGTGTTTGTGTGTGTTTGTTTGTGTGTGTGTGTGTGTGTGTACACTGTGTAGGTTGGACATAAAATTATGGAAGAGTGGCGGCGCTAGCTAGTCCTATAGGCCTACAATTTCAGCAGGTCGCGTCAAGGTCATATAAGTTATTTTGTAGGTCGAGGAAGTTAAAATAATGTAAGGAAGATACCAAAACTCCAAAGAATTTTGACAGGTCACAAGGCAGGTTATGGGCAAAATTGGCAGTATGTGAAATGACCTTCCGCGGCGTAGGCCTATGGTAGCGCCGCCACTACCAGTGGAGGGATTGACTTTCTAACTGGAAAGCTGAATAGGCCTAGCCTACACTTCTGAAGCTACGGGAGATCCAGGGAGCGGAGAGCCTAATCGCCTGCAGGCAGCCTAAAGTGGCTGAAACCTATCTAGACCTATAACCCTAGAACTCCTGAAGTTGAAACCTCCAATTAACAGAAGAGCCTAACATCACAGGGAGCTTATACGGTCTGCTGGGCAGCCTAAAGTGACTAGGCCTACAACCTACATGTATCTAGGTCTGTAACCCTATAAGAATAAGACAAGTTTTTTCTTTTCAACTTTTATTGAGCGAACATTCATAGACTTCATCGGTCTAGTATTTTAAATAAGTTCGCAGACGAAAGTTCATCTGTTGCGGTCGCTCGGGTCTTTCCCGTCTTCAGCGTAGAAGGAGGAGGACGCCTTCCCGATGGTAGCAGCGTCGTCTAGTAGTGGCGTCGGCGACGTCGGCGGCGGCGTCCGTGGCTTCGTCGTCGGCGACGGCTCCCTCGTCGGCGACGGCTCCCTCGTCGGCCGCGCCTCCGTCTCCGTCTCCGTCTCGAAGGAGTCCCTCCCTCGTCATCGTCGTCCTTGGCCGCCGCTGCTGCCGACGCTCCCGGCCGAGCGCTGCGAGACCTCGCCCTCCGACTCGCTTCGACTTCCTCTCCCAGGTCTTCTTCCTGCGCAATCAAGAACAACAACACCCTGCCCTAAGAGAACGCCTTATAGGGCAACAAACGCCTGAATCTAAGCTATATTAAGACAGGCCAGTGTCTAAGCTTAACCGCTTAGACATCGGTCCGTATACAGGACTAGTTATGATAGGCTAAATCTAAATATAGAAAAGTCTAAATATAGAAAAATCTAAATATAGATAAAATTCAAATAGTCCTATTCAATCTAATTAACCTTGCACTTAAAAATCAGCTAGGCCTATCATTACTTCTATCTAAGGCCTATACAATGGCCCGGTTCTCTTGTAAGTTTGACTCTTACACTGACCGAAGAGAGGCGGTCCGAGGACCGCTTCCCTTCGGCCAGCATAAGTTATATAAGTCAAACTTACCAGTTCGAGATCTTCGTAGTCTTCCATCCTCTTGTTGTTCTTCCGATCTTCTTCCAGCGTAGGACGGACTGAGTGCCCGTCGGGATCGCTCCATTTTTATGACTTTCAGGCCGAAAACGAACCGCTTGTAGCCAATCGTAGCGCAGCGTTGAACATAATACGCTGCCTTGGTAACCGGCTCACAGCCAATCATATCGCACCCCGATTACAATACGTTGCCCTGGTAACCAAAGCTCAGGGTGCGGTATTTACGCGTCGTATGAATACAGAAGACACTATTCAAGGACATAAGAAGGTCATCTGAAGTTATGAGCTAACAAAGTATTGGACACATAGAAAGCTTACAGCACTCAGTGATTTCAATTAAAATGCTTGTATTTTCTAACCAAAACGAAGCCTTGGATATAATAGATTTTATCGGTCCCGCGTACCCTGAAGGCACACAGCCTGCTCTCTTTTCGAACGGAATCATTGATAGCTAGTCTTGCCGTCTAGGTCCCCAAAGAAGTTCCAGATTCATGTTTTTTACCGTGTAAATGATATCTTTTTCGGGCTTCGCTCCCCAAGAACTTTCAACCAAATGACTAAAAACAAGGTCATCAACTTTTTCGGCCGAGAAATATGTAAGCTTAATGATTTTCATGAGAATTGAAATTGACGACTAAAAAGGTCATCAACTCTTTTTGGGCCGACACGAAAAAATATTGTCGGTGCCGCTCGTTCTGGACCAAGTTTTTTACCCATCCCCTCGAAAAAACCGGAAACCAAACTCCGCCCATGAAAGCACTCTTTCTGTTCTTGCGCCCACACCCGGGGATAAGAGGCAGAGGGGCAAATACTCCGGCAACTTTTAAGGGCTCAGGCTGAAGAAATTTTAGGCCTCTATGCCCAGTTTATAATGTTTGTCTGTCGAAGTAGGCCTACAATATTTCTGACACTTGATTACAATCAGTTTAAATTTCAAATGAACAACTGAATAAATTCATAATATTGTATAGTTTGTTTTATAGCCTACTATATCGTAGTTAATTATCTATAAAGCGCTTCTAGTAGTGTGAATCATTCAGAGCCCCTCCCAGTGCGCAAATCCCCGCGAGAAGAAGCAGGTTTCGATAACGGAGAAAGAAGCAGAGAGATAAAAGTGTACAGCGAACAGAAGGAGAAAGCACATTCCAAAAAGATGGACCAACTGAGACAAAATATCGAAATTGAGTCATAGCAGTTCTAGAGCGAGGAATCAAGAGTCAAGTCTGTTGGACGATTGGTGAAAGCTGAGTGAAGTAAAACGTCGACCAGCAAATTATTTAACTTTAAGACAGTTTAGGGACCCGTGAAAGTTTTGCCTGGGAACCATGAATTTCTGTCCTCGACCCTGCTTAACCTGCCGAAAGTCTCAGTAATGGACTGGCGTATATCTGCAGCTGCAGAGCATGTATGCCTATAGCTGCACGTTCAATGTTGATGATTGCAAGATCCTCGTGTCTATCCTGCTCCATGGCTCAGATAGTAGAAATTTTCGATGTAATACAAAACGTAATTCCTTGATCTGTGGCACGTCGCTTGAATGCTACGAATTGCCGCGATTTTGGGGCAAATTTCAGCTCGTTATAATTTGCCGCGATTTTCGCAATTGTTTACAAAATGTAGAACTTTCCGCTTAGCCTACCCATCCATGGTGATTGTGAACTAGAATCTAACTTGATTCGGGCAAATTGGAACTGGGAGAAAATGTGTTTGAAAATGAGCGCTGAACTTTGAGCATATAGCTTGTTGACTATTTTCCCGGGTCTACTTGCCCGAAAACATATTCGCCCGAAATTGGGGGAGGCATTTGCCCCCTCTGGACTCCCGCCTCCTATACGTAAGGCCGTAGCTAGGGGGTGTTTTGGGTGTTTGAACACCCCCCCGAAATGGAAAATGTGAAAAATAATATAATGCATTTACGAGCACATGGTGTAAAACCATGAAACAAAACATTGAAAACACTCCCCCGAAATGGAAAAATGGAAAACAACAGAAGGGGAATTGGTAAAACACCCCCCGAAATCAAATCCTGGCTACGGCCTTGCCTATACGCCTATGACTCCGACCATGATTTACATCAACATTGCAATTTTTTGTCTCGTATTTCACTGGTTTGTCTTTTAGCCTATAGCCTACGAGAATTACCGAACATAATTATGTTAAACGGAAAATAAAAGCAATTTTAAATATTGCCAGAAGGTATAGGCCTATACACGCTGTGACTGACTGCACCTATATAATAATTATCACATCATATGAGTCGTATCATATATTATACAAGCCTCAACAATACCGGATAAGAGTCCTTTGTTTGCTTCGCATTTAACTAGTTTCCTTTTAGCCAACTAGAATTTGCGCTCGCTCTCGTTTCTAAAAAATATAAAGACAAACTTTCTCTGACTACAACATGCAGGTTTAGCATGCAACATTGACTTAGGCCTGCCTGGTTTTCGCATTGAAAGCAAGTTTGGTATGAGAGTAAAAGGCGCTGGAAATTGCACGAGTGTAATTTATTCGTACGGATAAAAAAATCAGATCGGTAAGATCACAATTATGACCATTGACATTTTTCACACATTGAAGTTACTTAAGGTTGAAAAACTACATAATTATTGTTGTGGTTGTTGTGGTTGATAACCGCGACCATTTACATGTAGGCCTACAGCGATGTGAGCACATTGAGCATGATAACATAACATAACATAACATAACATTTTATTCGGCAACCAATAATATTCGTAACATTTCATAATTATAACAGAGTGTAGCAAACATGTTGGCATGCCCAGGAGACCCAAAAGGGACCGAAGATCCCGCTAGCCAGGGCCACCTGAGAGCGTTGGAAGAAACAGATGAGAAATACGGCCGAATTGAAATGAATAACACAAAAACTTAACTAGTATACATGCATATATATATAATATATATATACATATATATACAAACGAAAAGTAAGTAAATTAGAGAAAATAGTCAGTAACATACACAAACACGAGTGCACACTCCCATTTTAAACTGATCACATTTCCCACAAAATTGGACTTATTCTCCTTGTTGGATATAAACAGAAAACTCACGTTTGAATAGATGAAAAGATGGCAGGGACCGGATATTAAGAGGAATACTGTTCCAGGTTCTTGGCCCGATACATTTAATAGATGTAAGCTTAGTATTAGTACGGGCAAATGGAGTACAAAAAAAGTTAGCATTTCTCAAGCAACGATCTTGAACATTGGTATTAAGTTGAAAATAGTCTCTAAAGGTGATCTGGCTTTAATATTTTCAATTCAAGGAATACTGCTTTTGTGTGGGCTCCATAAGGGATTTTAGCCACAAATCTTATAGCTCGTTTTTGGAGGACAACGAGTTTAGCAAGATTAGACTTATACGCAGAGGCCCATACAATATTGCAGTAAGATAAGTATGGATGTATGAGTGTATAGTAGAGTGAAATTCTGATCTGTGGTGAGAGGATTCTAGATATGCGAGAGAGAATGCCTAGGTTTTTGGCTATTTTTGTTGAGATGCTGGATATGTGTTCTTTCCAGGACAAGTGCTGGTCGACGTAGACTCCTAAAAATTTCGAAGATTGCACTTGAGTGATAGGGGTTCCGAGTATACATAGGGTTGGACATGCTGCTGGAAGTGATTTTTTATGGGACCTAAAGATGATGTAATTGGTTTTATCTAGGTTAAGGGTTAACTTGTTTGCGCGAAACCATTCTGCTACGTTTTCTAAATCGGAGTTCGTATGATTAATTAATGTTTCGATTGAGAAATTAGAATTAAAAATATTAGTATCGTCTGCAAACAATAAAAAATAAAGATTAGGGGCTACATTCGGGAGGTCGTTAATGTACAAAATAAACAGCAGCGGGCCTAGAATAGAGCCTTGAGGAACACCGTATTTAATTGCTTTTAGAGGAGACTTGCTATCATTACAGCTAACTAGTTGCATTCTATTTTCCAAATAACTTTCGAACCATTTTAGTTGGGTGTTTCGAATCCCATAGATGGATAGCTTTTTTAGCAGTATGCCATGATCGATAGTATCAAATGCTTTCGCCAAATCGATAAAAATTCCTATAGAGTATTGGTTTTTATCCATTGCGTCTGAAATTTTATCTTGCATATTTATTAGAGGCATGAATGTTGAATGGCCAGCTTGAAAACCATGTTGAGAGGTAAAAAGAATATTGGTCTTAGCAATGTACTTATTGAGGCGGTCCTGCATGGCCTTTTCAAAAAACTTTGAGAAGAAAGGTAGAACAGATATGGGCCGATAGTTGCAAACTTCGTCTCTTGGCCCTTTTTTAAAAATGGGAACCACCTTTGCTAATTTTAGAGATTGTGGGTATATACCAGTTTTAAAAGAACAGTTTATAATTTCTACTAGTGGATGGATGATACTCGGTAGGGTTGGTAAGGCTATAACAGGGTCTATATCGTCAACTCCTTTGGCATGAGATGGGTGAATAGTGTTGCTTAGTTGCAACAGTTCCTCTTTCGTTATTTCCGTGAGTCCAAAGGAATCTAATTTTGAGGGGGTCATATATTGTTCAAAGGTAGAGTTGGAACTTGGAATATTTTTAGCCAATGAATGGGCAATACCTGTAAAGTAATTATTGAATTCCGTTGCTATTTTTAACGGGTCCGTGGTAGATATATCATTTATTTTTAGCGAAATAATATCTCTGTCGCTCCCATTTGTGCTCCCAATCAAATGTTTGAGAATTTTCCACGTTTCCTTGAGATTATTGCTGTGCCTAGAAAATTCAGCTGCAAAATAATTTGATTCGGCCTGTAGTCGGATCGATTTGAATTTGTTTCTATAAGAGACAAAAATGTTCTTGTTATGCAGAGTTGGGTGTTTGATAAATTTTTGGTACAATTTTGATTTCTTTTTGCATGAGGCAAGTAGGCCTTGAGACATCCACGGGTTTTTAGGGGAATTTCTTCTATTAGTTTTATTTAGACAAATGGGAAATGCTTTGTCGTATTCCTGTTTAAATTCGTTGAGAAAGGTGTCATAGGCCCTGTTCGTATCTAGATCATGGCAGGCAGCCAAAACTGGTGACCAGTTTATTTTTGCTATAGAGTTCTGGAAGGTGGATAGGGATCCCTGGGTGATTAACCTGGTTCGAGGCTGGGGCTTCTTATAGAGCTTTGGCTCGTATTCGAACTGGGCTAGAATAGGAAGATGATCGGATATGTCGCTAATTACGATTGAGGAACTAGAGAGTTTGCGCCAGGCGTTGGTATAAATATTATCTATTAAAGTAGAGGAATGATCAGTAATTCTGGATGGTTTGGTTATTATTGGGAGGCAATGGTGCGATAGCATACAGTTATATAGGCCCTCTGTGGGTTTGTGGTGATTGACCTTTAATAGATCAGCATTGAAATCTCCGACAATGAATAATTCCTTAGATTTCTTCGATATTTTTGTTATTATGGGTTCTATTTCAGTGTTAAAGTCATCTAAGTTTTGATTAGGAGGTCTGTATATCACGCCTATTATCGACGATCCTCGGTTTAGTGGTAAATTGATAAATAATCCTTCGAACGAACGGGGAGAAGAAGCTTCCCACATATCAGTCAGGATCTCAAAGGACGCTTCCTGTTTTATTAAGAATCCCACACCGCCACCACCCCTCCCATCGCCCCTAGATTTACTTATGAACCGATAGCCTGGGACGTTAATTAAATCAGCTTGGTCATCCGTTAACCAGGTTTCAGTAAGAGCCAGCACGGTTACAGGTAACAGTGATAGTAGGTCTTTTATTTCATTTACTTTGTTTAATATGCTACGGACATTCAGGTGCATTATAGAGAGGAGTGTAGGTGAGTGGGTATATTGTGTCGACAGGGTGTGTGGTATGGAATAGGTAGTGTTGTACGTTAGGTCATTAAAGAAGTTGCAGTCAGGGTCTATATCTGTGCAGTTGAGGAGAGGGCGGTTCTCAGCTTCGTCAGTTAAGAGTTGAAAGGTCGTATTAGGGCTGTCTGAGTAAGCGGGTGCGTAGGCTGTTGAGTGATCTGTAGTATCATCCAGGCAGGGAGAGAATTGGCTTTGGTCTAAATTAATCCTGAGGGGAATGGCAATATCATCTTCATTATTCATGTATGCTGGGAGTGTGCACTAAAAACTATCCAATTCAAACAAATAAAAAAATTAAAAAAAATAATACCTTATCTAATCAGACAAGGTGATCGATCAATGACCAACGCAAAAAAACATTATATACGAAAGCAGCAAATATAACTTAACTAGAGTTGAGTAATCAGAAAGACGGTCATCGTCATTCCTCCAATCAATCGAATGTCCATCAAGCAATCAGAAGCAACACATTAAACGAGGTCCGCAGCTAAGCAACGAATTGGCCATGCTGGCTTAAAATATCAAACTAGATTAGACCCAATTGTGAACCAAAACTTGGTCCAAGACGTTTACATGAAGTACAGTAAATGAAAATAAAAAATTAAAATAGGCCTACATCATTATTTATTAATGTGGCCATCATTCGTCCATAATTCCACGTAGACTCTGCATAAATTGCTCCTATTATATAATGACAATACTATTTAGTCGGAATAGTTTATGCAATACTATAGAAGACAAGTAATTCCACAAGGATCATATAACAACAGTTTTTGAGATTAAGCAATAGATCCTATCTTTCACAAGAAGACTTAAAGTATTACACTCCGTGAATAGGTTAGATAAGAGCGAGAATGGTTAACATTATTGCTATCTTTACGAGAGAATTAATAAATTAGCAGTAGGTTTATAATTTGATAGGATTTCTTTACATACTTATTCTAGCAAGAAACTCTAATTTGAACAAGAGTCTTATCTGAGTTCCATGGGCAGTAGATGAGCAGTTTCTGTATATAGATGAACAGTTGATTAGAACAGTACTCCAGACCGAAAAAGGAAAAGGCAACGTTGATCGAGTAAGTTCGTAGGCCTCGACAGTAGGCTACATGCGTAGCATACGGAAAGATCGACGGAGAAGAGAGATTATTTGGCTTTCGTCAGTTCTGTGGAGAAGATGAGAAGGTTGTGCGCTTAGCATCGTCTACTCAATTCCATCAAGTTGGGTTGTGGAGGAGATTCTCATTGGTTTTTCAGTTGGAGAGTCTGATTTCTTGCAGAAGACTTTTCCACCGATCGTCCAGGTTGAGTTCAGTTTGTGAGTCTTGACAAGAAGTCGTGCTCTGGCATAGATCTGTGAATTAGTCTTGGTGAGATGTTCTGCTAAGTAGATTCCTTTTGATCCAGACATCTGCTTTTCCCGGAGGGTCTTTCTAGCGGAGAGGACCATGTCCCTCACTCGCCTTGTTGAAAAGCCTACCACCAAGGGTCGGTGCTTGGCTTTCCCATGGGAGGGGATCCGAAAAGCAAAGGATATGTCCCTTTCGTCCACTTGAAGATCCAGAGTGTTGGTACAGAGATTGAGAGCCTCTGTAAGGTTTGCTCCATGAGCGGATGGTCTGCTTTGAGCTGATCCAGGATAGTTTTCGACAGTGGTTTCCTCAAGGCCATGAATAACTATGTTGTTCAGTCTGGATAAATTTTCCAATTCATCGACCTTGTTATGCAGAAGTAAGTTCTCCGTTTCAAGTGAAGATATGCGATGATTTATTTCCTGTAGCTCGCCTGCGAGAACCTCTTTCGTCACTTTCTCCACGACTTTTTCAAGATTTGCCGTGTATTTCGACATGACTTTATCGACAATGTCCTCAATTAGAGGGGTCAACCTGGTTGTTAGTTTGCCCAGTAGTACGTCTGTCACGCGATCATCTTGAAGCATGTCGATTAAGTCCTCGGTTTTAAATCCTTTTTTAGACATTGTAAGTGACATTTGTTAATCCAATGAAGTGACGAAGTAATCCTCTCAGATAAAGTAACGACTGTTTTTGTTGAAAGATAACGACGGCTGCTTTTAAAGGTTTTTAAGTTTGAATTTTCGCGCTGGTCATAAAATCGACCCACCCACTTAGCCGGCCATCTAGCGAATGCCATGATTAGTACTTACATGCAGGTGAGTAAGTAACTAAGTACACTTTCCATGGAAAATCATAAGGCCGTATACTTTCCATGGAATATTATAAGGCTACTATAGGACGAGCTCAGATTCTTCAGATCCTATACAATATACATGCATATAGGTACCAATGTTTTTATAGGAAGTCGGAGATGTCCTGTTTTCGGATTTACGCCGTCATAGTATGCGCTTAAGCATGCTAACAAATCAAAATTCCTCAAAAACATGTCTTCACCATAGACCTACTTAGACCTGGGAGTCGACCCCAATAAGTCGACCCCAGTCGACTTGGTCATCCCAAGTCGGGTCGGGTCGTTTCTGCTCACCGCAACTGACCCCAAGTCGAATTTTGTAGATAGAAGTCACTTGAAGTTGTTTTTACCTCAAGTCGACTTAAACCGACTTGAGACACAAACATAGTTAAATTTGCCACTTCAAACCAATGATCGTGACAGCATTTAAGCAGCTTTTGTTGCCTAGTGTGTTTACAAGAATGAATGAGTCCTTTGCTAAACAGAGACTTAGGCCTACTGATTATTATTTTTACCGGTTGGCTATCGTGCATACTGCCGTCTGCCGATCTATTCATATGATTTGTTATTCTATAGGCTTAAACGTCGCGCTTAGGCATGCGCCTAATTAAAATGGTGAAACAAAATGTTAATAAAACACTAGCACGTGTGCTTATCAAGCAAATCAGTGCACTTCTAGTGGTCAGTGAATTCGGCGCAAAGAAAGCTGGGACTACAAATAGTTTGGCGCTATTTTGGTGCGCTACACCTGCAGTTGTCTGCAGACGGAAAACTATTGTAGGGCCAATTGGACAATGAAAGACTTTACTGTCAGTGAGTAGGCCTAGTAGCTGTAGTAGCCTACTGTAGGATGATGCGCTTGCAATGCTATTTGCAAAGTTACGGAATGATGTTAGTGCCAAATAATTATGAAAACAGATTTACAAATTAGGCTTATCCATATCACGCCATTTATTCAGTGCAACCAGTCCGCGGTCCGCCATTTTATCTTAGACCTTGCGCGTTTTACAAATTTAATTAATATTAATATTAATAGTAAAAAGATAATAATGAGTGTAGGGCCTAATCTGAATAATCACAGACAATGGACAAGCTAAAATTCATAGGCCTAATAATTTGCCGTCGCATTGTCTAGGTTACTATAGATGGCCCAAAGCATCACAAAACTATTCAAACTGAAGCACAAACAGCCTGAAATGGGCTTAATAACACTTTAACTAATTCATGCATCAATTAAGTGTTGAGGCCTCATTACTCATTGGTAGGCCTAAATGAAATTAATGCTTGCAGGAAAATTGGCTTGACTTCTTGCATTAGTAGCCGTACAGAGACCAAGGCTAATGGCTATTATATCATGTCAGAAGTCGACTTCAAGTCGAAAGTCGGTTGTTTTTCTGCCAAGTCGGGTCAAGTCGTTTTGGCGCCGAGAAGTCGACTTCAAGTCGACCTCGAGTCACTTTAGGGTCAAGTGGGGTCAGATTGGCTGACCAAAGTCACTCCCAGGTCTAGACCTACTCAGGGGCGGATACAGAAATTTTCGAACGGGGGTGGGGTGTGTGTGTGCAAAATATTCAGTCTTGGAACAGGGAAACAAAACTCGTCTTTGGTCGCCGAAAAATCTGATGACCTTTTTTTAGTCGTCTGGTCGAAATCTCGGGCAAAGGATACCATTTTCCAGAAAAACCATGCCATTTCCCATCCAAAATAACGTTCCCAGTGACTCAGTTCCAAATCTCTATTGCCTATAGTAGGTCTATATAATTAAATTTTTATACCACTCGTACAGTGTTAAGTATTTGGATAAAGACCATCTCAGAGCATAGGCGCAACCACCCTATGGGACCCACGGGACGCGTCCCCCAACTTTTGAGTGGTCCCATTGACTTTATCATTGTAGTCCCCCCAACTTTTAGGACGTGATTCATTTGGTCCCTCCAACTTTTAGGACGTGATTCATTTGGTCCCCCAACTTTTAGGACGTGATGCACCTATGTCTCAGAGTGTCTTCGATCCACAGAGGATTTAACGTGCAACACCGTCCTGCAGCCGCTTATAGTCCAGCACAGCCTGAAGAGGTAAGGGCGACCAGGCACTTCTTTTTCTACACTTTAAGCGCTGGCTTCCGCTCCTGTTGTTGACAAGGTCAGCTATTCTTCAAGAACTCACCGTGAGACAAAAGCTCAGTATAGCCTTGCATTGCCAAGAGGACTATTTATAAAACACGCGTCATTTAGAAGCCAATATAAGCTAATACTCTCCCGTATACGTGCTCCTCAGCGCATAATATTTTGACAGAATTGATTATGTGACCTTGCGTCATTCGTACTGATATGATTCCAGTCAACTGAGTCAAGGATTAGAGTCCACAGTCATAACCAGGACAATGCCTGAATGGAGGACATGTCCATATATAAGCTTATCTAAACAAAACAACTGTGCCTCGTGCCCGTAACTGTGGGACAACGCATAAGATAAATTATATAATAAAACACGACTACAAAGCTCGTGGCTGGCGAGCATACATATTGAAATACGATCAGACAACAGTTTATTAAGCTCAGATATTATGTTGAAACACTTAGGCAGACTGACTGTATCGTAATCGGCGCAGGCTCAACTATACATGCATGATGATGCCGTTGTTAGTCGGGAAAAACAGATGATTGGCCATATCCGGCCAGACAATCATGTGCTCCGAATGAAAAAAGCGAGGACAGATCAATCGAAATACACATCCGAGTAACGTGTAATATATAGACTTATATGCACGTACATCGTACAACCAGATCAAGGTTGAAGATATATAAGCTTATAGGGATCAGCATGGTACAATTTTTTTTACAAAAGGTCAAGGCTGGAATCCACCGTTGCAGTCCTTCTGTTGAAGGACTGCAACGGTGAAGACATTAGCCGAGTTGAGTCATACGATATAGACCTGGGAGTGACTTTGGTCAGCCAATCTGACCCCACTTGACCCTAAAGTGACTCGAGGTCGACTTGAAGTCGACTTCTCGGCGCCAAAACGACTTGACCCGACTTGGCAGAAAAACAACCGACTTTCGACTTGAAGTCGACTTCTGACATGATATAATAGCCATTAGCCTTGGTCTCTGTACGGCTACTAATGCAAGAAGTCAAGCCAATTTTCCTGCAAGCATTAATTTCATTTAGGCCTACCAATGAGTAATGAGGCCTCAACACTTAATTGATGCATGAATTAGTTAAAGTGTTATTAAGCCCATTTCAGGCTGTTTGTGCTTCAGTTTGAATAGTTTTGTGATGCTTTGGGCCATCTATAGTAACCTAGACAATGCGACGGCAAATTATTAGGCCTATGAATTTTAGCTTGTCCATTGTCTGTGATTATTCAGATTAGGCCCTACACTCATTATTATCTTTTTACTATTAATATTAATATTAATTAAATTTGTAAAACGCGCAAGGTCTAAGATAAAATGGCGGACCGCGGACTGGTTGCACTGAATAAATGGCGTGATATGGATAAGCCTAATTTGTAAATCTGTTTTCATAATTATTTGGCACTAACATCATTCCGTAACTTTGCAAATAGCATTGCAAGCGCATCATCCTACAGTAGGCTACTACAGCTACTAGGCCTACTCACTGACAGTAAAGTCTTTCATTGTCCAATTGGCCCTACAATAGTTTTCCGTCTGCAGACAACTGCAGGTGTAGCGCACCAAAATAGCGCCAAACTATTTGTAGTCCCAGCTTTCTTTGCGCCGAATTCACTGACCACTAGAAGTGCACTGATTTGCTTGATAAGCACACGTGCTAGTGTTTTATTAACATTTTGTTTCACCATTTTAATTAGGCGCATGCCTAAGCGCGACGTTTAAGCCTATAGAATAACAAATCATATGAATAGATCGGCAGACGGCAGTATGCACGATAGCCAACCGGTAAAAATAATAATCAGTAGGCCTAAGTCTCTGTTTAGCAAAGGACTCATTCATTCTTGTAAACACACTAGGCAACAAAAGCTGCTTAAATGCTGTCACGATCATTGGTTTGAAGTGGCAAATTTAACTATGTTTGTGTCTCAAGTCGGTTTAAGTCGACTTGAGGTAAAAACAACTTCAAGTGACTTCTATCTACAAAATTCGACTTGGGGTCAGTTGCGGTGAGCAGAAACGACCCGACCCGACTTGGGATGACCAAGTCGACTGGGGTCGACTTATTGGGGTCGACTCCCAGGTCTAATACGATATGATGTTTATTTTGCATTTTGGGGTATGCCATTGACACCTTTTACATTTTAATCTGTTATAAATTTCGATTTT
The DNA here is from genome assembly GCA_949752735.1 of Lumbricus terrestris. Classification (NCBI taxonomy): domain Eukaryota; kingdom Metazoa; phylum Annelida; class Clitellata; order Crassiclitellata; family Lumbricidae; genus Lumbricus; species Lumbricus terrestris. The sequence continues at coordinate 39,259,948 of OX457037.1, read as the reverse complement.
ATTGTTTTAATAAGAGAAAAAATTTAATCTCAATTTTTTATTTAGCAACTCGATAGCTTGCTAAATGATGTCACAGTGAATGCCAACTGCGCTGGTAAGCTTACATGTTTCTTTTCTAAATAATAATGGTAATGATTATCTGGCGATATCAAGTGTAGGCCTATTCGACAACAATTCTTTGAGATGTAAATCAATAAACCGTTTTTGTTGCGCTATGTTTTTGAATCGTCAAAAACAGTGGGTGGACTCACTAAAAGCGACATAACTTTTGTTCCATTTGAAATATTTTGGTGAAATTTGGCTATTGTACGTAAATATGAATTGCCTTTAAGTCTGTAAAATTTGATTTAAAAATTATTACTTCTGGCTACGATAGTGACAAAAAAACCTTATGCGGTCCTTTTGTATGACCCACGCTGCAGATAGGTAACTTTTGTCATCCATCATGCCAGATGCATAGCACGAGGGATTCGAAGTCCACGAGTAGAAACAAAGAAAGACATCATTCTGAATGATAGCTAGGAAAATTCCCTGTAATCGTCCCGTGGCTGTTCAGTTGCCGGATGTTTATGAGCGGATTCCAGAACGTCAAAATAGAGTGTGCATGGCCACCAAAGATTACACCGAAAAATTATCTGAGACCACTCTTTCTAGCGTCGCGTATACTCGACTTTCACACATGTGTTGACCATGCTGGGTTTTAATTATCAGACATTTTCGTATCTAAACCAGTCAGATATTCTAGTGAGACTTATTTTTTGCTTGTTTAAATACTTACCCATATATATCCTCACTCGCCTGACCGGAACTCAAGTGGTATGTGACGCATTATAAAATGATTCAAATTTATCTCACAGGATACCAATGGTTTTGTAATACGGACTGCCACCATTTGATTTTGCGTTTTGCTTGAGATATAACGACTTGTAATACTAATACGCCAACGCATTCAGCATTCATTTCCGCACAAAAAAGGTATTTTTAGATTTACAATAGGCCTATATGAATGCACCTCGCAATAACGCAAATTTTAACATGGGGATAGGTTCATTCCGCACAACGTGTATAGGCCTACTTGGTGCATAAACAAGAATAAGGTTCTGTGTGTTTTGAAAATGATCTATGGTCAATAGGCTATACAAGTATATTATTTGACATGTAATGAAGGCTAATGTGCAACAATACAAACTAGTAATAGCCTAAGTCTATTTTAGGCATGACCGAAATCGAAAGACATACAGATTATAGACATGTATGCAGATTATAGACATACAGATAATAGACATACAGATTATAGACACACAGATTAATTATAGACATACAGATTATAGACATACAGATCATAAACATAGGCCTGCATGTTATAGGTCTACCCACATTCATCATGTAAGCTTAATGATAAATTATGTCAATGCTTTGGCAGTAATAATTTTATTATAATTATGTAAGTGGCTCTTGAGTTATCGCAAGTTACTTCCGTTGTTAGGCGAATGCTCCATAGGCTACAAACCGTTTTCTTGCACACTTCACAGCGCTGCTATATATATATATATATATATATATATATATATATATATATATAATATATGATATATGCCTATACTTTGTTAGCATTCATCTTCGACATTTTATAGCCCCCCTCGCATACCGAACCTGTATACAGAATGATGGCGCACTTTCGCACTTTGCAAACAGCAGCTGCTCTGCACTGAGCAGGACCGTAGCCAAGTCTTTGGGGGTGGGATTACTCAGCTGAAAAAATTATTCAGAACGTCAACAGCTTTCACATCGTCATCACCCCGATCAGATCATCGCAGTCATCTATACTCTATGTTGCAAAATTTCACATAGATATAAGAGCTTCAATATTAATTCCCTCTTAGTTCTTACAGTATGTGTTAGCAGACTCACTAGGCCTATTTCAGTTTTACATTATTTTACTTGAGGGGTGTGTTCAAACACCTAACCCCCCTAAATACGGCCTTGATACTATACTGAAGCAGATTTGGTTCGTTTAGCATGAGCTGCATTGCTCTGGTGCAAGGTCTTCATCACTGTCATCTTCAATTATATTTGCATTTCTCAATTCCTCATCAATATCTGTTTCAGACATGGGCGTCCGGAGGTGGGCGCAAGGGGGCGCAAGTGCGCCC
>OX457037.1:39192795-39255295 GCA_949752735.1 Lumbricus terrestris | reverse complement strand
TTTAAAGTGCACTTGAAAGCTAAGTGCTGCACACCACAGCTGATCCACGACAGCTTTTATCAAGGCAGAAGGATCGTCCATAAATAAATAATATAGGATATCCGACTCCAGTTGTCCGAGAGATCAGAGATCACAAAATCCTGGGACTCCAATGGAAGATTACAGCTTCTCCCCCAAAATGAAATTCTGGCGCCGCCACTGCTTGAGGCAATAAAATAATAATGTCAGACTAGCGTAGGCTACATGCCGGCTATTCGATGAAAAGTAACATTTTACGGCACTTTAATTTGAAGAGGCCATATGTCTCGGATATGAAATACAAGCACGTCTGTAAACGATTTCATCAAATGTCTCTGATTGTGACTAATCTGCAATGATAGCTGTTAGGTATACGGTGCCATTTTATTGGTATCAGGTGTTATGCATAGATCTACCATATCCGGGACTAAACCTTTAGACGAGGCCTATCCTGATGAACATGGCTAAACTTGTAAGCAGAGTCAGCACGTGTTTTCATTGGTAACTGATGACAGGGTTTAATTTACACGGAAGAGGGATACAGGTTAGCCATTTAAAATCTGCTAAAAATTCTAAAGACTATATAAAAACCGTTGGGTGGCTAACATAGGAACCTGCTGAAATTCGTTGAGCGCAGAAGTTGGCATTGTCGCCTATTAATGACAGCATGGATTCGACCTGGAACCGATGTATCCGAATACCATACACTTGAAATTGTTTCCTTACGAAGATCAGATCTGAAGGAAAAAGCTAGGAAACTCATCAACGGACATCCTCTGCTTAAGATATCCAGTGTGTGTGTCGCTCACTCAACTCACAAAGGAAGATGGAAGCTGAGTGAATAAATATTTCCCTAAACTGTGACTGAATTTATCGATGCTAGATTTTGAGGAACGACAGCAACGGCAGACTATTTGTCATTATGGCTTTTGTCAAACAGAACAGACGATTAGACGATTAGACGTCTCGTGCAGTAAATGACCATTAGGCTACGTGTCATTTTGCTAGAAACAGATTATTGAAGAAGGCGTAAAGAGTAAAGACATGTTGCATCGTTTAAAAAAGAATCCGCCACACATGAGCACTGGCAAGGCAGATACATTGCAAATGAATTCGATGAATTAGAAGAATTAGACGGTCCTGTTTACGGGTACGGGTTGGGTAGCAAAAATAATGTACCCGCAGGCCCTATAGTATTTAGGCCTAGTCCTTCTTCCATCTGTTTCTTGCAAAATGACATTGCTGCACGAGACGCCTTATTATATTTGACAAATTAGATCCATGAGCATATAGGCCTACATACATATATATATATTTATATATAATATAGACCTATATTACAATTGGTATGCGGGTTCGCGACACAGAATTTAGTAATTTTCAATTTTTAAAAGTTAATTCTGTGTATTTTGTCACCATAACCGTTGGAAGCCCTCGAAATGGAACCATAGGTGCAATCACGTCCTAAAAGTTGGGGGACCATACTAATAAAGTTAGGGGGAACCACTCAAAAGTTGGGGGGACGCGTCCCGTGGGTCCCATAGGGTGGTTGCGCCTATGAATGGACCCCCGAATTTCTCTTCATCGCTATGATGCTGCATAGACCATGAAAGAAAAAGTGCCTACTAACACGGTCACACTGATTTATGACCATTTTGTGCATTGCTTAGCGCAAAAAATATCTGAAGACATATTGTAGCCTACAAAATTTAATCGTCTAAATAAAAGATGGAATCACTTTTGAGAGAGTGAAGGGGAGAAAATTATTTTTGCCGACAATTCTCATGAATTAAAGTAATAAAGCGGAAGAAGAGAAGTGCTAAACAGTAAGAATCACATGCATGCATGGTAGGCCCTAATTGTAATTAAGTTGACGATACATGAACAGATAACGAGTGCTGGAACTGAAGTTCTGTATATATATATATATATATATATATATATATATATATACAAAGAAAAGCCTCTGATGGTTTCAGCATGTGAACAGAAGTTTGCACCGACTCAACTCCAAACAGACGCCACATAATTATGAGAACTGAACGCAGTGGTTGCCAAAAATATTATTGCAAGATCACATTTGATCGTAAACTTAAAGTTAAAAGTCTATATGCGCAAGGTATTGCTTATTCCTGAATGCTGCATCAAGAGGGTTTAGACATTAAGAACTTGTATTAAGTACAAGGCTCGGTAGCCGTGAAATCGCGGAGGGAAAGAGATTTAGGTCTATAGCAGCTCTTACGGTTGGAACAGTTTTGATGGAAATGGATGTTAGTTTTGACGGACACACATAATGAGGAGAATTCGCATTGCGATTTTCATCAGACTCCATGTAATTAAATAAAACTAAAATTAGACTACAGCTCAAGTGAACTATCGAGAGAGGTGCCTGCAGGGTATTACATGTATTGGCCTCTACTTACCGGGGGAGGGGGTTGCATACATTTTAGACGGAAACCGTAGACGGTTGTTTTCCAACAAGGGTCTTCTCCATTGGGCTTCTAAGAACCATGCGGGAGATTTCAAAGTTCAACACCACTCCACTAGCAGCATCTGTTTCACATGATGAAAGATGATGTTTTCCATTTTTATGACACACATCGTACGTATATGTCCCACATGTTATTCAATCATACAGCAGATATGCAGATATATCACCCATGCTAAGCGCGTTGCGGCTCATCATTTGTGTGATTCCACCGTGGGAAGAAGGAACCGCGTTTCCATACTTGAACAACCACAGGCTACTACTGGTTTCAGTAATTGCTATCTAATTCTTCGTAATGTAACGTAACGTAATTTGAATGATTTATAGAAATTTCACGCAACGTAAGCGCTGAATACTTCGTGAGAAGATCATTTAATATTGGTAGGCCTAATCCACTCGCAGTGGCGTAGCCAGAAATTTGTGATGTGGGGTTATGGCCTGGCCAGATGCCATTCCTGACACCAACCCAAAAGTATTACAGTAACTAAAAAGGGAATAAAGTAACAAAGGGAATAAAGTAAGAAAAATAATTGTTACTATGCAAACAATTGTTTTGTTTTTCTTATTTAAGTGGATAAATAGCATTTAAAAAACTTTTTCCTAAGCCAATGAGGGGGTTTAACCCCCGAAACCCCTTGTCTACGCCACTATCCACTCGTGGCTAAATAACCTTGGACCTGTATGAGTAGAGAAAGTAAAGGGATGATAAGAGAAGTACATGTAGCCCATGCGTTGTATTTACCATTTTCGATAACCCTATGCCCCTATCTCATTAAATGTATAATGTTTCGAAGCTTTATCTGCCTCCGATCATCACGAGTTTGAACGCCGCTGTTTCTGGGTTTTTAAAAGTTCATTAAAATCACTCATCCTTTATTGTCTCAAACAGTAGCCTATATCCAATCATATGCAGTGCTTCGCACATTGTATCTTGGTTGGCTCTGAAGTCACGTGAAATGTGGACGTCTATTTTCAGATGATATTTTATGCAAATTAATATGCTGCTTTATTTCACGTTGAAACTGTATAATCTTTATGCGAGTTACTTTTCCTGCTGAACCTCATGATTCAGTCATAAACCTATAAGGAAGTAAATCGCACAACGGCAAAAGTCACGGCATAAACTATAGACTTCAAAGTTAGTGCTTGCACTGCACGATGTATGAATCTGAAGAAGGATGGTGTGATTTGCCGGTTGTTTTTAATTGCATTCAGGTCTGTTTTTAAAACGTTTTTTTCAACGCTAGTCTGTGCTATGCTAATAAATGAAACCAGTTGCCAGCTTTATATAAACAGTCAAAGCTTTATATAGACAAAGACGGAGCTGACATTTGCAACTTTAGGGTTAAAAGAAAAGAAAGCTGATGATATATGAAGGCAAAGAGAGTAAATGATGGAATATAAGAGGACAGAAGAATGGAGAGGAGACCGATTAATATGAGGTTATAAAGGCGATGATGATGATGATGACGACGACGACAACGATGACGATGATGATGATGATGATGATGATGATGACGACGACGACGATGATGATGATGATGATGATGATGACGACGACGACGACGAGACGACGACGACGACGATGATGATGATGATGATGATGATGATGATGATGATGATGATGATGATGATGACTACGATGATGATGATGATGATGATGATGATGATGATGATGGTGGTGGTGGTGGTGGTGGTGATGACGATGCTGAATAGAGTAAAGAATGCGAACCGTGTCTTTCTTCTCCATTCCTTTTACAGGAATCTGACAGTACCCGTTCGCGATGGGGGTCTGCACCCTAGAGCGATATTGGCTGCCTTACATTCTGACCTGTCTGGTGACTTTCTTCGGGGGTCTCCTTCTTCTCCTTCCTTTCCGATTGGCCTGGATCGGATGTCGGGAGAGGCGGAAGACGGTTCTCGTCAACTTTGAGAAGACTCAGAACTGCGTGACTGCCCTTCGATCCATCGCCGAAGGCATTCTGTCGGGGAATTCCGTCGCCAGTAAAATAATCGTAAGAGACTCAGAACATTTGTCATAACAATTGTGATGTTTGAGCACTTGTTATAGCACCCTTTCAAGATAACTAGCCTACATGTACCAGGGCTGTTTGAAAGGAATTTTTAGAACTGCACAAACCCTTCTTTTCTTTCCCATCCTCCAGGGTAAATTACCTTCAATCGGACGACACTGACTTTTTTTACTAGTTTCAACTGCACGGAAGTGCTTTTACAACTTCACAAATCCTTTTAGAACTACACATTTTGTGTACAACTGCACGCTAAAAAAAGCCCTGATAACTACTCAGAGGCGCTCCCGACTACTGCGCGGACACTGAGTCGGAGTTTCACCCCGAGGCGGATGAGCAATTGCGAGTGAAGGACTTGCTCAGAGATCCTATGCGTCGGGTTGAGGTGGATTCGAACCCACGACTTGTCGGCTTCAAGGCACCACTGCAGTCCAATATATAGCCTAACATGCATTGAGGCACATTGCATCTGCATGCTCATCAATGGTTTCAACCTTTTTCAGAGCTAAGTCACTTCTTCTACTAAGTACGGGTCATTGCAGAACGTTGAGCGGCTTTAATTATTATTTTTCAGTTATTTTTTTTATCTTAATGACTACCTGTAGCGATTACATTGTATTCAATCGCAGTAGGCCTACGCGATGCCTCTATTTATAGGCCTTTACATGGTCCAAAATTGTTAAAAGCCTAAGTCAGTAGTAAAACCAGCAGTAGGGGGCTAGGGACTAAGTCCCCTATCAGAGGCTAACCCCCCTAAAAATAGGCAATCCTGTTTTTTTACATGCTAGACTGAAATAGTTCCACACGATTTTCGACCGGACGACTGAAAAAGTCGTCAGAAATTTTGGCGGATGAAAATGGGAAATTTCCTCAGCCTCCCCTAAAAAAAACTGAAATCCTGACGCCGCCACTGAAAACCGATATACATATAGTTTTTCATATTTTTACTTATTCGACAATCGAGCCGTTGGTCTCCTATACGCCTAGAGCAGGGGTTCTCAAACTTTATTTTTATTTATATTTCTGAAATTTTTGCATACACCTTACCGGCGCCTGGCGCACCCCTAGAGGTACGCGTACCACAATTTGAGAACCCTACCCTATAGTATATACTATTATACACGGCAAGTGACGGCAACTGTGGATTACACGAGAAAAACACGACGCCAAGTTTGGGCAGCACTGTTGTTTTGGAGCAATACAGTTGCTATAATAATTTGTCCTACAATTTACATGTACAGTGCTCTTGAACTTTTGGACAAATTTAGGTGACATTATCAGACGGTCGATACGCAACTCAACTCTCTCTAGTCGTACTTTCTGATGATATCCTCGCTCTTGGTGAATTTGCTGTCTTTTGCGCCATACTGCGGTTTGGTATCTTGAAATATCAAAGACACCTTGATTAACTTAGCTTAAGTAATTAACTAAGAAAAACACTGATGCAATGATTGAACACGTATTCCTGCTGATCACTTTTTCAATTGGTCCTTAAGTTGGACTGATTGACCCTACTAAAAATAGACTCGTTCGGTTGAGATATTTAACCCTTCGGAGGTGAGGTGACGAATTGTAACGCCAGAGGTGAGATGGGGTATGACATACCCCAATACATATTTTTATTGGCAAGTCGCGATATCAAATGGAGAGTATTAATTTGAGTTAAACTATTCTTCTATGATCAATTATCAACTAAACAGACGATTACCACAAACAAATATCTGCTTTCAATCCTTGTTAGATGGCCAGAAGGTGAACCCATCCAATGTGTACTTAACCCATGCAAGTTTGGGTCCGTATGTGCAACATTATCAAATGCACGAATAACCATGATATATCTATTTTTAATACAACATAAAATGTTTTAGCCATAATTGTCGTCAGCCTTCTCAATGCCAACACAGAATTGACGTTTTCAAGGCACACTGGCATGCCAAATCATGGCTCATAAAATCAACATGTATAATTGTTTGTATACGAAAAATGCTATTTCCTTTGAATATGCAACAAAATAAAAAAAAACTGTTCGTTCAAATTACCTGAAATTGTGGTAAAGTGTCCGTATTTCATATTCACAAAGGTAGAAAATAATAATTAGAACTGGCCCCATGTTTTCCGCTAAAAATTTAAAGTAGAATGCCTCTGGGGTGTGTCACACCCCACCTCACCTCCGACGGGTTAAACTGTGTTACATAGTTTTTATTTGCGGTTTACTGCAGCAGGATGACATCATTTCTGTGCTTACGGTTTTTATAGGTTATCGTCTTTTGGATAATAGACTTGTCGGTTATCACCGTCTATCTCACGGAAGCAAGCATGTGAGTGCCAATACTTCATACATAGGCCTATTATTTTGAATTCACGACTCTGATGCAATTGGAGCATTAATTTGAATCCCTGTTGTACGGCGAACTGTTCACGAGTTCACGTCCCAATCACGAGTGAACAATTCGTAATCGTAATCGTAATCGTAATCTCCTAATTTTTAAAGCGCCACTCGAAAGCCAAGCGCGGGGCACCGGCTTATTCCCGAGCGCTGCGTTGAGTCAAAAGGGTTGTCCGTAAGAGTAGTCCATGGTGGTCCGGGTCGAATTACAGATTGGTGCTTTACGCTTAGCTTCATAACTGCGCTTTAGTAGGCCTATTATGGAGTTAGCGAATACGGTCACGTAATCGCCGCAAAAAGCAATTTATTTTTATGAGCAACCTAATTACAGCTTGTAAGTTACGAACTGTCAACCGCTGACATGTCACAGCCGTTAACTTCGTCATAAAAGTTCGGCAGTGTCACTGTATAATTATGGCCTATGCCAGTTGGGTTTTTTTTATCGTCCGCCCACTTATAAGAAGGCAAGTGGACAATAGCTGAGCAGATGAATGACAAAATAAATGGTCAAAGTGAAATGCAAGTTTACTCACAAAAACTGGGTTCAAGGTAACTGCACCAGAATGACCGCCAGCAAATAGCGTATAGGCCTATATAGAGGTTGGCTGCACAACACTGTAGGCCTACATTGTTTATAGAGCAGATCTTTATACGCTGGCCACGTTACGCGTCAGAAAAGTATTGAGCGAATAAGTGTATTATTGTCATAAAATAAAGTACCGGTAGGCTACCCAAAATTCCAGAACAATGCAGGAGGTAATGTAAAGTAGTGAATGGTCGATCAACTACATCAAAAGCATAAGACAAATGACTGTAGTTGTAATCATAATTAATTATATAGCGCAAGTGTTTTCGCAAACGTCCAGAAGTGCTGTTTCCCATGAGTGAAAATATCGGCATGCAGACTGGATGGGAATGTGGTAGATAGGTAAGATGATACTACGATTGCACGCGAATCAGAACGATCGACGCCTTCGGGGAGATGTTAGATACGAAATTCAAAATTGTAGCCTGCTGTTAGAGAGGCCAACAGTGTTGAGAGAATTTAAGGTTTCCGCAGTAGAGGTCAACTACGGCATTAGCAAAGTCAGACAGGTAGGATCCATAATGATGTTTGCGACAAAGTTAATTATGAACGATCTTTCAACATCAAGATGAGAGAACATTTATAAATCACAGAGTTGGTCTAGAAAGATTATGCACATGTTTATTCTTATGGAAATGGCCTTTGAAACTTGTTCTGCTTTGCAATGCAACTATGAATAAACAAAGGCAATCAAATGCAATACAATAAGGGCAGTGCTTTTTAGGACTTCCAAGAGGCGTGTGCTGCATTTGCATTAGGCTATAGGCCTACACTGAGCTGTAGCCTACCTACCCCAGCTGAAATTCCATAACTATACTTATTTCCAAATAGATACATGTATATTCTTATATCGAAGGAATTAAAAAACACAGCCTCTCTCCGTGCCTCTCTTGTTGGCTGTCTGATAGCGATAAAAAAAACCGCAAATTGCATAAGTACAAACACCCCAGTGGAGTCGTCTGTATACCGACTTGACCTATTCAAAAAGTCGGCCACAGTTTTAAACTTTTTATGTCTAGTGGACACCCTCAAAGCAACGTTGCATGCGCCAGGCCCTGAAGTCTGAACTCATCTCATATCAAATTATCATCCCAATGGTGGCACAGAGGTCACCCACGTGTTGTTCTATACAGACGACATACGAAGAAGGCTTTTGCAACTGAGACGAGATAGAGCCGGGGTCCACGGCTGCTGCTAGAGCTATGAAATTTGTCCTCCAGATGAAATTAAATGCGACATGAAAGCGGCCATCTTGTTAGAAGACACCAAAAGAATGTGCAATATATAATTTGCCTGCCTGCGATTTATTTCAAACTTCTTTCAATGCTCAAAGTCCGGGTGGTTTAGTCTATTACAGAAGTTTCAAAAAAAATTATAAGGGATTCCTTGCTTTTTCTAGACATGTAGGCTATGCAATAAGTAAACCTAAAAAATGACCTTAAAATAGCATTTTGCAGAACTCTGTCGTGGAACCACCCCCACCCGCTAAATTCTTCTCCGCCTCCTCTTGGGCGGGTTACGAACCACAGTTTGGAGTCTTGGAGACCACCATCATATAAACATTCTCTATACGAATTCATATATGAATATTTATGAGTTATAACGCCCCGCTGTTGACCGCATGACGTGTTGGTCCACATCCACGACTAAAGCAACGATGATGGATCGCTGATATTTCATAGAGTTGTTTGTTAGAGATTAATGCATCGCAAATATTGAAGAATGAATTGAAATCAGAGCTAAATTCTTTGCTGCGCGCGCGTGGTTTCCTCTGAAGGTCACAGCGGGATCGCTGTAACCCTATGACGCACACCTTTCGCGCCAATGCATTTAGCACACCTGAGGTCCAATGGACCCACCGATAACATGGGTCGAAATTATATCAATTAAATTGAACTTTGGAATGAATGACTGAAATTTATGCTCTACATAGCACATGCACTCATGGAATATGTTGACCTAAATGTAAACAGACAGACGGGGGTAATGGCGGAGCCGGGGGTAATGTTCCACTGGGGTTTGGCCGTGGGGCAATGGTGGGGTAATGGCAGGAGTAATGGGTCGGGTATGTCCTGTTCCCATTATGCTATAGTCGATGCACCATGGACCTATCAATGCTAAAACCTGGGGTCCGTTGGGCCCCATGTATGCTAAATGTGCCCAATTTTTCCCCATTGAACTAAGGATGCTGCAGTCTTCCAACTTATTCGTACAAGAAGGTGGATGAATTGTTGAGGAATTTAAATTATTTCAGATTTTTACTATTTTTATCAATAGAGACATTCAAGATAGTTGCACCTCTGGGGTCCAATGGACCCCAGGTGTGCGTCATAGGGGTAAGGAATGTCTAATTAATTATTGAAAAAGCTGTTTACGAATTTGCATGCTGTTCGGTAAATATTGGACTCTCTGACTCCCTGTCCTCATTCTATGAGTTCAATGTTGATAGTAACTGTTAGGCCTATGCAAGAGGACATAGTGTCACCTCTTGTATTACACCATTTATCGAATGAGCCGCCAACCTAGGCCAAATGGCTTATGCATGGGTCGAGCACATTAGTCTCGCCAAACATCATCATCTAAGCCAATAACATATTTTTTTTAAAGCAAGATAAAAGCTTGCGAAAAATACTCAAAGGAGATCAGCCAGACAGGTTAAACCAGTGGTTCCCAAACTTCAGCAGGCCGCGGACCGGCAATAATTTTTGGTGAAGCTCGCGGACCACTAACTTAGGCCTAAATCATCGATGTAGAAAATATTAGAATCAATTTAAATATGTTTGAATTCGCCATCTGAGAAGTTAAAAAATAAGGCGCTTTTATTTAGTCTATTTCAAATTTTTAAATATTAAGGCAGAAATTTGAGTAAACTGTGGACAACAATTCGAATAATTTCACAATTTCAAACAAATAAACTATTAATTTCAGTTTATTTTTAATTTTTAACTCTTCTCCGCGGACCGGCGATCGTACCTCCGCGGACCGGTACCGGTCCGCGGACCACCACTTTGGGAACCACTGGGTTAAACGACACCCAGCCAACATCAGGGTGTCAACGTGTCATCACTCATGAATATTCATAAGCAAAGTAATCTTTTCAGATGCCAGGAGCTATCTAAAAATGTTCTTGTGTAGGCCTACTCTAAATTCTTAGTTGAACATGTTGATGCTACTGTCGTTGGAAAGTCTGTGACCATGGGCGGAGCTTGGTTTCTGTTCTTGGAGGGGCCAAAGCCTTCTTGGGGGGGGGGGCTAAACCTGGGGAAAGACACCATTTACACGGTAAAAAATAAATCTGGGTCGTCTTGGGGGGCTTAGCCCCCTAGCCATAGGCGCAACCACCCTATGGGACCGACGGGACGCGTCCCCCCAACTTTTGAGTGGTCCCCCTAACTTTATTACTATGCCCCCCCAACTTTTAGGACGTGATTCATTTGGTCCCCCGTCCCAATTTTTAGGACGTGATTGCACCTATGCCCCTAGCCCCTGATAAACTCCGCCCATGTCTGTGACACAAACCGTGATCGCATCAGGTCTTTTTAGGGTAACCTGTATACAGCCCTTGATTGAAAATGGCTAGTGCAGAATACCAGTAATTTACTGTTTAATTGCAAAGTTATGGTTCAATCTTTTTGTTGGCAATGAGTCGTATCCTCAACATACTGAACTGTAACTGGTTAAAGTCAGAGCCTTTCATGTGTTGACAGTCATCATTTTTAAGCGCTTTCTAGTTAGACAGATAGGCCTGGGTGCGACGCAGGTGTGGACAAGCAAAAGCGTACTAATGTCTGTCAAACTCAAGAAAGTAAATAATAGGAAATCTATACTTCAGCAGAGGCTCATCAGAACGTCAGCATGGAAGAATAACATAGGTTTGTATACATCAGCGGTTCCCAACCGGTGGCCCGCCTGGCCTACATAATTGGCCCGCAGCATCTCAATGAATTAATAAAAATGTCTGTAAAAATTGACAATTTGGACATGATAGAATATATAATTCTTTTCTATTACAAATTATTTTATTTGGACGTTAATAAATCGCATCAAACATTCTATTTTTTTATTCAATTCTAACAATTTTATATGCCTTTAGTTAATTAAATATTAGCCGTGTGCCCTTGAGGCCCCCTAATGTCCTTCAACTAAGAAAAAGTGGCCCTCGGGTCCTCCAACTTAGAAAAGTGGCCCGACAGTTAAGAAAGGTTGGGAACCACTGGCATAAATGTTTAATCATCCGCGCCTCAGATTCACATTTCGGTGTGACATTGCGCGCGTTACAAATTTATTTAATAATAATAATATTTAATAATAATCAAGGATTGCGCCGCACACCTATGCGTTGAGCTTAGGAATTGAGCGGTTTTTCCTCGGATTGGTGCACATAAAAAACCAATTATTATTTGGATATCAATGAAATAGGATTTTTTCAGGGATTTGTAGAAAATTAGCCGGAGACTCGTATTTGTGAGTCACATAAAATTAAGTTAGGCTACTATAAGATTTTCATCAAACAAAACTCGAGTCAATTCGCTTTGGTTAACTGTAAAAATGTCGACAATTAAGTGTTGTTTTATTGGACAGACTAAGTTCAGATGGCGTATTTGGTAACTATAGGCCATGATCATAGGCGTACGGGAGATTTCAGCAGTGGAAGGGGGGCAAAGATTTAACTTCAGTCCGAAAAAATCCTGAAATCTCGTTGAAAATACTACTTTTCCCCAGATAAAGTTGACGACCTTTTTTTAGTCATTTCCCGGTCTGCTTGCCCGAAAAACATTTTTGCCCGAAATTGGGGGGGGGGGGGGCATTTGCCCCCTTGGACCCTCACCTCGTACGCCTATGACCATGATCATAAACCATTGAGGCTCTGGCAGTGTTCGATTGGCATTTTGAGTCTGTTTTGGACTTTGTGAAGAAAATCTGCGTTGTTTTGACAATGCATTCTAAAAGTTAATTCTCACCGATTTCGAACGGGTCTCATTGTGGGAAACTGGGCACTAATCTATAGGCCTACGAACTAGTGGAACTACTGTATTTCTTCCTGGTGTAGACCACTAAAATAATGCATTGTTGATTCCCAGAAAGAAATTTATAACTGCTGCAGCACGAAAGTTATTTAGACATCAAATTAATATGATTTTGTTGTAGGATTTGTAGAAAGTTAAAGAATTTTAATTAGGCGGCGCCCATGAAAAAAGTATGGTGTTAGCTGACACCTGCTCAAAACTTATGATTTCAACTCTAAACACAATGTTAGCGTGATGATTGTCATCGTATACAGCCTTCAGGTGAACCAGAAAACGCCTATTGGAATTCTTCCCATCGTTGATTTTTGCAAAAGAATTACACTGAGTCAGCTGGCTTTTCATTCATATAATAATAATAGTCTAGAGACTATAGCAATTGCCAGTTGCTGAACTGGATTCATAAATAAACTTAACTTGTCTGCATGTAGACACCATCCAGTGGAGCGGGAATTGTGCGGCACAGTGCGGTACGAACTGCTACCAACCATCTGGCTGTTTCTCATGTGTGCCAACTGCATTCGGTTCCTCATCAAGGTTGGATCAGAACTTATCTCACTCACTTGCACATCAAAGTAGACAATAGCACCTGTAATTTTAATTCTTCTGACCTACTATTTTATTGCAGCAACATACCGCTGCGATATCCTCTAAACAAGTTCTCTATGGACTGCTCGATTAACTTCGGGCGATTAGGCTACATTGTGCATTGTACATTGTGCATTGTACACTGTACATTGTACATTATTGTACATTGTGCATTGACATTGTGCATTGTTTTCGCAATCACGCTTCCGCTCGCCTGCCTGTACTCGACGCGGTGTCTCAGGCACTCCAACTTGTCGCTGGATATCAGAATAGTTACTGCTAATTGGAGAAACATCAATGGACATTTCTCAGCTGATCTTAAGACTGTCATCGTATACACGATCCAGTAATAATATTCGTTTATTCAAATTCAATCTGACACACCGCAGAACGATTACAGGTACAAGGTTATACGAAACACGGCCAGCTTCGCACGACACGCAGGTCGGCTACAACAGGTTCGGTAACTTAACACTAATGGCCTAAGTGTTGGAACGCTCCTGATCGGCCAAGCCAGGAGTGGGAGGGGCTAACTTATTTTTCAACAGACCCGAGTCAAACAACACAACAGAAATCGCCACTGGAAGCTAACAGAAAATTCAAATAAATTTTTGCTCTGAGCGAGGCTTGAACCCGAGTCACGATAATGACTCTCGGTTTATCGGCCAACGCTCTCTCCACTGAGCTACGGACCCCCACATAGTAGGCTACCTTTGAGAGGTTCGTCCTGGTGCTACACAAATATTGACTAGATCGTTTATTTGCATGACCTCTGAATCTTGATCAAGCATCAAATCTGACTATTATAATATTATCATCTGTGATAATTTATTGAAATCTATATTTCTTTTGTCACACATCTGCCCATTGTTTTGATCAAGCGTAAGTATAATTCAGCGACGTTTAACCTTAATGTTGTTTGTTGTTTTGCATCGATTTTGAGCTTCAGTTATCATGCTAGGAGTTTTGTATTAATGCTGTTTATTGTTTTGCATCGATATTGAGTTTCAGTTATTATGCTAGGAGTTTTTTTATTATTAGTTTCAGTCATTTCCAACAGTTTTGATGTTTCTTTTGATTTTCGCTAATATGAACTGAAGCATATTGCAGTTTCAGGTTTTTCAGTTTCAGTTTTAGTTCTAGTTTCAGTTAATCGCTCACTTAGTTAAATCAACAAATGTACATTAATGCAAAAATGGCAAAAGCAATCATTATTTGTGCAGCACGGCAGCATTCCATATATCATACATGATATAATTTTGTCCTTTTAATGGTTAATGTGCATGTCTTGTTGAGCTTAATGAAGACAGCTGATTGAAAAGTTCTGCCACGCTTTCCTACAATGAAGTCCGCGGGTTCCGCCCATAATATTTTATATGTTCAAAAATAGGGAATGTACTAGGACGTAAGACTTTCCTTTTGTGTCCTCGTTTAGTTTTCCCATATTATTTGCCACAAATGTTTTAGATTCAGGTAGCGGGTTTTTTTTCAAGGTTAGCTTCGTGATTGCCCGCTTTTATTTCATTGCCGTTTGTGAGGTTTTTGTTGTAGCTTTACTTCCAGTTAACTAAGGCGTTGTTAGAACGCTGTTGTTTTAGTTTTCGTTAACGAATACAACACACGCTACTTAGCTTCAAAAGGGTGCTGTATTAAAGACCTCTAAAATCTGCAATTCTACATGTATATAGGTAGCGATTGCAATTTATCCCAGCTTGTTTTCTCAATGTCGTTAGCTTTTCTGAAGTCGCTTAGTTTAAAATCCAAGAATTTTAAGTCGAACTAGACCTACCTAAGTCAATTTTCTGCCCACGCCTACTGAATATATCAACTTAATTCAGATGCACGCAATGTCCTTCATTGTTACCGAATTCTACGTCGTGCAAGCGAAACCGTTTGTTTAGCTTACTCGGCAATACATTTCGTGTATTTTTCAATGAAAGTTTTAAAAATCTGGAACAATTTGTAAGCTCACGACAGGGTTTCTCAGCAGGAGTCGATGTTATCGAGTCTAAAACCTGGACCGTACGGAGGGTGTATTTTTAATGAAATTAACTGCACTGTACTTGAACTTCGTCACGCCAATGACCCGAAGTCTGACATCTACATTAGCAGATTTCGTGGTACAGAGTGCCTGCGGCAATGTCTAGGGAGCGAATATTTATTTACAGCTTTAGGCCTATAATAATTGCATCTCGGGGGCTCTGTTGCTGCATTGTTACACGAATCCATAAAAATGTCAAATACTATGATAAATGGTATTGCTCTGCTATTATTATACTAATAACATAATCTGCGTGTTCAGATTTATTTGACTACTACTATATTAGTCTAGATTGTAGTATGTTGACATTAATTTATTATCGCATATGTTCTTCAATGTCGCAATGAGTTTGTTACTTCCAATTATTGTCAATAAACAGTTCTTTGACTCTGCTGGGCAATAACTTTTCTAGACGAATAGGTAGACTAAGCTTATACGAAGCATTGAAGTTCCCGGGTATAAGAACATAAATGCTAATAGTGCGCCTATTCATCTTTTTCCTTTAATGCAAATACCGTACTGCAGGCAAGCTGATAATAGAATTTCAAGTCAACTCCTCTGGCTGACCAATCCTACAATTTGTAGTTTGCTGTACTATGCTGCATCTAATTGATTGATTGACTGATTGATTGATTGGTTGATTGATTGGTTGGTTGGTTGACTGATTGATTGGCTGTTTGATTGATTGATTGGTTGGTTGACTGATTTATTGGCTGTTTGATTGATTGGTTGGTTGACTGATTGATTGATTGGTTGGTTGACTGATTGATTGGTTGATTGATTGATTAGTTGACTGATTGATTGGTTGGCTGTTTGATTGATTGATTGACTGATTGATTGGTTGATTGATTGATTGATTGGCTGATTGATTGATTGTTTGATTGATTGACTGACTGATTGGTCGATTGATTGATTGATTGATTGCAGCATCTAAGGCTGGTTTTAAAACCGATGATGTCAACTTTGTTGCAACGTAGTTTCCGCAAAAAGTTTTGCCACTGATCCTGCAAATCAGCGCAATTATAGCCGAGCAATTTTCATTCCCAGCCTTTGAAAAGCGCCTCGCCATTGACATAATTATTATCATACACCGATCACCTTAGGCTTCAGCAGCCTACCATTTGCGGTCCTATATTTTTGAAGTTGTGCATATATGCAAGTCAACAACGTACAGTATGTATGTGCTAATAGGTAGGCCTACGTATAAAGACGGTAGAGGACTTATACCATTGCGTATACCAACACGTGCACATATTATAGGCCTACGCAAAGTAGACTACACAGGTCTGTGTGTCTTAATATGCAGAATGCATGAAATTCTACATAAATAAACGACACAACGAAGTGTTATATATATTATATAGGGCCTATAGGCTATATATGTATACATGTATTGTATAGGCTATGCAGTATACAGTATGCACAAGAATTCGCATGTAAGCTAAAGCTTGCAGTGCTGTTGTACACAATACTAATTGACTAGCTATCAATCTATTTGTTTACCGTATACATGTACATCCTGCAGTTCGTTGCTGCTCACGACAAGATTCAGATGTGGATCGATCTGTATTCGATCGTTGATCATCTGACGATCGTTCCAACATTCGTCGGAGTCTACTACGATAGCAACTGGATCGGTTGGCAGTTCATTCTACAAATCATATGCATAATACATCCACATTTTGTTTGTTTGTATGTGCACTTGTTATAGCGCCCCTTCAAGCTCGCTACTCAGAGGCGCTCTCGACTGCAGAGCGGACACTGCATCGGAGTTTCACGCCGAAGCGCTGAGCAATTGCGAGTGAAGGACTTGCCCAAGGTCCCTACGCGGCGACTTGAGGTGGATTCGAGCCTCGAACCTTCCGGCTTCAAGGCAACGACGCCACCACTACACCACCGCGCCCCACATTGTATCCAAGGATACTGTTTTAGTCTGTCATCTTTACCTGTTAGTTCCAGGACTCATACAGTGTACAGTTGTACACTGATATGTTTGCCTTAAAATTCGTGTAAATAATAGGTTACATGAGCATATTAATAATCAGTATATAATATATAATTTTATAGTTACTACTACTCGTCGACGAGTCGCTAACCGTTAACAGTACTGATCTTCATTTTTGTTTGTTAAGCTATAGGCCTATACTGATTATCAATATGCTCTTATGCTCTTAATAACAAATGCGACACCAACATGTAGTCGTTCAACCCTTCCGAGATTCATTCATATATTTCGGACATTTATATAAGCGCCTCTTCAAGGGTACTTATTCAGAAGCGCTCCCGACCCATCCACGTGTAAAGAGAGCAGTCTTATGAGCAGAATAGAACGTAGTCCCAAAGGCTCTAGACATCAGACGCATCCTCCGTTCCACGGTGGGGGGGGGGGAGCCCATTCCAGGTCGCAGGGCTAGCGACAGAAAGCACGGCGCTGCGTCGAGGTGGTCGTATTTATGGCTCGTATTATAAGTGCTTTGCCCTAAGTGCTTTGCCCTAAGTGCTTTGTCCTAAGTGCTTTGCCCTAAGTGCTTTGTCCTAAGTGCTTTGTTCTAAGTGCTTTGTCCTAAGTGCTTTGTCCTAAGTGCTTTGTCCTAAGTGCTTTATCCTAAGTGCTTTGTCCTAAGTGCTCTGTCCTAAGTGCTTTGTCCTAAGTGCTTTGTTCTAAGTGCTTTGTCCTAAGTGCTTTGTCCTAAGTGCTTTGTCCTAAGTGCTTTATCCTAAGTGCTTTGTCCTAAGTGCTCTGTCCTAAGTGCTTTGTTCTAAGTGCTTTGTTCTAAGTGCTTTGTTCTAAGTGCTTTGTTCTAAGTGCTTTGTCCTAAGTGCTTTGTCCTAAGTGCTTTGTCCTAAGTGCTTTGTCCTAAGTGCTTTGTCCTAAGTGCTTTGTCCTGCCGGTGAGTCATAGCGCTGTAGGCCGTACAGGCGTGTATACACCCGTTGACTTAGCATTTATATTTTATTACTCAAAATGCGTCATCATAGGTTTGATTTGCTGTATATATATATATATATACACACATATATATATATACGCTCTACCACAGAATAGATAAAACGCTCAATCCAAGCTATGGCTATACATAAATTGCTGTCTGTTCTGCCTAGCTCTTCGTTTTCTTGTCGTCATTCATATTCTGCGAGTTCCTGACATTCTTCAGATGATCCACGTTCTGAAGGATAGCAATCGAATCCGCATCGTCAAAGCAATAGCAACTGTCTTAACCGTCTGGTTACTTGGAGCCGGAATGTTTTTCCTGGTAAGCGAATTCAGCTGCGATCTGTCCTATTCTATTCTATTCCACACTTCCCATTCTGTTCCCATAATTATTCTAATGGAGTAGTTTGAAGATGCTTTTATTGCAATAGTAAATTGGAATGTTATAGACTATATTTTATTCGCAGTCGTTTCGAGATGCTTGGAGAACTGTTGATGTTTTAACTTTAACTTCTTCTGATTGTGCTTCGTCCAATCGCATCGGTTGGAATCAGATCCGATCGAAATGATCTCTTTAAACCCAAATTCATTCTTATAACACACAGTGCGATCGTTCGTCTCTAATTATAGTCGACTGTAGTTCGAGTTTGAACGTGTTTAAAAAAGTGAGATTTTTGTACGAGCTTTTGATTCAGAAACATTGTTTGACTGTGTGTTAATTTTTTCCAGCTTGAAAACAGCGGCGACCCTTTCCACGATTACAAGAACCATCAAGAAATGTTTTTCGGAGAGAGTTTCTACTTCGTTCTTATTACGCTGACAACCATTGGTTATGGAGACATCACGCCTAAGACGGTCCTTGGTCGCGTCGCCGTCATCATCTACGTCGTCCTCGCATTGGTTAGACTGATCTAATCAAATCAATTCAGATTTTTTGTTCCCAAGTCACAACAATGTACAAGATATGACCAACATATAATCACTTATAAACCCATAAAGCTTATGTTTTATGCCGTTTTAAACGTATACAATATAGTATTACTATCTCATAACGCGCCTAAACAGAACAATCATGCACGAAAGCACGTCACTGGAAAGTCTAGATTCATTATAAATCTTAGACAAATAAGATATAATTTGCGCCGTATGAAGTTTGGAAGTTTATTCCATTCAGACTGACCAGTTAGCGCAACATTTTTCATAAGTTGATTGCGGGCAGCGGCGGGTCCAACCTATAATCACTTATAGGCAGTGGCGTAGCCAGGAATTTATGATGGGGGGTTTGGTGGTTTTATGACCTGGCCGGATGCCCTTCCTGACACCAATCCAACAGTATTACAGTAAATTAAAAGGGAATAAAGCAACAAAGTGAATAAAGTGAGAAAAACAATTGTTACTATAAGCAATTATTTCGTTTTTCTTATTTAAGTGGATAAAAAAACTTTTCCTAAGCCAATGGGGGTTTTAACTCCCGAAACCCCCCTTGGCTACGCCACTGCTAATAGGCCCACAAAGCTTATGATTCATGCCGTTTTAATCGTAGCCGATAGTAGGGTGAGTGGGGGCAAGTTGACGGCCGGGGCAAGATAATTGTTGCGCTATAAAATTATAGTGCGTGGCAGGAAACCAGTCTAACAAGATCTGGAATAAAGAACAAAACAAGCTCGTCCTTTTGGGGAATTGCGACAACGTGCTAAGATGCTTCGATTGCTGTTTTTTTCTTGAAATTAACGTTTCCTATCTACCTCTTAACACATTTCGTTGTTATAAAATAACGTTTATCTCAATCCCCATGAATGCAAAAAAATTGAGACATAGGTCGTTTTGTTAAGCATTTATTTTGAGTCGTTACTGATGTATTTTGTGTTTCCGAATCAGCAGCATACAAATCATAGCTCCCGAGTTTTGTTTAGAGCCCCTGTAGGGGCAAGATGGCGGGGGCAAGTTGGAGGAACGCGACCAGTGCCAAACCTGGTGACATGAAGCGTTTTCAGCCTATGAAAGACGTGGAAGCTTTATTTGCGACTTTTGTTGAGACTTCTAATAGCAACAGACATTGCAATTTTTAGATATTGACATTTTATTCAAGAAATTTATCTATCGTCTTTATCACGACTGAATTTCTTAACCAACACAAATTTATATAGTTTGAGACTTTTGTTGATAACCAAGAACACTACAGTGTTGTATACCTTGCTAATTTACTTAGGCCTAAATAATTTTTTCTTACATCTTTATTAATGCTGAAGGTTTTTAAACTAAAACAACCACAGTCCCAAGCTTTGGACCACCAACTTCCATCATTGAAAATAGAAAAATTGTATGTGTAGGGGCCTAGATTGTTAGCCAACTTGCCCCAAGCAGGCAACCAACTTGCCCCAGCACAGGGGCAAGTTGGCTGACTTTTATAAAATTTTAAAGTTCATTTTTATCAAACTTAGAATATTTTGTTATGCCTGATTTTGTGCTATAATGTAGGTGTTATCAATCAATACGTTTTGGAAAAAACCCAACTTTGTTGGCATCAAAGAAGATGATCAGAGGCCAAAAAACCCTTAACCCTGTCAACTTGCCCCCACTTACCCTAATACTGTCTCATGACTAGGCCTATAACTGTTTGCGTTGCCCGATTTCAATCATAAACTGCATAAAGTAAACAAATTTAAATGATAAATTGATCTCGAAACGATGGAATATAGACAAAATCTGCAGCACAAAAATGAAAAGAAAAAGCTAATAGGCCTATAAGAGTTTGCAAAGAAGTCGGTAGTCGCACACTATTTCAAATCGGATTCTCAAAATAGGCAAGTCAGAGCCGTTAGCCCAGCGGTTCCCAACCCGTGGCCCGCGGGCCAAAAGTGGCCCGCCTGGTCTACAAAAATGGCCCGCAGTATCTCAGTGAATTAAGAAAAATATATGTAAAGGAACATATAATTCTTTTCTATTACAAATTATTTTATTTGGACGTTAATAAATCGCATCAAACATTCTATGTTGATTCAATTATAACAATTTTATACGACTTTAGTTAATAAAATGTTAGCCTTGTCACCCTCGTGGCCCCCTAATGTCCTTCAACTAAGAAAAAGTGGCCCTCGTGTCCTCTAACTTAGAAAAAGGGGCCCGACAGTCAAAAAGGTTGGGAACCACTGCGTTAGCCTATCACTTCTACCTCGGTTGATTCTAGTGAATGAAACGTGCCTGATGAACATAACCGAATAGATGAAAGTGATGTTTGTGGTGTTAGTAGCCTATCCTAATCCCAAAAGATGGCATTATAAATAAAACACGAGAATACTGTAATTATAGACAGTGCTGTTTTTAAGGGAATTTTAGAACTCCACAACTTCTTCTTTCCCTTCCCATCCTCCATGGTAAATTACTTCCAATCGAGGGACAATTACATTTTTTGCTATTTTTCACTGTACATACATTGTAAGTGCTTCTACAACTGCATAAATACATTTATAACTGCACATTTTGTGTACAACTGCACGCTAAAAAAGCCCTGATTATAGAAACTGATAAGACTTGGTTTTGATGTGGGCACTCTGACATCAGGACGTATGACTGTTGCGGAAACTGAAGTATCTTTCAACAAGCTCAAGCAAATTAAAACTATCTGTTATGAAGTAAGACTGCAGACTGAACGGCCTTTCAACTGCTGCAGCCGAATACGATCTTGCAAAATCATTGAACTACGAGGATATTATAAATGATTTGCTCCATGGCGGTTAAATCCAGAAAAGTGGCATTTTCATGATTACCATAAAGTTGAAATTTTTTCCTTATTAATATTATTAATAACTGATTAAAAGTCATACTTTAGGCATGTAGCTTACATTATCGTACATTCTTATACCCACAGGTCCCGCACTCTTGTTATTTCTATTTGCTTTTAGCCTAAAGATAGTTTAGGGCCCGTGACTGCCATGCCAAGGGGCCGTAGGCGCAATCACGTCCTAAAAGTTGGGGGGACCAAATGAATCACGTCCTAAAAGTTGGGGGACCATAATGATAAAGTCAATGGGACCACTCAAAAGTTGGAGGGGGACGCGTCCCGTGGTCCCATAGGGTGGTTGTGCCTATGCCAGGGGCCAGGAATTTCTGTCGGCTGGCCTGCTTTAGGATCACATAATATCAATTTCAATTTTTATTAATGCGACTTCTTCGTTCTTCCTGTATAAATTTTTTTCAGATTTCCTGCTGTTGATTTTTATGTATTTTGAGTAGGGTTTTTCATTTTTACGGTTTGAGCACACTTTCATCATCCAATGCTTTAACATGCATGCCACTTTCGTATGCATTGAACAGAGACCTTGCAGCTGCCGTGTCGCCTAGTCGTCTAGTTTCTTATGTGCATTCCGGAAAATGCCGGTTATTGCCGACCGCGCAATTTGAGTATTTCAATGGAGAGTTGACTCTCAGTTAACCTTTTCATTAATTATCCTTTATGTGCTGGTGAGACGTTTTGTCATCATATAAGCTGGCAATAAATTGCTTTGCATTACGCCGAGTCAGTCGTGTATGTCTGAGTTTTTGTATTTATTCATTATTCATTTCTCGCATTTGCTATATTGTATAACGCCCCTTTAAGCTGTCTATTCAGAAGCGCTCCCAACTTCAGCGCGAACACTGCATCGGAGTTTCACGCCGAAGAGCACGAGCAATTGCAAGTGAAGGAATTGTTAATTATGTCTGTACCTGGTCTAGTTACCTACGCGGCGGCTTGAGGCGGATTCGAATCCTACGCGGCTCTAAGGCACCGAATTCACCACAACACCACTGCGCCCCGATGTATGCATGCATAACATACTGTGATACGACCTGAAGGCATTAGAAATTTAGTGAGGTCTGGGTTGAAATCGTTAGTGAGCTGGAGAAGAGTAGACAGAGACAGAAACAGAGACAGAGATAGAGACAGAGACAGAGAGAGTGCGCTTAAGAGAAGGAAGATTTTGAAATTAATCGGACACGTGGTTCGCATGGAAGTCAATGAAAATGATGAGCTGGTTTCTTTCCAATATGGTCTGCACAGAACGTGAAGACCCTGCAGGAAGGTTTGACTGTTTGTTAGAGACGATTTGAGGTGGTTGGGGATGTTGTACAGGACCAGACAGGAGGATTGGCAATGGACAGAGGCATGAGGAATAGTCCTGCACGCGAAGGACAAACTCCTGCACGAGAAGGACAAACTTCGAATATAAGGTTGAAACATATATGTACAAGATGTGAACAATAAAAGAATTCTAGTTGAGAAATTTCAAGACTAGTTCCAGATGACAGATAGGTCCTACATCGGATATCCCATCCCGTCTTTGCTATTGCTCATCTTCACTTAGGCTATGTCTGTAAGATTTTTAGACGACAGGTAGGCCTACACGTTTAAATAAATGATTCTCAAGTTGATTTTATGCAGTTAAAATTTATTCCGTAGGAACACACTTGTTAGCAGCTGATTTCTCAGTAGGCCTGTGGGCTAAAATTGAATGTTCGGATCAATGACATCAATGACACGATGAGCTTACTCGAGCTTTCCCCCTTCCAGACTGACTCTGATAACAGTCTTAATTGTAATTGAATTGTAATTGTAATTGAACATTTATATAGCGCCGCTCACAGATTCAGTGGCGCAAACTAATATTTGTGTACAGTCATGTGTACAATTATGTATTGATATGGGTTAATAAATCAACTTGAAACTTGAACGTGGTATATTAAAATTCAATTATTATGCAATCCTTTTCATTCGATCTGCTGGAAGATGATCATAGTAAGCTTTTATGTTAAGCCAATCATAAAAATAATTATTTGCGTCGTGGGTGAAAGGTCTCTGGACTGAGTTTAATACAGCGCTAAGTAGGACTACTTCTTGATCATAGTCCAAGTGATCGAATAGAAAAGAGACATAATTGAGTTTCACAGAGCAATTAAAAAATGCGTTTGACCTAAACGACGAACTCGACTTTGAAAATGCATTTACTGCGCATTGCTTGCAGATAAAAATTTACTGCACTGAAAGTCGCTCTCTGCGTAAAGAAGGAAACAACGACAACGACACGATTATGATGATGATGATGATGATGATGATGATGTCGTTGTTGTTGTTGTTGATGACGATGACGATGACGATGACGATGACGATGATGATGATGATGATGATGATGACGACGACGACGACGATGATGATGATGATGATGATGATGATGATGATGCTAATGTTGATGCAGAAAATGTTGGTCATGCAATGTAGCAAGAGTCTTGGAGTAAGAAGAGGCGTTTTATAGTTAAGGCCGTAGCCCGATTTTTGGGGGGTGGGGTGGGTGTTTACCAGACCGTGAACAAGGCCGCAAGCAACCGAATCAGCTGATTAAGTGGTTTGGACTTCGGAGAAGCGTCATGAGTTCTCATAGCGAGTTCTGCATGGACGATCAATACATTGCACACTGTGGTTCGTACATCATGTGCTTGTAAATGCATTATTTTATTCCTATATTATTACATTTGGAGAGGAGGATGCTCAAACACGAACAAACCTAGCTACGGCCTTGCTTATCGTTTACGAGGAGATTTATGTTAAACGGGTGAATTGTTTGTTGTGTACAGGCGATGTTTACCAGTCTCATTCCTGAGCTGGGACGAGCGATTGGCAGTCGCGAAAAGTATCGCCGTCCTTACAAGAGATCATACGCACGAAGGCAAGTTAAAGCAACAAATAATGTTTGTAATGAGAATTTGGTATTGTCCTATTATAGGGGTACTTGTGAATACTCCTGCAAGATATTTTCTAACAATTACAGCTCTAAATATTTAGCCACTTTGATTCTCATATTTTGTAACGTGATTGTTTTCAAGACATCTTCTATAAATATTTAAGCTTGTTTTCCTCTCCAGAAGAAATCCTTTTCTGATTCTTTTTTGATCTATAAAAAAGATCCACGCGACATAATTTTATATGTGTCTAGACAATACTGGAAAATCAACAGTAGTAGGCCTACTCGGTCGTCAAGAGTCGCATAAAACTTTTTGATATGAGAATGCGTGCACCACTCCACCATTGTCTAAGTTTACCTATACTTCTGGATCTAACTGCAAGGTTATAGACTAATAGGAAGCTTTTAACAGCGCTCACCAGACCGATATTTGGACAATGGGACAATGGTGTGTCTTCAAAAATCAAACAGATCATACGAACACCTGCAGAACTGCATTTTTGCTGCATCCACGAGTAATTAACGGTGCCATATATAGCCTATAATCTATTATATGGACATATACTCCCATCTGCAATCCAAACAATCTGCCAACTTCCGACGGGAATCCGTTGGCTCTTCGAGTTTGCGTGGGACCTCCTCTTGTTACGCTTTTTAATTTACTTGAATAATTATTTACAAATATGATGTAATAGTCTAGTTGCAAATGACATTTTTATTTCCCGCATTTCCTCTCTACTCAGAGGTGGTCCCCGGCTCCTGACTGCAGCGCGGACACTGCAATGGGAGTTTCATGATCAAGGCCCATATACGCGGCGGCTTGAGGTGGAATCGTACCTGCATGGAACCCTATACGGGCCCAATGCACCGAACCCAATACTACTCCACTACTACTCCACTACTACTCCACTGCTACTCCACTACTACTCCACTACTACTCCACTGCTACTCCACTACTACTCCACTACTACTCCACTACTACTCCACTACTAGGCCTACTCCCACTACTACTCCCCTACTACTCCACTATACTACTCCACTACTACTCTACGCGCCCCTGTGGCATTACATAGTCTAGCTTAGAGAAAGTGTTGTGTGAGGTAGCCTACCTAAACTTGCGCTATACACATGAAGTGTGCTGATGATCATTCGTATAGGCACATCGTCATCTGCGGTGAAATCACATTCGAAACATTGTCGACTGTCGTCAGAAACTTCATCCACAAAGACGCTGCGTGCAATGACGTCGACATCGTCATCATCGACCAGTAATTAATTAGACCTCCGACGATATATAATCGTATCGTAATAAAAAGTTATAGAGCGCCTCTATATTCCGGTGAACCATTCAGTGGCGCTCCCAGTGCGCAAGGTCGCGAGAGAATAGATGGGTTGATGAGAAAATCAAATGAGAAGGAGAGATTACAAGGTGGAAATTGAGATCGAGTAAATGAGGTTAGCGTATTCCAAAGAGAGGGAGAGAGTGAGAGAGGGACTAATAGGCCTACATGCATATAATTATAACTGGGGTAAAGGATCGAGACTGAACCATAGATGCTGTGTTTTGGGGAACTTGCAGAATAGTAATAATCTGAAGTAGCCTAATTGAATATAGTTCGATTTAATTTAATTATGTTTGTACCCAGTCGATTCTAATCCAGTTCAAGCTGGTATACGAATCAGCCTAATCTAGTAGCCTAGTCTTGTTTATTCTATAACCTAGTGTTGAGAAAGTAAGTAAGTAAGTAAGTAAGTATACCCTTTATTACTCCATTTGCAAACGCACAATGGGACATTGACAAATAATGCAATACAACACATGGAAGTAATAATACAGTGTAGTAATATATTATACATGAAAAGTGATGTAAAACAAAAACATTAATAAGTGTACAGCATTTTTGTAATGAAACCCCATTTCTTGTGAGAAAGTCAGAACGTGGAATTGTCAGGTTGTGTGAACGTGGACGCAAAGAGTTTTGTGATTCATGAACTGGAGGGAGTATTCTAAATCATAGAGTGCATGCCCAGGATTAGCTAAAACAGTGGGAAAATAGAGTGCGGTCGGCTTTGACGCACAGCTCTTCAAAAGTATGGAGTTGGAGGGCAAATAGCCAAGCTTGATAAGTTTTCCAATTTAACAGAATTAAGCCGTTCACGCTCGCTCAAAATTAGCAAATCCCCACCAAGCAGAAGAGGAGTAAATCATTCGCACTACAATGGTAGAGTTGTCTAGCATAATAGCTTAGCCAAATTTAGTAGGACTATATTCTATTGACCTTAATCTGGTCTAGTTAGGTTTATGTCAAATCTAGTCCAGTCAAAACTAATTTAATCAACTTAGCGCAGAGTGCATCACGTTAACACACAATAAGAGCATTGTTGAGTCATTGAAGCCATAGACATTGCAATGGGCCTATTATAGTGATTTTCTTGGCGTGAAACCTGATGTCGCGACCTTCGTGTGTGCGTGTGTTCAGGGCCAAGCC
The DNA here is from genome assembly GCA_949752735.1 of Lumbricus terrestris. Classification (NCBI taxonomy): domain Eukaryota; kingdom Metazoa; phylum Annelida; class Clitellata; order Crassiclitellata; family Lumbricidae; genus Lumbricus; species Lumbricus terrestris. The sequence continues at coordinate 39,228,000 of OX457037.1, read as the reverse complement.
TTCGTCCGAGCTGCAGGCTTTCTTCAGACGACGCTTCAATGACGTCACCTTCATCCGGGGATCCGTCATCGACATACCAACGCTTAAATTGGCAAAGGTATACTATACAGCTGTATTGAGATCTTTCAACATTAGATTCATTCTAAGTCCAAGAAGGCGGTGTGTGGTGAGACTAAGGGGTGTAAGTTGTGCCGTTTCGTTAACTTACATGTATAAGCAATGACCGTTAGTTATTAAAGTTTCACTACTGAGTTATAGGCCTATATGCTGTGACAATGTGGCATAGGCCTATAGGCTCTAGAGAGTCTAGAGTAACATCAACAGCTTTTCTTGATAGGCCATAAAGTGCCAGGTTCTAGTGTAGGTCTATAATAGCGGTCTATCTATAGGACACACAAAACATGGTATTTTGCACAGATGAAATTGAATTCGGTGATATATTTTTACGATTGCAAGTCATAGTATATATGTATACTGCCTGTTCAGAATATATACATATGCCTATCAATAAATATTAACTTAATATATGAACAGATTATAACAATTTATTATATGAATCGAATACAGCCATATGGCAGTTATGCAAGGCGTCATATAAAAAAATCACTATAGACTATATATAGCAAAATCTATGATTTCAATTACTCAGCCATATTAATTATTAGAAGAGATTGCACTAGTCTAGTCTTTAGGCTAGACTTATCTGATGTGTGTCACGTGCGACTTGGTAGGCCAACCAATCAGCAGCCGTCTTCATCCTGGCCAATCGACAAGCGGACAAACCGGAAGAAGAAGACTCAGCGAGCATCATGAGAGCCACAGCCGTCAAAAACCTGTCACCGGATATACGTATCATCATACAACTACTACATCACCAAAACAAGGTAGTTGTCCTATAAATAATTAATTATAGGCTCTCAGTAGATGATACTACCGTATGATACAACCATATGAGATACAGCCATATGAGATCTGGTGTTGATAATAAGTGTAAGTGTAAGCTCTAAACAGGAAACCACCACTCGAAAGTCAAGCCAAGGGCATCAGCTTATTCACTAGCGCTGCATGGTGATAATTTGATTATGTATTTGGTGTTGATGCTGTTTTTCGCCATCTCCACCACTACCACTGCCGCAGTGCCGCCGCTACTTTTTTCATCATCATCATCAGCAGCAGCAGCAGCAGCAGCAACAATAGCATTATCATCATCATCAGCAGCAGCAACAACAGTAGCATTATCATCATCATCATCATCGTCGTCGTCGTCGTCATCATCATCATTTTCATCATCATCATCATCATCATCATCATCATCATCATCATCATCATCATCATCATCATCATCATCATCAATAACAGCGAGTAGTAAGGCAAACCGACGGACATACAGTACACGTATGGAACATATTGCTTTTGAAAGTAAGCAATTTTCTTACAAAATATCTAGAATGATCTTAATACTGCTGCCATAATTGTCGTAGTTGTCGTTGTCGTCGTCTTCATCGTCGCCCCATTATCATCGTTCACATTGTCAGCAATAATAGCACTCACCAATAATTATTATCATGCAGCGCGAATTCTCTTTGTGACCAGGAGCAGCTGCTAAACATCCCTGGCTGGAACTGGCACCGTCAGGATGGCGATGAGGTGATCTGCATCTCTGAGCTGCAGATGGCTCTCATGGCTCAGAACTGTCTGGCTCCAGGAATCGTCACGATCTTCTCCAACTTGATCTGCATGAGATCGCCCGAGGTCTGTCTGTCTGTCAGTCGGCCTTTGCAATAGTAGTATTTCTACCATACTTTATAAAATCTCATTTATGAGGCACAAACGTAGAAATTACATAATATGATTAACATAAAATACAAGTCAACATTGTAGATAGGAACAGTTGCTGAACAATAGTTTAAATAAAATATAATTCACCATTGAGATAGGAATAGTGGCTGAACGTCTTTTAATCTTTGGAAGGTTCATAATGAACATTATTGCAAAGTGCAAGTAATATCATCATCATCATCATCATCGTCGTCATTGGCGTGCCCCTCTCTGGAGCGTAGCCGTTTCCACCGTCCGTTGCCACAAGTCTCTGTCCTGTGCTCGTCTCCATTCTGTGCTCAGCCCAAAGTTAAGAGGTCTGAGATCCGCCTCGACCGTTCGGGTCCATGTATGCCTTGGTCGTCCGGGTGGTCTCTTCCAGCCCCTTGGTGGGCCAGAAATCAGAGCTTTAAGTGCCCTGTCGTGATCCTGCCTGGGGTCGCACCGTGCGAAGTGTAATAATTGGCAAGTAATAGGCCTATTATATACATGCAACTGATTCTTCTTGTGTGGGGCGCGGTGGTGTAGTGGGTAAGTTCGTTGCCTTGCAGCCAAAGGGTTGCATGTTCGAATCCACATCAAACCACCTAGTGCATGTCCTTCACTCGCAATTGCCCATGCGCTTTGGCGTGAAACTCCGATTGTTTTCTGGCAATATCAGGAAGATAAAGAAAAAGTTGATACATGCAACCGAGAAACGATTTTGCATTTCGCTAAGCTGAAAATGCCGCTGAAAACTAAATTTAATGGTCTCAGTGATAGACTCATTGGATTGTTTCTAGTCGTCGGAACGTGTAGAATGGAAGAAGAATTACAACGAAGGTGCTGGGCATGAAATCTACACAGCATCTTTCTCAACTGAGTTCTATGGTCTGAACTTTCCTGAGGCGGTCGAGTTAGTCAAAACATTCATTTCTCAGTTCTTCTTTTCTTAATTCTTCTTTTCTTAATTCTTCTTTTCTTGGTACTTCTTTTCTTAGCTTTTTTTTATTTCTTCAGCTCTTAATTTTTCTATACTTAATTCTTCTTTCCTTGGTTATTCTTTTCTTGGTTTTTCTTTTCTTGGCACTTCTTTTCTTGGCTCTTCTTTTCTTATTTCTTCATTTCTTAATTCTTCTATACTTAATTCTTCCTCTTCTTGGTTCTTCTTTCCTTGGTTCTTCTTTTCGTTACTGTTCTTCTTTTAATTCTTCTGTTCTTAGCTCTTATTGTCCTAGTTCTTCCGTTCTTGATTCTTCTTCTCCTTTGTTCGTCATTTCAATCAATTCTTAATTCATTGATTGAGTGAATGGTTGACTAATTCGTTGCTTGTTGCTAGTCACTGTTTCTGTGCAATGTGCGTTGATTGGATGTTTGTTGAATTTGAGTGATTAACCGATTTATTTGGTTAGTTGATTAATTCGCTCATTCGTTCGTTCATCTGTTCGTTCATCCGTTCGTTCATTCGTTCGTTCATTCGTTCGTTCGTTCGTTCATTCATTCGTTCATTCACTTGTTCATTTGTTCGTTCATTCATTCAGGCAGTGATTCAGCCGTTCAGTCTGTATTTTATGCTTTGATGTTGTTTAGGATTTGCTTCACTGAATGCGGAGTGCTATTGGTAGCGGTGGAGTGCGATGAAGGCAATGGTCGAACAAAGCTCAAGGTCAATCCAAGTCGAAGCCTCGTTCTCAACTCAAGTCACTTGGGATTTTTTATTGCGCAAGATCCGGATGCAATAAACAGGTTGTCTAACTGCCAACTAACATTACATTAAAAGCACAATTACAATAATTACCATTTAAACAGTAATTTGTTCTGTATTTTAACAATAATAAAGCGATTTCTCAGCCATGTGCCTTTTTGGGAGAAAGAGGGCGATGTTGATGCGAGCTATTTTAGTAGTAGACCTAATAATAATAATTATGGAAATAATGATAAGTTGATAACAACAATCGATTATTACGAATGATTTGATGCTGCTGCTGTTACTGATGATGACGATGATGATGATGATGATGACGACGACGACGACGACGACGACGACGATGATGACGACGACGACGATGATGATGATGATGATGATGATGATGATGATGATGATGATGTAGACGACGATAATACGATGACAGCAATAGTAGTAGTAATGAGCTTAATCATTAAAAATATGCTAATGCGAATCCTAAAAATCACATTAGCCTTGGGTAAAAATGGCAATAATGATTCATCTACGAGGATCACATGTTCTTGTATTGACTTTTTTGTATTCTATTGGGTCATAATGCCTCTGTTGTATTGCATTGTTTCATCGCTATAGCGTTGCTAACTATCGTCGCAAAAGTATCTTATCAGTTACCAACCCACTGATGGAACTTCAAGAAAAACCATCCGTGAAGGGTAAGAGAACAATACAGTTGAATCTTTATTTTAAAGTAGCTTCTATATTGCCTTCATTTGCTATTTCGAACGACCCTGCTTACTGTGCTTAGTCAGTCGCTGATATATACGTGTAGGATATATAGACTTCGTGCCTTAAATTTTCTGATGACAGCTCACAGACGTTGATTACTCAGAATTCATAATATGGTCTGAAAGTGAAATAAGCCTACAAGGTGATAAGATATACGGAAAACTATTGATGTCAGTTGGCAAGATATCCAAGATTCGTGTAGCTTTCTGAGTACAAACGGCTGGCGGATGATTGCTCAAGAACGACTGACTAAATATTCGGAAAAAGCCTTAGGCTCTTTGTGATTCGTCATGGAGGCCTCCCCTTATGCTAGACCAGTAAGACCACTAAAGTATCGGCTGTATTCTTTTGTCTCTTCTTTTGTGTTTCTCTACCTCAGAGTTTTCCTTCCGCTTCTTCTTCTCCTCCTCACATCCCTAGTTCCTATCTATCTTTCTTTCCATCATCTTTCATTCACTGCCCTCTCCATCTTTCTGGCTGTCTGTTTCACTCGCTTTTGTCTCTTTTCTGTCTCTCTCAGTTCTTTACCTCTCTTTCTCTCTCTCTCTCTTTCTATCAGTTCTTTATCTCTCTCTTTCTACCTATATCTTTTGTGTGTGTCTCTTTCTAAAGATCTGCTTTTATGACATCCCGTCTCCTCTTTCTGTATCACTTTCTATGAAAGGTATTACATGCTCCTATAGATCTTTCTCGTATTCATATCCTGTTCGTGAAATAAAGAACATTTCTATGGCCGTCGACGACAGAAATTGAGAAAGTGCTGTCCATGCATGTCGTCTCTCACTGATTCTTTATAAACTCAACATTCTTCAACATTTGAGATTTTTTATCGACATTATGGTTCGTTTTTTTTATCTCAGTGGTCGTTGACTTGGCTGCTCCTGAAGATGACAACGTATTCGAATACTTGGGGGACGCCACCGCAGAACGGCGCAACAGGTAGACACATGTTTGAAATGGCTTAATTCTATGTTCAACGTGACATGTAATATTGAGATTGACATCCTCCTGTATCTTGTCAAGGGACGTGTCTTTAATTTAACTGTCTCCAATTTTCTTTCCATTATCTGTTGACACATGGCAGTGCGAAGAACAGAAATGATCGATGAATTAAGACTGTTTGTCCGCCTTTAACAATACATTTATTCCATGGTCCATCTTTGGCGCCCATGCTCCTAAGATGGACCGCTTATGAGATTTTTAATTTTTAATATAATTTTCATTCAAATTGTATCCACGTTTGTATCAATACCTAATCTATGTAAAGACCGTGTTGCATAATTATTTTCTCCTATGGACGGTCATCATTACATGGTCCATCTTTGGCAACCTTCACCTACCGTCAGATAGGATGCAAACACCACATAATTGTCTGCTGAAAGTAATTGTGGTCAGAGACTTAAGTTAGCAAATCAAACTTTCATTCATTAGCATCATAGATTGTTTACTTTACCAGTGTTTCTGAAGATTATACAAGTGTAGGTTTTGGAAGAGGAATGAAGCTTGCGCCTTTCGTATCTGCTTTCATCATTTTTCTCTTCGATACTGGTGTAATTTCTTCCAGGTAATCGTTTCTGCCAAATGTTTTATTTGTGAGTTAAATAATTTGAAGCTACCGACGGAGCGACGTTGGACTTACGAACAGTGCGAGCGACTTGTCCAGCAACAACAACAACCAGGATTTCGACTTAACAGAAATGCTCGACGTCACTGGAATGGTTCACTGGTGTCTCGGGAAGACACTGGAAGACGTCATGCTGGTACATAGACCTATGCATGGTATGGCATGGTCGGTTAATTAGGCAAGGCAAGGCACTGCGCGAGGGTGAGATGAGTGACGAGATAAGGTGAGGTAAATTAGGGTGAGGTTAGGGGAGAAAATATATAGAGTAATGCAGCTGTTAAGATGTTTTTATTTATTTATTTCTCCATTTCTACAGCGCCACTTCAAGCGATCACTCAGAGGCGCTCCCGACTGTAACGCGGGCACTACATCGGAGTTTCACGCCGAAGCGTCCGAGCAATTGCGAGTGAAGGACGTGCTCAAGGTCCCTACGAGGAGGCTTGAGGTGGATTCTAGCATACCCACTACACCACCGCGCCTCAAAAGATGTGGCTGGGTATCTAACCATGTACGCAGCACATACAGTCATACATGTATTAAGTATCTCTCAAGCGCAGTAAAACAGCAATTGGACCTAAGATAAGCTGAGCTTACTACCTGAGGTGTTTTTGCGGAAGAGTTTGAATTTTCCATAGACAACCATATGCATGTAGAATGACCTCATGCTCGGAACTTCGGGAAGGTACCCTGTACCGAGTTGTCTTGTGGTGGAGCAAGATCACCAGGTCACAACAGGTTGCTGGAAGCATCGCTATCAGCTCTGTTGGCTTGATTTCCATGGAACGTATCTCCATGATGCTCTCCGGAGTCCGGGTCACACTGACAATTAACGTACATTCACATTGTGCAGCGCGCGGAAAACCTAAGCATGAGCCCGCGCCTTGATGATGCATTCAGTTCACAGACGTAGTGCATGAGTAATCGTATATTGTGCATTTAATGTCACAGACGTAGTGCATGAGTAACCCTATATTGTGCACTTAATGTCACAGACGTAGTGCATGAGTAACTCTATATTGTGCACTTAATGTCACAGACGTAGTGCATGAGTAACCCTATATTGTGCACTTAATGTCACAGACGTAGTGCATGAGTAACCCTATATTGTGCACTTAATGTCACAGACGTAGTGCATGAGTAACCCTATAATTGTGCACTTAATGTCACAGACGTAGTGCATGAGTAACCCTATATTGTGCACTTAATGTCACAGACGTAGTGCATGAGTAACCCTACATTGTGCACTTAATGTCACAGACGTAGTGCATGAGTAACCCTATATTGTGCACTTAATGTCACAGACGTAGTGCATGAGTAACTCTATATTGTGCACTTAATGTCACAGACGTAGTGCATGAGTAACCCTATATTGTGCACTTAATGTCACAGACGTAGTGCTTGAGTAACCCTATATTGTGCACTTAATGTCACAGACGTAGTGCATAAGTAACCCTATATTGTGCACTTAATGTCACAGACGTAGTGCATAAGTAACCCTATATTGTGCACTTAATGTCACAGACGTAGTGCATGAGTAACCCTATATTGTGCACTTAATGTCACAGACGTAGTGCATGAGTAACCCTATATTGTGCACTTAATGTCACAGACGTAGTGCATGAGTAACCCTATATTGTGCACTTAATGTCACAGACGTAGTGCATGAGTAACCCTATATTGTGCACTTAATGTCACAGACGTAGTGCATGAGTAACCCTATATTGTGCACTTAATGTCACAGACGTAGTGCATAAGTAACCCTATATTGTGCACTTAATGTCACAGACGTAGTGCATGAGTAACCCTATATTGTGCACTTAATGTCACAGACGTAGTGCATGAGTAACGCTATATTGTGCACTTAATGTCACAGACGTAGTGCATGAGTAACCCTATATTGTGCACTTAATGTCACAGACGTAGTGCATGAGTAACCCTACATTGTGCACTTAATGTCACAGACGTAGTGCATGAGTAATCCTACATTGTGCACTTAATTTCACAGACGTAGTGCATGAGTAACCCTATATTGTGCACTTAATGTCACAGACGTAGTGCATGAGTAACCCTATATTGTGCACTTAATGTCACAGACGTAGTGCATGAGTAACCCTATATTGTGCACTTAATGTCACAGACGTAGTGCATGAGTAACCCTATATTGTGCACTTAATGTCACAGACGTAGTTCATGAGTAACCCTATATTGTGCACTTAATGTCACAGACGTAGTGCATGAGTAACCCTATATTGTGCACTTAATGTCACAGACGTAGTGCATGAGTAACCCTATATTGTGCAATTAATGTCACAGACGTAGTGCATGAGTAACCCTATATTGTGCACTTAATGTCACAGACGTAGTGCATGAGTAACCCTATATTGTGCACTTAATGTCACAGACGTAGTGCATGAGTAACCCTATATTGTGCACTTAATGTCACAGACGTAGTGCATGAGTAACCCTATATTGTGCAATTAATGTCACAGACGTAGTGCATGAGTAACCCTATATTGTGCACTTAATGTCACAGACGTAGTGCATGAGTAATCCTATATTGTGCCCTTAATGTCTACGAGTAGACCTATTCTATCCTCACTGTTTATTTTTGAACCGACATCGCTACACGTGAAAGCGTCTATGTGTACATTTAATTAAAAGATGATTATTCTCTCAGTTTGTTTGACTATGTAAAGATGAAATCATTTAGCTTTTACTACAATGCTTTAAGTGTACGTAGTGTGCAGGTCTTACTACTTCAGACTTTGTGTTAGCATTCATCGTTTTATTGCATCGTAATCATCTGTGTTTGTTTATAGGATGAGTTTTCCGTGAGGGAGTATGACTTCCAGAACCACGTCATCTTCGTCCTTCGCTCTGACCCTGCAGCGACGGATGGAAAGGTCTCTGGAAAAGTCTCTGGCCAGAATGTCGACTCTGATCTTCTTGGTCTCGGCAGTTTCGTGTCTCCGTTGAGGGCCAGTTCGTTGCATCAAAGTGAGCTGAAGGATATCATATTCTACGCGGACATGGAAACCATGGAAAGCGAATGGAAGCACTTGGCCAACTTCCCGAAACTCTACGTCTATCAGGTAAAGATTGTGTGTATGTGTGTGTGTGTGTGTGTGTGTGTGTGTGTGTGTCTCTCTCTTTCTCTCTCTCTCTCTATCTATAGGCCTATATATATATATATATATATATATATATATATATATATATATATATATATATATATATATCTCTGTGTCTCGCTGCGTGTGCCTTTCTCTGTGTGTTTCTGTTATTCACTGATGACTTGTGTAACGATGTCATTCTTAATGCTGTAGCTTCTATCTACTTCTATCGTGCGCAAGTCAAATGCACAATCATGACATCAGCCGAAGTCGTGAGATTAGATTAAAACAAGATTAATTTGGATTAGATTAAAAGTATTGTCAATTTCATATGATTCGATTGATTTATCTAACTTTCTGCATTGCGTTGCATTGGCCAATTTCTGTGGCAGCTGCGTTGAAAAAGCACCTGGTCGAATAAGCTAGATTTAATCAAGATTTCCTGATCTAGGCTAATTATTAATCTTCTATTAAACTGTCGTGATTTCACAATTAAAAAAATACATTAAACGGTTTCTTTCACTGCTGTAGCGAACCAGATCTATGCAGATGGATCTGAGGCTGTTGAATATTCATAAGTGCGCCATGTGCATCGTGACGTCAGTGAAGGGTGCGTCCATGATCGACGGAACGCTGGTGGACAAGAGGACGATCTTAACAACGATGAACATCCTTGGTCTGCAGAAGCTCGAGCAGAAAGTCAGCACACTGGGAGGTCGATATGTTACTGTAACAGAGGAATTTATACTCCGCCCCTATATATCATAGAACCGATTTGTAGGATGCACCTGTATGAACTCCACCACTGGTTGCACTCTGCCAGTGCCAGTCCCAGGTCCAGATAAAGGAGGAGGGCGTCGCTAATGGTCTATGTTACCACACAGTGACGTTAAACTGCAAATGCCACAACCACCACCACCACCACCACCACCACCACCACCATATTCCTGTATCTTAATGTGACCTGCAGCCTAATGAAACAGCTTCAAATAAGAACTTATAGTATCCTATATATAAAAATATATATATGTATAAATATAAATATATATATATATATATGATTCCTTATTTGAAGGATTCGTGGGGACATCTCTGTAGAGTAGGCCCTACCTTGTGCACTGTTCTTAAATGTATGGGTCTATCAGTGCGTCCCCAGAAACGTCTGGTGCTGCGTTTACTGTGTTTTGTGCAACCTTGATAATAATAACAGACGCCATGCAACATATATATGCCAAGTTTTCATGTCGGAAATTAAGGCGTTTATAGAATTAGGAAAAAATTGCAAAAAATTATTGTGCTATAATTTATATATCGTCATAATCAACAAGAAACTGGACAGCTTAGTGTGCCTTCTGGTGGTCATTTGAAGTGAATGCAATGTCCCTCGCGGAATTTCCTTTCAACCCTCAAATGAAAAAGGAAAGTTTGATTTCTTATTGTCACACCTCTTTCAATTGTCCAATGTTTCTTTCGTAGTGCTGGCTAATCTCGAAACGTTTCGAAAGCAGATTGCTATCGGATGTGACTTCCCAATGCTCGCCCAGTTGGGTAAGTATTAAAAAACTAGTAGGAGACTGTGTAGTTTGTAGGTCTTTAGTTGAAGACTTAGAGCCTTACAAGAAAATATTATAGTCAAACAGACATTGCTCGAGTATTGACATGCACTGTCTTCGGCAGTTGAAAACTTCCCGACTTACATATAGGCAAAGCGTAGGCCTATACGACACTAAATATATATAAATTATATATATATATAATTTATATATATGCCATCTATTTTTAAGCCAACACGTGAAACTTCAATATAGGTCCTATAGGGTCTAGATATTTTCGTTCCAATATCATCAAATGAACATGTAAGCTTTTGTATAGGTCTACGCAAACTGCTTTGCCAGACATGACTTAGGTAGGCTAACTGGTGACAACATGAGAACCTAGGCCCTCCTAGGGCAACGAATTTGTACTCGAAATGCGTATTATGCTATTCATTATAGCCTAGTATTCAAGATAGACCAACGCGTTGTCATAGATCGCAGACCATTTTAAGCAATGCAGAAGCGACGGCACTTCTTAACTCCGCCACTTGTTGCAATCTGCCAGTGCCAGTCCCAAGCCTGGATAAAGGTGGAAGGCGTCGCTAATGGTTTTTGTTACCACAAGTGACCGTTAAACTGCAAATGCACACACACACACACACACACACACACACACACACACACACACACACACTGCACTTCTTCGCTTCAAGACGTAGCACGATCGAATCACACGAATAGCCCTTTTAAAACTGAATTTCTGCTCGATTCTTCATGGTTGTTGAGATAAATATTTCTGTTGCAATTGGTGTTGACTGACTGAGTGACTGTTGCTGTAGAATCTGACGCCAGTATTCCTTACATCGATGATGACGATGATGACGACCCATCTGTTCCTCTTTACCTGACGACACCCTACGTCTGCGGCAGAGTTCTACTCACCAGCGTTCTCGATTCAGTCGTATCTGCGGTAAGTATTGTTTAAATAACCTAAGTAAGTTTTTTGATATATGCTTGTAAGCCATTTTTTTAAGCAAGTGAGTTTTTTATATGCTTGTAAACCAGAGTGCGTTTTGCATGCAGCTGGTACGTTAAAGAATATACTTACTTAGCCTACTTATTATTACTAAGCTTTATTTTTACTTCTGTGTATAATTTTACATCTCTGACCTGTAACTTGGTGCGGTATGTCTTTGAAATTAAACGAATATACTATAAGTATGCAATGCAAATACATATAAATCATTATTATATGCATATATGTGGCCTGATATTATTTACCAACACTGGTATAGGCCTATTCATAAGGTATAGGTCTATAAAGATTTGTACACCCACGATGTTCTTATTTCACAGTTACCACGACGGCTATATTGCAGAATAGTTGGTCTATATATAGTCGTGTAAAACATTTGAACTAATTGTCGGTCATAGATCTATAAGATTTGCTATATAGAGTCGTGTGGAATACAGTCCACATTCAATGCTGACATTTAACAAATTGACGCCTGTAATAATTTGACTTGCATGCATGTGTATAGACGTGCGTTTGATTTTGACGAAGGCTTTTCTAAACGGAAAAGTTCTGAAGCTGATCCGAGCTCTGGTGACTGGAGGAGAGAGCAGTGACCTGGAGAAGATCATGGCTGACGGAGTCGGAATCATTCGCCGGGCGACGCTGACGGACTACACGACGACGAGGAAACGATCGTCGCTGGATCTACTCAGCCTCTCCTACGGACCACTGGAACAGTTCCAGGTGTAGTAAATGTATATGCAGGCCTGTGTATATATTACACATTATGTATAATTGTATATGCTATTGCAGTGGTTCCCAACCTTTTTTGACTGTCGGGCCACTTTTTCTAAGTTGGAGGACACGAGTGCCACTTTTTCTTAGTTGAAGGACATTAGGGGCCACAAGGCTAAAATTTCATTAACTAAAGGCATGTAAAAATTTTATATTTTAATTAGAACAGAATGTTTGATGCGATTTATTCACGTGCAAATAAAATAATTTGTAATGGAAAAGAATTATATATTCTATCATGTCCAAATTGTCAATTTTACATGTATTTTTCTTAATTCATTGAGATGCCGACATTGCCGAGGGCCATTTTTGTAGGTCGGGCGGGCCACTTTTGGTCCGCGGGCCACGTGTTGGGAACCGCTGTGCTGTAGTATATATATATGCTCTCTATATATATTTATGCATCCATCTAATATAGACGTACGTGTTTGCTTTGCCATATTTATTTTCCTTTGCCTCATCTTTGAGTAGGTTTTTTAAAATTTGTAATTCTCTTTCAGATTATTTTCTCTGTGTTTACATCATAATCTACCTATGCTTAGACTAAGTCAGTTTGTATTTTACTTACCCGTATTTGCATTTTGAATCAATTCTTCGCCAATGATATTGACGCTATGACTTACATTTTAAATAATTATGTGACCAGAATCTATCAAAAGCAGCGTGAAAATTGTAGAAAAATTTCTGGGACGTAATTAAGACGTTGATTGAAATGGCGTTGAGGTCGGCACTGAACACTTTAATGTTAGGTCATAAGAAAATCTATGTGTAGAACCCCAAGTCTCCCGGAAATTCTCGCCCTGATAGAAGACTGTCTATTCTAGTACAGTTTCCTATTTTCTGGTAGGTTTCTTTCTGTTCGTGTGTCTTAACTATTTGTTTGTGAGCCGCAGTGGGTTGTGTTGGGTTCGGTGCATTGGTGCGGGAGAGTTCCAGGTTCGAATGAGGGCCGGAATAGTAAATGTGGGGCCCTGTTCAATGAAGCTGTGGGGCCCAAACCTAACAGAAGCATGACAAAATGACACACAAAACGTGTCGTATTCAACGACAATTCGTCTATTATTATTTATTCATTGCCTCCTTTTTTGCAATATCAACATGTCTTTTAATATTCCAGTCTCGTTTTTAAAGTATACACCTAGTCAAATGAGTAAATCCTTATGAAGCCAGGTGCAACTCAGTAAATCCAAACGGCGTCGAGATATATCCGAATGCAACCAAGTGCAACTGAGTAAATCCTACAAGGCAGCGAAATATATCCGAATGCAACCAAGTGCAACTGAGTAAATCCGACAAGGCAGCGAAATATATCCGAATGCAACCAAGGGCCACTGAGTAAATCCGACAAGGCAGCGAAATATATCCGAATGCAACCAAGTGCAACTGAGTAAATCTGACAAGGCAGCGATATATATCCGAATGCAACCAAGTGCAACTGAGTAAATCCGACAAGGCAGCGAAATATATCCGAATGCAACCAAGTGCAACTGAATAAATCCGACAAGGCAGCGAAATATATCCAAATGCAACCAAGTGCAACTGAGTAAATCCGACAAGGCAGCGAAATATATCCGAATGCAACCAAGTGCAACTGAATAAATCCGACAAGGCAGCGAAATATATCCAAATGCAACCAAGTGCAACTGAGTAAATCCTACAAGGCAGCGAAATATATCCGAATGCAACCAAGTGCCACTGAGTAAATCCGACAAGGCAGCGAAATATATCCGAATGCAACCAAGTGCCACTGAGTAAATCCGACAAGGCAGCGAAATATATCCAAATGCAACCAAGTGCAACTGAGTAAATCCTACAAGGCAGCGAAATATATCCGAATGCAACCAAGTGCAACTGAATAAATCCGACAAGGCACCGAAATATATCCAAATGCTACCAAGTGCAACTGAGTAAATCCGAGAAGGCAGCGCAATATATCCGAATGCAACCAAGTGCAACTGAATAAATCCGACAAGGCAGCGAAATATATCCGAATGTAACCAAGTGCCACTGAGTAAATCCGACAAGGCAGCGAAATATATCCGAATGCAACCAAGTGCAACTGAGTAAATCCGACAAGGCAGCGAAATATATCCGAATGCAACCAAGTGCAACTGAGTAAATCCGACAAGGCAGCGAAATATATCCGAATGCAACCAAGTGCAACTGAGTAAATCCGACAAGGCAGCGAAATATATCCGAATGCAACCAGGTGCAACTGAATAAATCCGACAAGGCAGCGAAATATATCCGATATAAATCCGACAAGGCTTCGGTATATCCGAATGCAACCAAGTGCAGCTGAGTAAATCCGACAACGCGTCGGTATATCCGAATGCAACCAAGTGCAACTGAGTATCTCGGACAGGCTGTCATCACGGACGCTTCCCGGAGCTGTTAAAGTTCTCTCCCCATTGAATTAATGCTAACGACACGAGTACCAGCTGGCGCATATAGTGTTAGGAATTGACGAATAACGGTGCCAGAGCTGACAGAGATGACAGGCTGCCAGGATTGACGGTGCTGAAAACTGCCTGAGTTCTCTGTCCTGTGCAATATATCAATATCATCACACTCATATTGCAGCTTATACATTCATACTGCACCTTGATGAACATTTTAGGTCTAAAACATTTTAAAGATTGTAATGCCTAAGCCAATAATGGCAGCAGGACCTAATTAACAAAATTAATGTGGGGCCCTGTTCAATAAAGCTGTGGGGTCCCCAACCTAACAGAAACCTTCCGTTTGGCAGATGGCGTGTGTAAATTTAGCCGTAGGACGTGGTGGCCGACTTTCGAGGTTGCCAACAGTTAAATTCGATTCCTGCTGTAGACTAATAGCTTTTGATCATTCGTTCATTGCTGATTGCAATCATACTGCGTTGTGTAAGTTTGAAATTAAACGAAATTTTTATTTTTTTATCTGAAACAATACAATTTTGGTAAGATGACAGCTTAAAATGCTGGCATCGCAATGCGGAAATAAAAAATAAAAAATAAAACTATTTCCTCAGAAACTCCTCCCCTGCCCGGCACTATGCGTATAGGCCTACGCGCTTCGGCGATCGTCCGTCGGACGTTCGTTTCTCTCCCCCAGAAAAATTGATTCCCACTAGGGGGCTATAGACACTGCTAAGTGATTCGATTTCTGGCCATTAAATTTCGATGTCCCACTTTCATGTTTTCGTGTTTTTGTTTTAATGTTTGACTGTTTCGAATGTAAAATTTCGCAGAGGTTATTCTCAGCAATTATAAGAGTTCGCTGGTCCTACTGCGACTGCGATTGCGAATGAAACAAATGTTCAGGTTAATGCCGTTAAACTCTAAGTCTAGTGCAGAGTATTGATGTGTGTAACTTCACTATAAAACTTTACTTCATCTTGCTTTTAACGTCATATAGATCTACTACGGTTCAAAGTAGAAGTTCAGAAGGGCATATTCCCCACTAATCCCTAGTCGTCAGGGGCTTCTTACCTTCGGTAATCGCGGTTTCGCGACTCCTCGCTTGCAAGTCCTCCCAGTGCCGGCGTTAGCACCCCCCACGCCCCCCGGTTGGGGGGGGCCTCAAGTTTGAAAGGGGCCTCCAAATTTAGCTGTTCAATATACCTATTTGTGACTGTATATTTCTTACACTGGGGTATTCACTTGGGGCCCCGGTCCGGTCTGTTATATGCCTCAACATACCATGACACTGCCATAGCAGACCTACTACAGATGGCCTATCTGCCATACTGATTTTTGGCGTAAGAAGAGGCTAGTCATTTAAACTAATCAGACCAGTTGATTCTACTTTCTCAAACACAGCGTTTAGCCTGTGACTTAATCTAAACACCAATAGAGTGAGACCTCAAAATAAAACCTGGGTGAGGCCCCCAAATAAAGCCTGTGTAGGGCCCCAGATGTCATTGGGACGTGTATGGTCTCAAGTTTGTAAGGGGCCTCTAGATTTAGGCGGTAATTATACCTTTAAAGACTTCATTCCTGAAACTACGCTCCAAATTATATATCGACACAAAACATACCAACTAATATTAAGCAAATCAATACAGCAATATTATTGTCCTTCAACCAAGGGCGTAGACTTAGGAGGAACCCCACAATTTGTGGTGGGGACGGATTCTTTATATTCTCCCAATATTTTAGAAATATTTCATGAATATTGTAATTATCTTCAGTGTTATCCACTGTCTATCCGTGATTATCGATTCTGTTAAGATGACAGTTTAAAATACGACCACTAGGCTAAAGCGTGGAAATCGAAAAATGAAACAAGGAGAGGGGACATTAATTTTGTTATTGAAGTCTTAAAACATGTCTGTGTGCACTAAAATTATGAACAAGTTTGTTCGGATGACAGCTTCAAGTGCAACAGCTACAGTGAACAAATTCCAATTTTTTTTGCAATTAGGAGGTGTCGACACTCTGAAGTCCTAAACCATGAATAACAGCATTGAAAAAAATGGAGCACTATTGTCACGATGACAGCTTAAAATTTTACCTGTAGGTCTACAGTGTGGAAATTTCACAAATTGTAACAACTGAGAGGGGACATTTATTGAAGTATTAAACCATGTCTATCAGCTCTTAAATTATGAGAATTTTAAGATGACAGCTAAAGGTTTAGGGGGCCTCAAGTTTTTTTTTTGGGGGGGGGGCCTCAGATACCCTAGCGCAGGCACTGAGTCCTCCGACTAGGAACTTCTGTTAGGTCCCCCAACATCTAGACCAGTGCTGTCCAACGTGCGGCCCGCGGGCCGCATGCGGCCCGCGAGGTGATTTCAAGTGGCCCGCCCGAGCTCGCTAAATTTTTGCACTTTAATTGTGTAAAATGAAGCAAAGGGTAAAGTCACTGGTCGAAATGAGCTTTTATTATTTTTATTGATTTTGTGACAGTTGCTGATTTGGAATGATATCAAGAAAGCCAATCCGAAAACTAAAATTACTCTCTTCTTTTTCTTCCTATAGGGTTAGGTTCCAGTATAGTGTATCTGGAGATTAACCCACGACTTCTGTTTTTAACAACTCCTATTACTGCACTCAACTAAACTCACTTCACAAACCGTTCACTTCTAGTCAGTTCCTGAGATCTGTCCTGAGATCTGTACAGAGTTCCAACACGTCTGCAAGTGACTGCGACCATTCCTTTCGAGAGATAGTCTAATTCTAGTTCTTAAGGATTAAAAAGAACCCATCGATAAGAGACCCAGGGACCAGGGATGACGAACGTCCATGTCTCGATTCTGTCTGGTCCGAGGACTATAGAGCTAGCCATTTAGACCGAGACTCTCCATGGCTTGGACGATTTTTTTATGAAAGTCAGAGAAGGAGGATGAAAATTCGCTCGAGTCATAAAGTGGATCTTAGCCAGAAAAATTGATTGGGCTACGTATACTGAAGAACTGGGCTGGCCAAACTGTGCTGGGCGACAAAACTGAGTGCGAGGCAGGGATTAACGACACCTTTGCCTTGCACATTTTGTGCTCAACTATTGTGAAGCATGACAATCGTGGTTTGTGCAGTATACATGATATTATTCATTAGTAGGCCTAGGCCTATTATTCATGTGGGACTCGTCGAACTCTTTCGATAAACCGCTCAAGACTTTCCTCTTTGGCCATTCCTGGGTCGGGAGCATATCAGAATAGTTATCTGGAACCTGCGGGATATAAATTTCATAGCAGATAGCCATAGGTTATAGATTGATAGATAGGTTACAATCATTCCATACGGTATTAAATTTCGATACTCGTTTCAATGTTAATATATCGATAAATTTTTGAATTTAGTGTTGTGGCCCTCCGCTTAAAAAATCTTGCTTTTGCGGCCCATGGTACCAAAAAGGTTGGACAGCACTGATCTAGACCGTGGTTGCGCCCCAGAACAAGACAGCCTATTCTATATAACACAGATGTATAGTTCGCGACGCTTACCAGCAAATGCGCAGTGGTCCGCGGTAGAAATGTCCCAGTCCCTTCGACGCTTTTCTTCTGGTTTGCCACGCTTAGTCATATCTTCATGAGAGCTTCATTATCCACGTTGGATCCGATGCTATTTCTGTTAGTTCGGCTTCGACTTTCATGTTTGGATTTCAATCGGTCGTTCGCTTTCTAAGTAGGAGTCCACTTCATTTTGTTGCTCGATCTTTGACTTGATCCTGCAGCAGAGTTTCAATTGTTTAGAGATGGATGAAAATAATGATCGATGATTGGATGTATAAATGGAGAGATGAATGGATGATAGATAAATGATTGGATGGATAAACAAGTAAGCTTACGTGTAGATGGATTAATGGATCAATGGATAAATAAACGGATAGATGAATTAGCAAATGAATAAATATAAAAGCTGTAGTCTACGCGAACGGATAGATGAATGGATAAAATAGCTTCTTGCCTCAGGCAAACACGTAGGCCTACGGCTTCGCGCGTTATGTATAGTATTGTATACGCGCTTGAAAATGCTGTGCTGGGATGCCGCTCAGTTCACCGTTTTCCTCGACGTCTTTTCTGATATATTTTAATCGCTTTTCCGTTATTTTCGACATTTTTCAACAGAAACTTAACCGAATTCTCCAAAACTGATGAGAAGTCAATAATTATTGTAAGAATAGGCCACGTCATTTTCCGATGACGTCATAATTATTTGGTATTGTGACGTCAAACGCCTTATAATTAAGAAAAGCAATCGCAAGGGGTGCAGTAGGTATAATGTTTATGCCATTAACTCTGTTGTTGCTATTCCATTTGGGTATAATAATTTTTTTAAATCTAAACTTCGCGTTCCCTGTTATAGGCCTAATGCACGTTTTATATGAAATTAAATTGTATAGGATCGAGTGCGCAGTATTGAAATTGCGAGCACAAATAATTATTCAGCCATACATGTGGGGCGCGGTGGTGTAGTGGGTAGGCTATGTTCGTCGCCTTGCAGCCGAAGGGTTGCAGGTTCGAATCCACTTCAAGTCGCCACGTAGGGACCTTGGGCAAGTCCTTCACTCACAATTGCTCAGCGCTTCGGCGTGAAACTCCGATGCAGTGTCCGCTCTGTAATCGGGAGCGCCTCTGAGTAGTGAGTACGGAGCTTGAAGTGGCGATATAACAAGTGCACATACATACAAACAGACAAATACATTGAAAGAACACGAATCTTTAGTTTTGGTTTTTCTCGGTTTACTCACTCAGGCCGGATTGAGAAATGTGGGGGAAATTTTTGCGGATCTTCAGCCGAAAATTCTGATGACCTGTTTTTTAGTCATTTGGTGGAAAATTTCGTAGAATATACCGAATATTTTCCTCAAAAAGTTGACCTTTTAGTCTTTTGGTTGTTGAAATTTGCTAAAAAAAAATTAAAAAATCGACAATTTTTTTCCAGCATGTGTGAGGGCCCCCTAAAGTGTGGGGCCCCTGTTCGGCCGAACATGTTGAACATGCCTTAATCCGGCCCTGGTTCGAATCCACTTCATGCGCACTTGCCTAGCAGCCAAGCTCCGATCTATCTTATGGAACTCTGTGTACCTGTGCTGTCCATCCTAGGCCGTAGGTTCCTTCGCTCTGCTACGCATGGTGACCTGGTTGTCCCTAGGGCTCGATATTCCACAGTGCTTCATAGTAGCTTTGCTATGGTTGGTCCGTCTTTTTGGAATAAGTTACCTATTAGTCTCCGCAATGAACTTTTTTGTATTTCTTTGCCTTTTTTCCGCAAGCGTTTGAAAACCATTTTCTTTGATTGTGGTTAGGTGTCAGGTCGGGAGCGCCTCTGAGGAGTTCTCTTGAAGTGGCGCTATATAAATGTACAATTACAATTACAATTACTTCAAACCGCCGCGTTGGGATTCTGCAAGTCCTTCACTCGTAATTGCCCGCATGCTTCAGCGTGAAAATCGGATGCAGTGACCGCGCTGTAGTCGGATGCGCCTCTGAGTAGGGAGAACCTGGGGGCAAATGCAAGAAATAAAAAAGAAGTTTATGTAGTCTGACGCTAACTTCTAGGCCTCCTTGTGGTAGTGTAGTGGGTATGTTCGTCGCCTTGCAGCCATAGGCGTAGGAGGCGGTTGTCCAGAGGGGACTAATGCCCCCAAATTTCGGGCAAATGTGCTTTTGGGCAAACGGGCATAGGAGGATTTTTTCGGGCACACAGCTAAATCTTCTGAAGATTTGTGCGAAATGACTAAAAAAGGACATCAGATATTTTTTGCGAAGGTCGTCAGAAATTTTTTACGGTTTGAAATCGAAATGAATGAAAAAAAAGAAAAAAGGGATCAGAAAATTTGGTCGATGAGAAAATGTCGGCGAACTGCGGTCTGCCAGAAAATTTTAACTATACTTTTCGGGCAAAAGTACAAATCTTTGCCCCCCCCACCCCACTGCCGAAATGTCCCCTACGCCTATGCTTGCAGCGGAAGGGTTGCAGGTTCGAATCCACCTCAAGTCGCGTTGGGACCTTGGGCAAGTCCTTCACTCGCAAGTGCTCAGCGCTTCGGCGAGAAACTCCGATGCAGTGTCCGCGTTGTTGTCGGGAGCGCCTCTGAATAGAGAGCTTGAATGGGCGATATATAACAAGTGCACACACAAACAAACTAACAAACCTTGGTTTGTTGCAGCAAATACCATCCTATGTCACAATCGTTAGTATCGTTGTTTGTAGAAAAGCGTCAGTTATGGTGAGCTGTTGGTGAGTTCATTGCGAGTCTTTGGATTGCTCTGTCTCGGCGTTTATCGTCTCCTTGAACCAGATTCAAAGGATCCAAAACGACAGAAGCGATACGTCATTACCAATCCTCCCAAATCGTTCAAACTGATTCCGTCTGACAGGGTAAGTTAAAGTTTACACCCAAATTGACCCAATTTTTGCATCGCGGTTTATAATATTATAGCCTTCTATATTAATAGGGAGCGTAGGCCTATAGGCAAATGGGAATATCCTAAGGAGGAAAGATTTTACGAAGAAATGAGGTAGGGCCTACTTTTTCTTTGTGAGTTGCAATTCACTGTCACTCATTGGTTTCTTTTGACTTAGTGAACCTGATATATATACCGTTCTGGGTCATCATCCAGCGGTCTCGCAAGAGTTGACAAACTATCCAAACTTTCTGTTTCATTAGTGTCCTCTGGCGAACAGAGGCGTAAAATGAGCGCTGTGGCCGCACAGCGTCCTTGTAAAGACGAGAGCAGTGTAGCCTACATAGGGCATAATTTTATGCTAAGCAAGTGAACTCGCTGATTCGACCTATATACGTCTTCGTTCGTACCTCGAGATTTTTCATCTGCCTTCACGTCGAAATTGCATCAAGCTTGATGTGATTAAAACTTGTTCATGAAGCGACCAACCCTCGGATGGTTAACGGCATGGACATTAATGTGATTAGGGGTTGAGTAATTTACTGAAGTGGAAGTATGCTTTAAGCGAGGCCGATTTCATTATTTGTTTATTAGAAAGGTGTTTGCGCATTCAGTAACTTAAAAAATGTCATTTTTCACTGCCTTTCTGACGATGTTTGAATTTTATATCCTATATTGTAATTAACACCATTAATTTATCATCCTTCTACGGTTGAACTCCCTTAGTTTTTGCTATAATTATGGTAATGCCATTTTGTGATAGAACACGTAATCTAGACTTTAACACAGTTCCTGTTTACTATTTCAGATTTATGTTCTTCGTCCATTTGATCTGAGAAGTTGATGAGGCGGATTAACTGTCGCGAAAGAAAACCAAAAGTGCCAACCAAAAAACAGTCTACAAACTCAGATTGTCAACATAATTATTGACTCCAAATCTTTTTCTACTGGCTTGCTACAAACAACGCTTGCCCAGTAGCCTAGTAGCCTACGACTCGCAACTGTAGATAGCAAACGACTTTTCACTGTTTCATTTTTTATGGCCATAGTATAGCAAGAGGTTAAATTAAAGGATTGTCTAAACATATCTTAACAGACAATGGATGAATACTTTTTCTACGTACGCGTTTTATTGTCACGTATCAATTGAGCGTCTGTCAGGCGCAGTGACTTGAGTTCACGAATGGCGAAATGGCGCAGTTAGGCTACGGTAATGCATTCCGCATAACAGGTCAATCGAAGCATGTGAAAATGTTGAATAAAACAGCCGCAGGCTACTATTTTGAGCTGCAGCTTCCAGCATGTTGACAAACAGATTTGCATGCGAGACTTTTTCGAGACCGAGACTGTGGGGCCGACCGGCCGAGACTCAAACGGTATAGGGTAAGGCTCATCAAGACTGAAGCTTTTCGGCATTCAGTCTACAAGGTACATATACCACGGTTAGCAGAAAAACAATAAAAACAACTTGGACTCGTCTACTGAAACATTTTTCTTTCAACGGTTCATGTCATTGCCAGGGAGATGTCACTGAAGTCGGCCTATCAACTGGTTAGCATACAGAAATCAAAATATTTCTGGCATCATGAAATCTTCTCAACGATTCTAAGATCTAAGACATAAATAAATTTGCGGCATAAATCACCGTGAGAAAGAAACCAGACGCCTTTCTAGTTTCTAATCGTTTTGCCTATGATGGCTTCATGCCAGACGCCAGACCATCAATGTAGACTTATAATAATTATTGATAAATTGATGTAAATAGGTAACCCTGTTTTGCGGAACCATATCTTCCTTTCGGTTTAGGCTATCTATTTACAACCTGCATACGAATTTGTAAACTTGTATTGCTTTGTGGTGGTGGTCAATAAAGAAGATTGACTGATTGATTGATCGATCGATTGATTGATTGATTGATTGATTGATTGAGTTCTTTATGAGACATTTTATGATTTTTGCGCTGATAGCCTATAGGCCTATAGAAAATCGAAATAAAGTAGAAATTGCTCTTTTCAATATCTGATTATCTGTTAAGTTAAGAAGGCCGTTTTCTAAACTTCCAGTGTGCTTAGCGCTTCCGATTGACTAGTTATCACATCGACACAGGACAATTTTATATAGCGCAGAAGTAAAGACTGACTGCGCGAGAATTGCAGCAGTGACCGCCTCTATAAGAGAAGTAGAGAAGAAGACATTCATCACAAGACAGTTTTTAAAAAGTCATCAAATGATCGCGAGAACAAGACCGGAAAATATATTGCTAAGAAAAATCGAGAGATTAAAAAAACTATCTCGAGACGTGACGAGACGTTCACTGTGATTGTCGATAGGGCCTATGTAGGCTAGCAGTCAACACTGGGATACGGTGACCGCTTCATGTATACAATGCACATGTGGGGCGAGATGGTATAGGCAGGTGGGTGTGGTGCCTTGGAGCAGGTTCCAGACTGGAATCCACCTCAAGCCGCCGCATGGCAAGTCCTTCATTCGCAATTGCCCGTGCGCTGAAACTCCGATGCAGTGTCCGCGCTGAAGTTTTGAGTGCTTTTGAGTAGAGAGCTTAAAAGGCGCTATAAAACTTCAAAAAATAAATAAAAATAGAATAAAAAATAACATGTATGATTTTCATGGTAACGAAAAGTACATGTAGGCTAAGCTTAAATCTATGTATGTGGTCAATCGATCGAAGACATTAGCTTTTATTGAATTTCTTGACATTTCCAAAGAATATCGGGCGTAGGCTATAATTTTATTGGTTTTTAGAGTTTTATTGACTGATTTATTGACTCTTCGTTCGCAGGCACGACTGAAACGTATCTCATAGCAACACACAGCACCAGCTGCAGCTACAGCAGCTTTCACATGGCATCGTATTAGGAATGTCGCAACGACATCGATGCAGAATTAAGTGCCTACATTATATTATATATGCGTGTGCGTGTTTGCATAATATGTATATACAGGGTGGGCCATAAAAAAGTAACTCCCTAAGGTTTTTTGCCCATATCTTGTTGGCCAGAAGTAAGAATTTCGAAATGAAATTTTACAGGCTTATTTACACGATGGCCGGATTTCATCAAAATATTTCAAACAGAACAAAAGGTATATCACTTTTAGTGAGGACACCCGCCGGTTTTTGACGATTCAAAAACGCGACGCAACAAAAAGTTGCAAAAAAACAATTTAATTTTCTGGCCAATATCTTGGTCAGAAGTAAGAATATTGAAATGAAGTTTTACGTGCTTAAAGACAATTCATATTTACACATGATGGCCAGATTTCATCAAAAATATATCAAACATAACAAAGGTTATACCACATTCAGTGAGGCCACCACCGTTTTTTGACGATTCAGTAGGGTGACGCAAAAAATTTACAAAAACACATTTTTTTATTAAGTCTCATCTCAAATATTTGTTATCAAATAGCCTTGATTTTGCCAGATGATCATTATTATTAGACCTACTATTTAAAAAAAACAGGGTACCAGCGTAGCTGCACGTCACTTAGAAGTCACTTAGCAAGATGACAATCAAATTGGTAAAATTAATAAGGAATCTGTCAGATTAATCAAAGAGACTCAAAAGAAGTTTTGACACTGGTGGTGGGCACATTGACTGCAAGTTGTGAAGCACTACCAAGTTCATTTGACAACAGTTATTTGAGATGAGACTTAATAAAATCGTGTTTTTATTACTTTTTGTTGCGTTTCGTTTTTGAATAGTCAAAAAACGGTGGGTGGCCTCACTAAAAGTAATATAACTTTTGTTGTGTTTGAAATATTTTGATGAAATCTGGCCATCATGTGTAAATATGAATTGTCTCTAAGCATGTAAAATTTTATTTCGAAATTCTTACTTCTGGTCAAGATAGTAGCAAAAAACCTAGTTTTTGTTGCGTTTCGTTTTTGAATCGTTAAAAAACGGGGGGGGGGTGGCCTCACTAAAAGTGATGCAACTTTTGTTGTGTTTGAAATATTTTTTATGAAATCTGGCCATGATGTGTAAATATGAATTGTCTTTAAGCCTGTAAAATTTAATTTCGAAATTCTTACTTCTGGCCAATAAATGGGCAAAAACCTTAGGGGGGTTACTTTTTTATGGCCCACCCTGTACATAACCTATATACACGGTGAACGGAAAACCGAACCTCTACTTTAAATAGAGAAATTAACACCAAACTTGAAAAATATTATTAAGAATAAAACTATGTTTATTCCCAGCTATAAACTTAACTAGTTTTTATAATTATAGGCCTACATTATTCCAGAAACTTTATGTAATTTAAAATGCCTCAAACAGCGGTTAGAGCGACTGAACTAACGGGGTCAACAAGTAGGCACGACTTGAGCGATCAAGGCAGTTATTGATGCGCTATCCGGCAAACTTGATAGGCCTACATTTCAAATAGCCTAGACCTTAATCTTGTGGATTATAAAATAATTATGGTCTGTGATGCAAGTAAATTTTTACAAGACAAAGGTTCGCGATGTCGGAGAACTACGTCGGTGCATACAGGAATAGGACAAATTTTATCAAGCTGTAGGCCTAATCGATTCAGCAATTAGTCAGTGGCAAGCGCGTCTTTGGGGTAATTATCTGATTCTTGTCCTTTAAACTGAAGTTTCTCCATATTTTATTAAAATGTACAAATTATTACACAAATAATTATCGTAGCAATAGAAGAGGTTCGGTTTTTTCCGTTCACCGTGTAACGGCGTGTATATATCCATGTAATCTTTCTCTCTCTTGCGCCTTGACTTCCTTCTGAGAAAATCATCCACTGAAAATACCAACTGTTCCGCTGGAGCAGTTGCTCACACAACCGTCCATTTTTCATGACAATTTTATACCTATAATAACCTGTCTATACATAATGTACAATTGTATATGTATGCACATTGCATATATAATTATAATATATATATATAATATGAGAACATCAGGGTGTACTGTGTTCCCGTCTCCAGTCAGTCAGATCGTCGTCAATCCTTGCGCTCTTGTGGGGACTCGATGGTTCCGCGCTCTCTTACATCGATACATATATAATATGAGTACATTAGGGAGCTTGATGGATGTTCCCATGCTCTTGTACATCGATGCAGGCCCACCGTGCCTTCTCATGCATAGGGCCTTCCAAGGGCGGATACAGAAATTTTCGAGCGGGGGCCAAAGTCCTACGGAGCTACTCATGGGGGGGACGTCTACTTTCCGAGCAAAATAGCTGGTCAAAAATAAAGAAATTTCTAAATGGAGGGCCATGGCCGGATTGGCCCCCTGGATCCGCCCCTGGGACCTTCCTACTAGAACAGTATCACCTATTTACAATTCGCAACATTGCATCGCATGCAGCTTGGAAACATTCTCAACATTTCTTCAATATCATAGCATCCGTTTAGGTCTGCTCGGTAGCCACATTAATGACCTTCAAAAGAGTATTGTAAGGCGCTACATAATGGTTATGGCCATATACAGCATACGTGTATAATAATATTGTTGGGTTCACTTGCTCTAGTCTAGAAGATGATGAGTAATACTCAGGTCCGTAATGTAAAATAACATCGATTTATTCAATAACAGAGCAGTCTGACAAGGAGTAGGTTAACGTTACCCAAAGCTGACATGAAGTACGACCGATACAGCTGATTCGACAGAGCTGACGTGAAGACACACCAGGCTAACGGAGCCCAAAGGAAGACGGATGTAGGCCAGTTCACCAACGAGGTGGGACGGCAATCGAAGAAGACAAACGTCGTAGAACACGAACCACACGCCACGCTCAACAGGAGTCGAACACACACCACAGAGTAGACCCACGACAAGAAGCAAGCCCCCACAGTAGTAGCCCTTTAAATAGGCCCTGCCCTTCCCTCAACTCCCACATAGTCAAGGAGAGTCCAAGTAAGGAAGCCCAGAGGGGTAATAGGTAGCTAACACTCACATACCCCCCCACCAGAACATGAGGAGTCCAACGGGGACGACGAACTATACGAACAATGCTACGCCTAAATGCAAAATCACTCAGTACAAGCCATTACACGTACTAAGCAATTCAGCAAGACTTAACTAAATAATGCATCGCACTCATAAATAACGTAAGAGTCCGATATAATCATGATCTGAATACACAAACTTCATATAACCCAAATCATCAGTTCACACGTAATCACGATATATATACATACACATCAATAGTTCAAATGTCCCAAAAACTATATCTGAAACACAAGAAAAAATTTGGACACCAACTGGTGTATCAAAAATGAACCAAAATGTATAATGGTCATCGGCACAAGCCACCCTACACTACAGACACACTGAAGAGTTCATTGCCGAAGAATTCCGTGCTTTCCTTTTATGACAGAACGTTCCATTGAAACTGTTTCTGGACAGTGTTTGACTTTTCCTGACAGAATGTTCCATTGAAACTGTTTCTGGACAGTGTTTGACTTTTCATGACAGAATGTTCCATTGAAACTGTTTCTGGACAGTGTTTGACTTTTCCTGACAGAATGTTCCATTGACATACGACGAGGATAGACGTACCAGAGAGCATCTCTAGCACGCCCGACGACTCCGCTGTGAGGAGACAAGTGGAGACACTGATTGACGTGTGCCCTCACCCGCTCCCACTCACATTACGCAGATGGACGACTCAGAATGTCCGGCAGAACATTCCATTCGCCTGGACGATGTCTAATGTCCAAGTTGTACTGTTCAAGCTCCAAACTCCATCGCAAGAGCTTCATATTTTTGTTCGCCATCTGATGGATGAACTGCAAAGGTTTATGATCGGTGAACACCAGGACGACTGCGGATCCAAAGTAGACACTAAAGGCCCGCAAGGCGACCATCAGTGCCAGCGCTTCCTTCTCTATGGTCGAATAGCGAATCTCCTGCGGCAGCAGCTTCCGACTCAAATAGCAGATCGGGTGTTCCAATCCATCCTTCATCTGAAACAAGCACGCTCCCAGACAGAATTGAGAAGCATCAACACCCACACAAAACTGTTTAGTAAAGTCAGGAGGTATTAAGATAGGTCTAGAAGCCAGACGAGATTTTAGATCAAGAAAAGCAACCTCCGCTTCCTCATTCCATCTAAAAGGAATCCCTTTCTTTGTCAAAGCCGTGAGCGGCAAAGTAATATCAGAGAAATGAGGCAAGTACCTCTGATAGTATCCCGCTAATCCTAAGAAAGATTGCACCTGTTTTTTAGTAGCAGGCCTAGGAAATTTCAACACCGCTTCCACCTTCTTCAACCTTGGCTGAACTCCGTCAATCCCAATGTGATGACCCAAGAAATCCACAGACGCATTAGCAAAGACACATTTAGCCAGATTCAGAGTTAAACAAGCATCAGCTATTCGAGATAACACTTTTCGCAAATGAACCAAATGATCCGACCATGCTAAGCTGAAAATGATGATGTCGTCTAAATAAGCATCACAAAACTCATTCAATCCATTCAGCACTTTCGTAATTAACCTTGAGAACGAAGCCGGAGCATTCTTCAGGCCAAAACTCATGTATTTCCATTGGTAATGCCCTTTCGGGGTGACAAACGCAGTTAACGGAACTGACTCCGGATGCATCGGGATCTGCCAGTAACCTTTAGTCATATCCAGCTTTGTTATAAACCGTGACTGACCCACTCGATCAATTAACACCTCCACCCGTGGCATAGGAAATGGATCCGGAACAGATAATCCATTCAGTTTCCTGAAATCTGTACAAAGACGATCTGTACCGTTGGGCTTAGGCACCAAGACAATCGGAGCTGCCCACGGACTCTCGGACTCCTCTATTATCCCCGCTTCCAACAACTGATTCACCTCTTTATCCACCCTCGCCATTTTCTCAGGATTTAACCTGTAAGGGTATTGTCGAACAGGGCGAGCACCTTCAACCAAATCAATTCTATGAGACACCATAGATGTTTTACCCGGTACTTCACTAAACACATGTGCAAAGTCATGCAAAACATCCCGCAATTCCGCACGACATTCAGCAGACACTTCACATTGTAAGACCTTATCCTCTAAAGTCACATCATTCATCCTCACATCCGGATTTACCACCAACACAGAAGCCACCACCTCCTCATTCGGTTGCTCATACACCACATCCATACGATCCACATAGCGCTTCATCAGATTCACATGTACCACCCGTTCCGTTTTTCTTCGATCCGGGGTACTCACTAAATAATCGACCGGACCAAGTCGACGTACAACCACATACGGTCCACAATATTTGGTCTGTAAAGGTTTACCCACCAACGGAATCAAGAGTAAAACCTTTTCACCTTCCTCAAAAGACACAGCACGTGACTGCTTATCATACAGTTGCTTCGATTTACTTTTCGCATCAACAGCATTTTCACCAGCAAGTTTCAATCCAACACGCATACGTTCACGTAATTGTAAAACATAGTCAATCACGTTCTTGCCAGACACTTCATGTACAACATCTTTCGCCAACCATTCTTCCTTCATCAATTGCAACATGCCACGCACATCTCTGCCATACATCAAATCAAAAGCAGAAAAGCCAGTACCCTGTACCGGAACCTCTCTATATGCAAACAAGATCCACGGCAACATTGCATCCCAAGAACCCGGATATGTTTCAGCCAACGCCTTCAACATATCTTTCATAGTACGATGAAAGCGTTCGCACGAGCCATTCGTTTGTGGTCTATAAGGACTAGTTTTCAACTGCACAATACCACATTCATGCACAAACACTTGCATCAAATCAGACATGAATTCTGAGCCACAATCAGATAACAATTCTTTCGGAAATCCGAAAAGCGAAAAAACTTCACACAAACATTTAGCCACATCCTGCGCCGTATG
Source organism: Lumbricus terrestris (assembly GCA_949752735.1). NCBI lineage: Eukaryota > Metazoa > Annelida > Clitellata > Crassiclitellata > Lumbricidae > Lumbricus > Lumbricus terrestris. The sequence continues at coordinate 39,197,958 of OX457037.1, read as the reverse complement.
ATTCTTCAACGGAAACGCAAATGGAAAATGGGAAGCCAAATCAATGACCGTGAGAATAAACCTATTCCCCGTTCCCTCACATACACTCAATGGGCCTACGATATCCATTGCCAAGCGTTGAAACACTTCCTCCATTACAGGCATACTGACCATGGGCGCCCTATAATTTCTGTTTCCTTTGCCTAAGCGTTGACACACATCACATGAACGACAATACTCACGAACGTCTCGATTCACATGAGGCCACCAGAAATGCTTCGTCAACCGATCCAGTGTCTTTCTAGTACCCAAATGCCCAGCCGCTGGTATATCATGGGCCACATGCAACAACTTCTGTCTGTCTTAAGTCACGAGGCACAACTATTTGTACCACACCCATTCCTAATGGTGTACACTTCTCCTCCCATCGACGCACCAAGACCTCGTCCACCAACGCATACGGTTGTACACGCCCACCGACAGACACCGTCTCGTCTACTTGTGCATACAATGGTCTCAATTCAGGACACCGGCGCTGGCGCAATATTAATTCCTGTCGGCTAACATATAGCTCCGATCTTTCTGTCACAACAGATTCTGTCGCTGCAAATAAACTCGATAAGTCGCCTTCATCGAAATTCATTCGTTCAACTTGTCTGTCAATTATTTCACCTGGCGTTCGCTCTTGGTCGGCCGACTCCGTACTTTGACCCACTATCTCCGACTGCTCGGGCGCCGCTTCACTGCACACCGCCGTCTCCCTCTCACTCTGTCTCACTGCATGTGCTCTAGCCTGTGCACGAGTCGTCACCGCGACCTCCAACACCTGTCCTGCCAGCGCTGTATCATTACCCACAATGCAATGCACCCCAGCCATTGGAAGTGAATTCATTAGACAGCATAACACCTCACCTTGAACAAATGCACAATCAACATTCACTTTCACCAGAGGACATTCCACAATAGAACCAGATATACCTCTGAGTAATCTCGTTTCATTCATGTGTACAAACTCATGCTCATTCAACCATTCATTAGACACCAAAGACTGCAGCGCTCCACTGTCCCTCAAGAATACCGCCTCCTTTCGTGCACCCTCATCATCAATTACACATCCAATCACACAAAATGGTGCATACAGTTTATCAACAGATTCAATTGGCTTCGGAAAACTCTGTGGTTTAACAGGCGCCGAAACAGTCTGAACCAAACCCACAGGTTTCGCACCCCTCCAATTTTCCATTTGAGTCCCCTCCTTTCGTTTTAATTTCCAACAACTGGCCTTCGTATGACCTGGCGCTCTACAAAATGCGCACGTGACCGGTTCCCCAAAACCAGTGACGTCATCATTTTCCCGCACAGGCTTATTAAACCCATACGTTCCTCTTTGAGGCGAACGTCGACCCCAATTTGTATCACGACGCGTACCATCCTTGTACCCCACGCCTTGACGCTCCCATACATCTTTCTTCTCACTTTCATCAGATGAGAATCCTCGTGTACGGTCGAAAAAATCCCTGCGGAACCCCCCAGAATAATGGTTCGGCCCCTGCTTGTATAACACTGCATATTCATCCGCTAAACGTGCAGCACTTGCCACAGTATCAGGACTCTTATCTATCAGCCACCTGTGTACTTCAATAGGTAACGCTTGTACAAACTGCTCCATGAGAATTACCTCTTTAAATTTTGCTAACTCCTCCCACGAGTTTGTACCCTCAATCCATCTCTGAAAAGGACTCTGCAGTCGAAATGCATAATTCGCATACGTTTCCCTCGGTTCTTTTCGCAACCCCCGAAATTTCTTTCGATAAAATTCCGGAATACGTTCGTACGCCGTCAATAGCGCACTCTTCACAATATCATATTGGACGCACTCCTCCAACGATAAAGCCGCAAAAACTTTCGCCGCCTTCCCCGACAACTGTGGCTGTAGGAGGGACGACCATTTTCCCATCGGAATTTGATGCAACGTCATTGCTTGCTCAAACGCCGCAAAATAATGTTCGATATCGGCCGAATCAAATTTTGGCACAAATTTCAGAGCTGCCCCAAAACGCAAATCCTCATTTCCATGCGCTGGTCGTTCGACAGCACCACCTCCTTCTATCCTCCGTCCGTCCATTTCTAATCTCTGCTTCTCAAATTCCATATTCATTCGTTTCTCCTCCATGTCAAATCTCCTTTTCGTCTCCTCTGCTTCAATCCTCAATTTATTCTCCTCTCTCTCTGCTTCAATCCTCCATTTATTCTCCTCTGCTGCAATCTTCAATTTATTCTCCTCTGCTTCAATCTGCATTTTCTTCTCCTCGAATCTCATTCGCTCCTTCTCTCTCTCCCACTCTCTGTCCTCTTTTAAGTGCAAGCGCTCTAACTCGGCCTCCTCTTTCTTAGCCTGTGCCTTAAGTTTCCAAGCTGCACTACCCAATTTCGGTGACAATGGTTTCATAGCCATTCTCCTCACCTGTGACCTAGACACGTCCTCCACTTCCTCACCATATGTCTCACTCACCAGTCGAAGTGTGTCACTTGGTATGTCTCTGACACCCCCAAATTCAGGAATTAACTCCTCCTCTAACGACGCCATTTTACCTCTACGCCCTGTCGACTATTCGACGTGCAGACCAACGCACAGCGCAAAAAATTCACCCACGACAGCTCACTTCAAAACTGTCTCGACCAAATTTACAAAACTCGCAAAACTCAATGTCGCAAAACGTCGAAATTTCCCGCACTAATTTTCCCGACCTAATTCGCCAAAAACAACAACCATTGACCTGTCTTCACGGCCAACCACCATATAACACTTTTCCAACGGAATTACCACCGTACTATTCGCTAAATTTCACGGAAACAACGCCCCTTTTTTGACGCAAATTTCAAATTATCGTGAAAAAATCCCGAGAGACCCGGGTTCACTTGCTCTAGTCTAGAAGATGATGAGTAATACTCAGGTCCGTAATGTAAAATAACATCGATTTATTCAATAACAGAGCAGTCTGACAAGGAGTAGGTTAACGTTACCCAAAGCTGACATGAAGTACGACCGATACAGCTGATTCGACAGAGCTGACGTGAAGACACACCAGGCTAACGGAGCCCAAAGGAAGACGGATGTAGGCCAGTTCACCAACGAGGTGGGACGGCAATCGAAGAAGACAAACGTCGTAGAACACGAACCACACGCCACGCTCAACAGGAGTCGAACACACACCACAGAGTAGACCCACGACAAGAAGCAAGCCCCCACAGTAGTAGCCCTTTAAATAGGCCCTGCCCTTCCCTCAACTCCCACATAGTCAAGGAGAGTCCAAGTAAGGAAGCCCAGAGGGGTAATAGGTAGCTAACACTCACAATATATACAATTATTGTATATTCAAGCCGACAAAACACGCAGATAGCGAGACGTGAGTGACCCTCAGAGCAGATCTGTCTTAACCCAAAATTGCAGGGTGTCGGTGTCACGTGACAGAGTCCCTCCCTTAAAATTCTCCCCCCGGAGACTTTATTTCGAAACAGATTCTTCCCCGAAGGATCTGTTCCAGAACAAATTCGTCCCCGGACAGTATATTCTGAAATAAAGTCTCCGTGGGGGAGAGAAAATTTCCGCCGTCCACGAAATAAAGTCTCCCCCGTTCAGCGTAAAATTGGCTGCAGTTGCATCAAATTTAGAGATGAGCAGGTTAAACGGTTAGTTTACGTTGCCAGATTATATAACAAGAAAACATATAATACTTTTACTTCAGAAAATTTCTTCCAATACAGAGTTTCAGCCAGGGGGAAGATTCTGTTTCGGGGGGAGACTTTGTATCGGGGGGAGACTTTATTTCGTGACACCGGCCTTCATCTTGTGACCTTTATCTGACCTATCAATTAGTGACCTTTCGCTGAGTCTCACGTTTCAGCAAACAACTATACGTGATTACGTTCTAGCCATGCATCGCCATGCAGTTGCCATTAGCAACGTGCACTAGGCAACGAGCGATTCTTAACTGCCGCTCTGTGAAGCGTGAGTGAGATGAAACAAACTGAAGCATGATAGAGATTGATCGTTGAGATGTGATATATACGCAATCAATGACTTTGCTTCATCACGTTCGGCTTTACTTATACTAACACAACGGTTTCAATGCCTCACATATAGCGATGCAACATTCTTCGGTTTGTCTGTCTGTCTGTCTGTATGTCTGTCTGTCAGCATGTCTGCATGTCTGCCTGTCTGTCTGTTCATCCGAGATACAAGCCAACTCGCCTTTGAACGGTACACCCTATAATATAGAGACGCAATAATTATAGCTTAAAAATTTATTAATAGAATACAAAAGAAACTCTTGCAAAGTAGTACAGTCCTTTAAAAAAACGGTTAGCCTTTTACGAATGTAACCGAGTCTATAAAAAGCTGACTCAACCCTCACAAATGTAAACCAGCTCTTACAAAAGTATGCGAACCCACTAGATTTGCGCTAAATTTGTATACATTTGTAAGAGATTCAATCGAATATATTTCTTACTCGCAGCTTTTTTTAAAATAAAAACGGAACGCCATATTTGGCGTCTCACTGAAACAATGTGTTCAAAATTCACTCTTATGCTTTGTACTTACAGTTTCTAACTTGCATCAAACTCTAATGTTCATACTTCTGATCAGAAAACATTATATGTATATATATCCACTTATATATATATTTATATGTACATATATATTATGACAGGACCTGGCACAAATCAATTGCGCACAACTGCATTGGCCATTTACCTTGTCTGTTTGTTGACCTTGCTCGCTGGGCTTCCATGTCCACAGTCGAGGAGGAAGTCCGATAATGTTATTCGGTGAGTACCGTGAGTTAGTAAGTAAATACACTCATGGCGAAGTAGCTCGCAAACGATGGCGGATATTTGAAACGGCATTATAGGAAAACATGAGAACGACTGAATCATTAAGATTGCATAATCGACCGACTGCTGCTTGTCAAACACAGACAGATTAAATGCGGTGGAAATCAGACGCACCGTTTTTCTGTCGTATAGAAAAAGTCCATTGAAAAATCAGAGTGCGCTACAAGACCGTAGTCAGGATTGTGCTGCATAGGGAGGGGAATGTTTGCTCGATCTTCAGCAGCTTCACGTCATGATGATGATGATTAGATCATCGTCGTAATCTAATCTATTGTAATAAGAGCTTCA
>OX457037.1:39101095-39192595 GCA_949752735.1 Lumbricus terrestris | reverse complement strand
ACACACACACACACACACACACACACACACACACACACACACACACACATTTGTCTTAAATATATATATATTTATATTTATGCTTCGCTACTTCTTGGTATTTAAGCCAATATAAGCGTTCCAGCATAGTCTCATTTCCATGACAGATATAAAGAACGAACGTATTTTATATAAACATAAAATTATGAATGAGAGCAAATAATAAACTGTCTTGTCCTGGTTAGAATGGCCCAACTTTTGCAAAAGTAATGCGAGATGATAATAATAAATTACGATATACGAGATACCGGTAAGTGAATGGAAGGATTGAATGCGGATAGCAGCCATGATAAACAACTATTGGGGTTCCACGGACGCTCATCGTGAAGAAATCTCTGAGAGAGGTGGCCATTACGAGAGACTACTATATATATATATGCACTGCTGCAGCTCTCGTGTTTCCGAACCACTCATCATTTTTAATTGCAGTACAGTGGGCGTCGTCGTCGTGTTAATGACCGCGGAAGATTTTTCTCCTCAAGTCATTCAACTTTTATGAGAAGCTGACAAAGCGCTCTCTTCGAAGAATTCTCTTTCATATATATATATATATATAATTATATATATATAATATATATATATTATAATTTATTTTGGTCGTGGATCATTAGTCAACACTCATACAGCTTCCTCTCTTTCCCCTGTTCTTCCTCTCTTCAACCTTCCTGGTGTAAATCTGCTATAATTATTATGAGATATCGCATTGACCACCGCGGTCGTCATATGACTTCAGATGAAAATTATGCGCTTACTGCTTGTAAAAACTAATTATGACTTTGGAACCAATTTATGAGTTTGCAACATGTTCAGATTCATGTAAATGCGCCAGTTAGTCTGAGTTAGAACTTGTACCGGTACATTAAAATAATAGCAAAGCCTATATATCCTACTGGCATTAAATTTTTTTAAAGCTATCGTTCACAAGTTAAAAACAATGCTCTAAGTCATGTATGAAATCCATGGGACAACTCTTCACATTGAATTGGAATCCTCCACATCACACACACATTTATATATACATGTATAATGTGCGATATTAGGCCTATGTGTGTAGTCTATAATATTGCCAGTCGCTTTATTACGGTTAAACACATACCGTAGTAGGCCTAGTATTGTGTAAAAATCTTTAAGAGATGACATGCATACAGGTTCATTAATCACGTTCTAGTCTGTGAACAATCTAATCTGTAGCACAATCCAATCCAGCCAATCATAGTCAGGGTATCATTTAATCTGTAATACAATCAATGCTTATAATACTGACCAGTTGGTTGCTTTAATAAGCTTTTTTATTATTGATTTATGCCTTTTCAGGGACGCTATAGACTTCAAATGAAATAAATCTCTCTCCATTCCATGGTAAATAATCGATGGAAATCACAGCAGATGGTCTGGCAGCAGGTCGTTCGTCTAATTGACTAAAAGCAGATTGCAGGACGCCGATACTATTGACGCCAGCTGCACTTCTGAATTTCACTGTAGACTATTCAGGCAGTTGATACGAGTGATGCGGGTTGATACGAGTTGATACGAGTTGATACGAGTTGATACGAGTTGATACGAGTTGATACGAGTTGGTAGGAGTGTCCTTTGCCTCGACTCCAAACATGGCAACGAAAATCCTGTTTATGCAGGTTGCTTTCCTATATCCAAATACGGAAAATATTTCCTGGCATACTCTTCGCAACGCTGTATCCTTCATCTCTGCCGCCAAGCAAACACCGCTTGCACCGAATTTCGCCGTACAGCAAACAGTCGTATCTAAAAAGTTGGAGAGACCAGCCGCATGTGAATCATTCCCTGTTTTGTTTTTGTGACTCGTTTACTCATTGTATTTCCGCAGAAAACGCAGAAGAAGCACAAACATAGGCTAGGACAGAGAGAATGGCCCAACACCGCGCCTTTGCCATAGACCGTTCTGTGAAATGGCCTCACTCCCTCTATCCGTAATAAGATCTTATTACATGGGGTGTCATCTTCAGTCCTTAATTCGCTGTTTTAAGTTTTTCTTATTTCCTCCGGGCTGTCATATGGTAAGTGCTGTAAGAGGTGCTTCATAAATTCTCATATATAGCCTACAATACAATACAATACAAAACAAAACAATATAATAAAGTCCTCCGTTTCTTGTGCTTTTTGATCCTGTTATACGGTTGGTGACCTATCGAAAAACCTCATAAATGATATATAGTCATGCGCTTGGCTATGTTATTTTTGTGCGCCTTTAAATTTGTTTGTGACTTATAGCTAGCAATGATGCTCATAATGTCAAATACAAAAGACTGTTTGTTGATAGAGAGAGTTGGAATAATCGAAACAGAAATTAGGTCAAAACATGTATACACATAGGCCTATAGCCTAAGTGTGTCCCAAGGTTCTGCAGCACCCGGACCCGCAGTCTTGAGAGACCCGCAGTTTTGAGTGGCCGCAGTTTCTTTATGTGCGTAATGGACCGGCGGGTTGTCAGAGGGGCGTTGAAAGGCATACTCATTGCAAGGAACCCGCGGGACCAGCCTTGATGCGGCCCTGCGTTGTATACTATGTATAATTGTATATATATATATACTATATATATATATCGTCTGCTTCTTAGAGTGCAATGGTGCTAACTCCATTGCTAAATGCATTGGAGTTATAACCATTGCACTCTAAGCAGACGATATATAAGAGGCAGAGAGGGAGATTCGTGTACAGTATGAGGAAACGAAAGAAAAACGTGCAGACTTAGAAGACCGCGTCCATGCAGTTAAAGGAGATTAACGGGTGGTCGGTCGTGTGATCGATGAACTATGGGAAGCCATTTCAACCGGTGAATGAAGAAGGAAGACAACAAAATGAAGATTCTGCTCAATGTGAAGTCCATTAGTTGGCAGTGAAACTGTAGACTAATGGGAGAAGTAAATGGTATAGATGGGCCAAAAAGTATCGACTTGATGCCCCGAGCTTCTGGCAACTGATGTGAGGCCAAAGAGACCGAAGCAGGAAGGAAAAAGAGACAGGCCTACTCAGCGCACTAAGAAAAAAAGCCTGGATAATAAAAAATAATGGTCCACTTAGGTGACAGAGGACAGAAACAGTGATTTACTTAAACAGACAGTCTAAAGTCTAAACAGACATACAGGACCATGTCTTATCCATTAGGCACAATATATGCATTATGCCTAGGACCTACGAAAGTAAAAAATAAGCGATTGAGACAATAAATGTAGGCCTATTCACTGCCCCAAAAAATCGAAAAATGAAATAAAAAGTTATTTAACCTTAAATTTCGCACCGAAACAGATAAAGTTAGCCAAAAGGGCCCAACACATAAAAAAGCAATTTCTCTGCAACTATTTTCTATAGTTCCACAAAGACTTCTATCGACATTTCAGCATTTTCAAGAGGGAATACTTTTCAACAATCCCTGATAATTGTGCTGAAAAGTTTTCATTCCTTCAAGAATTACAGCTGTTTCAATACGTAGCCTATATATACTATTCCGTATTTTCAAAATTCCATAGAAAAGTGGACTGTTACCTGCAATTTTCAGTGTCAAATATGTTATGACATCACTTTTAATATCGACTACAGAATTCTGACAAACAATTTATCTCAAAGAATGTTTGAGGTGTCCACCTTCAGTTTTTGTACAATCTCGAACGCATTTTTGCGAAGTTCAATGTGGCTTTATTGACTGAGTCGCTGAAGAACTGAACATTATGTTATAATGGAAAACTATCCCAGAAATTTTGATCGACCTCGACTAAAAAACCGTCAGAAAATTTCGCCCCAAAGACAGTCTTCCTCAGCGTGTAACCTACTCACCTCAAAATTCGTGGTCGAGAAAAACACCCCCCGAAATAAATTCCTGCCTACGGCCTTCAGTCAAGCATTACCAAAACAATTGATTTTGATCAGTAGGCTTAAGTTAATATGAATTTTTTAAATCCGGAAATTTTTAATAGTCAAACTTCTAAAGAGTCACTCATATGCCATAATATTGCTTTAGCTTCGGGGCATGGGTGGAGACCTAGGGGGGAGGTGGACAGGGGGACGGTCCCCCCAATGGAGGTTTTGGGGGGACGGCCCATGCATTTGTCCCCCCCCCCAATCGTTGAGCGTCACGACAAAAAAGGTCATCAACTTTTTTGGCGGCGAAAATACAAAATGATTTCGCTGGATGACAAAAAAAGTCATCAACTTTTTTGGCGGCGAAAAAAAAATTTCGTCTCCTCTGCCCAGTATGTTGTACTGGGCAGAGGAGACGAAATTTTCTATGTCATTTATGTGCAGTTGAGAAAATTCCTAACAATAAGCCCGTTTTATAATTCCAATATTCTTAGCAATTTTGGACGAAATAGCTTCAATGTGATCTTTCCAAGACAAATACTGGTCTAATATGACACCTAAAAATTTGGTTGAGGCTACTTGTTTAATGGACTGACCATCAATGCACAGATCGCTTACATTGCTGAAATAGATCTTTCTATGGGGACTAAATAAAATATAAAAGTTTTATCAAGGTTTATTGATAATTTATTGGCGCGAAAAATTTAGTCTACATTAAGAAATCTCTACGAAAGATGCACATGTTCTTAATTCCCTGCATTGCAATGTTAAAGTTCTTAAATGCCACTAAAACAATTGACCGTGGCCATTTTGTTTTGCCAGTCTTGAAAAAATTCTGCGCCACCCCCCCCCCCATGAAGAAGTAGGCCCTATTTTGTGATAGCCTATCGTTTTCTTCATTTTCTCGCACATTAAAGTGTCCCATAAACAGAAATTTCTGGAACAATATTTGTTATGAGCATAACAATTGTCATGCCGTAACCTGACGCGATCGTGAAAAACATGCAATGTAAAAATGTAGTTATAGGCCTATTAGAGAAATATTGGATCCCTTTTGCCTGCGAACCGTTTACTTGTGTGTTGCAATGGACAACAGAATTGACGTCATAATCATGTAATGAAGAATTTTCGTCTGACGCGCTCTGGTCTCCATGGCAACCGGACTCAGATCTCCAATGGACATCTCTAGAAGTTCTATCCATATACTATCACTCTGATACGATGCTGCGCTCGTGAATAAGCTGGTTGGATCGCCTTGCATTAGAGTTGCGCTTTTGAATTGTGATGCTTACGGTTACTATACTGCAATACTTTTCCCATTGTGCACGGCAGATCGCAAGTAGTAGGCTATAATGTGGCTTGCAGCGTCAGAAGTCAAAGACTAATGCAGACTTTGTATTATTTTCTTTTGCTGACATTGGTTGTTGGTAGCAGAAATTAATCTTCAATGCATATTCTACGGGTCCAATGGTCTACGGCGAAAAGGTTTGCAGTTACGTCGAATTGTTATATTGTATGGCACTTCAGATATGTCATTTCAATTCAAATATCAATAGTTTTAGCTCTTAATTGTCTGCATTAACATTTCACAATTCTTACAACTAATGGTACAGGGAGTTCAGCTCAGCGTTCGCGCAGCGATTGTAGGCTATTGCGGAGATGACATAATATTCCCACGGACAAAAGAGTCTGAGAAACGCCGAGAAGGTACTCTAAAGGGCATGGGTTTTACAGCACGTAGGTAACGTGCAGGGGATGTCATCTCTGCCCTGTAGATCATTTGTTTTATATTTCATTGATCGATCCGATACATTCGCATGTACCTACAGAAAAGTATTCTGCGGCCCCCTCTAAAAGGAGTCGGAACTGCATATATAGTAGATCTGTGTGAGATGTAATACATCCTTTCTCTGTGCACTTGGCAAAGATAGGTTTTTCAAATTCTAATTCCTTCTGTCTTGCTAAGCGAAACTATGAAAGGTGACTAGGGCCTACTGAATAGCATTTGCTCATTGCAAGGATCCGATTCAACTTTGCAAGGTATTGCGGATTTGGTTAAGTATGATCATGCCACTCACTTCATTAAGAGTCGTTCATTCATTTAAAGAATTTATATAGCGCCTCTAAAAGGAATCCACTCAGAGAGCGTTCACAGTCCAACCACAGTGCTAGCCTACAAGAAAGTTTTAAGGAGCCTGTAAAACACTAACGAGTCAACCCTAGTTAGCAGACGCATCTCCAACGGGGAAACTAATTCAGGCAGATGAACCAACAACTATGAAACACGACGCTGACAGGTTGAGGTTCCAACTTCCAACACAATAGACCAGCAGCCTTCCCCGCTAGAGGCAGATATAGTGGGCTTGGCTACACCGGTAAGGCCGCGCGTCTGTACGCAATTCATTCTGTGAAAGAGCGTGAGAGCCGCGGTTCGATTTCCGAAGGTGGCTATTTCAGAGATTCAAAATCTCGGGCTAGCACGGTCCGTCCACGGGGTCTAAATGGCGTGGAGACACTAATCATCCTCGATATGACAGTGTCGTACGTTAAACATGTTGTTGGGTTCAATGGCCGTCTACGGGGTATGATTAATAGAATAAGGTCCCAATTTGGATGAAATAAACATCGATTTATTCAGAAGCGAGCAAAATATACAGCGTAATAAACAAAACGTTACCGTCTAGTAGATACGAAGTCGAACAGACCAGAGAACTCAGTACGAACGACAGCACGGCAGACAAGGCTAACGGAGCCAAGGAAGACGGATGAACGGCCAGACCGCCAACAGGGCGAGACGGCGACGTAGAAGAAGGAACCCGCAGGTTAACTCGCATGACCACGAGGAAGAACCACCGCCAAACCGCTCAACAAGAGACAGGAACCACGCTCACCACACACCACAACGGAAGGGACCCTATGCACGACCGCAGGCCCTTAAATAGGCAAGGCCCTCCCACGCACCAAGTAAGAGAGAGTACGGAAGAGAAGACGGGCCGTAGACATCTAATGGCTACATATCCCCCTCCCAAAAGCTTGAGGAGTCCTGAGGGGACGACGAAATAGAACAGCAAACGCTACGCCTACCAGTCCACAACAGAAAGAATCGCCAAGTACTATATCATTACAAGTTAACGTACTAAGCAATTCATCGCACAATGCATCGCAACAACTAACGCAGCACAACACTAAACTACTGCATTATTATAAACAATCAACTAAGAGTTCATACAATGCAAAGCTAAATACAGAGTTCGAATTATATAAACCTGAAAAGCAAGAAAAAATTTGGACACACACTGTGTATCAAAAATGAACCAAAAAGTATCGTTGGCCAAAGCCAAATAAGACTAACGCTTAACAGAGTTAACCCCCTCAGCTCATCACAGAACCGAGTCAACAAACAAGAACCCCCAACTCTTGAACAGATCCGGAACAAGACTTTGAAGATTTTCACACTTTTTCTGGAAAGTGACTGACAGCCGCTCGCATGACACCCACTGAAGTGTTCATACAAGAATTTCCATGTTAACTGACAATGACACCCACTGAAGTGTTCATACAAGAATTTCCATGTTAACTGACAATGACACCCACTGAAGTGTTCATACAAGAATTTCCATTTCTCTGACGATGACACATGATTGACACAGAACGTAACAGAGAGTGTCTCTGTCACGCTCGAGGACGTTGACGACAGAATCCCTGCCGAGACCCCAATGACAAGGCCTCAACAGGATTCCAACGACGTTACTGCGACGGACGGCTGAGAATGTCTGGCAGAACATTTAACTTGCCAGGCCGATGTCGAATGTCGAGATTGTATTGTTCGAGTTCCAGACTCCATCGCAGAAGTTTCATATTTTTATTGGCCATCTGATGGATGAATTGCAGAGGCTTATGGTCCGTGTATACCAGGACGAGTGCCGACCCGAAGTACACACTGAAGGCCCGCAGCGAGACCATCAGAGCCAACGCCTCCTTTTCGATCGTCAAGTATCGGACTTCATGCGTCAGAAGCTTCCGGCTGATGTAGCAGATCGGATGTTCCAAGCCGTCGTGCATCTGAAACAAGCAGGCTCCCACACAGAATTGAGATGCGTCAACACCAACACAAAACTGTTTAGAAAAGTCAGGAGGTCTAAGAATAGGTCGAGAAGCAAGACGAGATTTCAAATCAACAAAGGCATTCTCTGCTTCCTCATTCCATCTAAAAGGAATTCCTTTCTTCGTTAACGCCGTAAGCGGCAAAGCAATGTCAGAGTAGTGAGGCAAATATCGCTTATAGTAACCCGCAAGACCAAGAAACGATTGCACCTGTTTCTTATTACCAGGTCTGGAAAAACGTAAGACAGCCTCCACCTTCTTTACCCGTGGCTGTACACCATCCACTCCAATGTGGTGACCCAAAAAATCCACTTCCGCATTTGCAAAGACACATTTAGCCAAGTTCAAAGTCAAACATGCATCCGCAATCCTACTCAACACCTTACGCAAGTGTATCAAATGATCAGACCATTCCAAACTGAAAATGATTATATCGTCCAGATACGCATCACAAAAATCATCCAATCCATTCAAAACTTTCGTAATCAACCTTGAAAATGATGCAGGCGCATTTTTCAATCCGAAGCTCATGAATTTCCACTGGTAATGACCCCTCGGGGTTACAAAAGCAGTCAACGGGACTGAATCAGGATGCATTGGAATCTGCCAATATCCTTTGGTCATATCCAATTTTGTCAAATAGCGGGATTTTCCCAGTCGATCAATTAAGACCTCCACCCGGGGCATCGGAAATGGATCCGCTACGGACAGACCGTTCAGTTTCCTGAAATCCGAACACAAGCGATCCGTACCGTCTGGCTTAGGAACCATGACAATCGGAGCCGCCTAAGGACTCTCAGATTCCTCTATGATCCCAGCCTTCAACAACTGTTCCACCTCTTTCTCCACCTTAGCCATCCGCTCAGGATTCAATCGATAAGGGGACTGTCGAACAGGACGAGCACCTTCGACTAATTCAATTCGATGTGACACCATATCAGTTTTACCCGGTAACGTACTAAACACATGTGCAAAGTCATGCAAAACATCACGTAATTCATCACGACATTCATCAGACACATCACATTGTAAGACTTTATCCTCCAAAGTCAACTCAGTCACCTTTACATCCGTATTCACCAACAACACAGAAGCAACCACATCATCGTCCGGTACATCATGCAACACATCCGCACGATCCACATACCGCTTCATAAGATTCACATGTACCACTCGTTCTGTTTTCCTTCTATCCGGTGTACATACCGAATAGTCAACCGGACCCAGCCGACGCAACACCACATAAGGTCCACAATATTTGGCCTGTAAAGGTTTACCCACCAACGGAATCAACAAAAGGACTTTCTCGCCTTCTTCAAAAGTGACAGCCCTCGAATGCTTATCATACAGTTGCTTTGACTTAGCCTTAGCAACAACAGCATTTTCACCAGCCATGTGCAACCCAACACGCATACGCTCACGCAATTGTAAGACATATTCAATCACATTCTTTCCAGACACTTCGTTCACAATATCTTTTGACAACCATGCCTCTTTCATCAACTGAAGCATACCTCGAACATCCCTACCATACATCAAGTCAAAAGCAGAAAACCCAGTACTCTGTAGAGGAACTTCTCTATATGCAAACAACACCCAAGGGAGCATGGTATCCCACGAACCCGGATATGTTTCAGCCAACGCCTTCAACATATCTTTCATAGTACGATGGAAGCGTTCACACGAAGCATTCGTGTGTGGTCTATAAGGACTAGTCTTCAATTGTAGAATACCACATTCATGCACAAACACTTGCATCAAATCAGACATGAATTCACTTCCACAATCAGAAAGAATTTCTTTCGGAAAACCGAACATCGTAAACACTTCACACAAACATTTCGCAACATCCTGTGCCGTATGAGTCTTCAAAGGAAAAGCAAATGGGAAATGCGATGCCAAATCAATCACCGTAAGTATAAATCTGTTACCCGTTAAGGCACAAACACTTAGGGGACCAACGATATCCACAGCGAGACGTTCAAACACTTCTTGCATAACAGGCACACTGACCATAGGCGCTCTATAATTCCTTGAACCTTTACCCAACCTCTGACAAACATCACATGAACGACAGTACTCACGTACATCCTTATTCACAAGTGGCCACCAGAAATGTTTTAACAGTCTGTCCAATGTCTTCTGTGTTCCCAGATGACCCGAAGCTGGTATATCATGTGCAACATGCAACATCTTCCTTCTCAATTGGCGTGGAACCACAATTTGTGACACACCCATACCGAATGGAGTTAATTTATCGTCCCACCGACGCACCAACACACCTTCAACCAATGCATACGGTTGTACACTGTCATCACCTGTCGATTTATTTTCCGCCAGCGCAAACAATGGAACCAAATCTGGACAATTTCTTTGCCTCATTATAAATTCAGATCTCGGAACACAGATCTCTGTCCAGTCTTCGTCAATACTTTCAGTCTGTGCAAATAAAGCTGCTAAATCACCGGGCTCTAAAAGCGCTGGGTCATTTGACACACCCAATAAATCACCTGTCATTAATGCCTGATCGACCGACTCTGCACTATGACCCACACTCGTCGCCTCCACGCGCGTCGGTTCACTGCACACAGCGCTTATTGTCTCACTTCGTTCTGCTGCATATTGTCGTGCTCTCGCCCTTGTCGTAATAGCCACATCAACAACATCACCAGCAAGCGCAATATCATTCCCAATAACAACTTGTACACCGTTCATAGGAAGAGAATTCATCATACAGCAAAGAATTTCGCCTTTCACAAATGCACAGTCAACATTTAATTTCACAAGCGGGCGCTCCATAACTTGACCAGATATACCGCGCAGAAGTCTAGTTTCATCCAACTGCACAAAATCATGTTCATCCAACCATTCAGCAGAGACTAAAGATTGCAGAGCTCCGGAGTCCCGAAGAAAAATACCATCCTTGCGTTCATGCATATCATTAATGACACACCCATTCACACAGAAAGGAGCATACATTTTATCGACATTTTCAATAGGCTTCTGAAAACTCTGTTCCTGAACAGGTGCCGACAAAGTTTGTACTAAACCCACTGGTTTCGGACCCCTCCAGTTTTCAATGTCAGGCCCCTCCTTTCGTTGTAATTTCCGGCATTGGGACCGAACGTGCAGTACGAACACGTGACCTGCTCCCCAAACCCATCCACGTCATCATTTTGACGACTAGGCTGTTTAAACCCATACGTCCCTCTTTGAGGCGAACGCTTACACCATTTTGAATCATTGCGCACACCTTCCTTGTGCCCAGAGCCCCGACGCTCCCACACATCTTGCTTCTCACTATCCTCAGATGAGAATCGGTTTGTACGCTCAGAAAAATTCCTTTGGAATCCCCCAGCATAATTACTCGGCCCCTGTTTATACAAAACAGCGTATTCATCTGCCATTCGTGCAGCACTCGCTACACTCTCAGGACTTTTGTCCAAAAGCCACGTGTGGACCTCTAGCGGTAACGCCTGTACAAATTGCTCCATCTGTACAACCTCTTTAAATTTAGCCAAATCATCCCTCGAATTTGTACCCTCTATCCAACGCTGAAAAGGGATCTGCATACGATAGGCATAATTTGCAAAAGTCTCCCGTGGTTCTTTTCTCATCTCCCGAAATTTCTTCCGATAGAATTCAGGTATCCGTTCATAAGCAGTGAGGAGCGCAGTTTTAACAATAGCATAATCAACACAATCATCCATAGACAAAGACGCAAATACTTTTGCCGCCTTTCCCGACAGTTGTGGCTGTAAAAGGGATGACCATTTTTCCATCGGAATCTTATGCAATGCCATCGCCTGTTCGAATGCCGCAAAATAATGTTCAATATCTGAGGGGTCAAATTTTGGAACAAACTTCATTGCCGCCCCAAAACGAAAATCCTCCTTGGTCTGTACAGGTCGTTCTGTCACACCTCCTAATTCTACTCTCCTCATTTCCATATCCAATTTCTGTCTTTCGACATCCAAATTCATCCTTTTCTCCTCCATGTCAAATCTCCTTTTCGTCTCCTCAGCCTCAGCTTCCATCTTCATTTTCTTCTCCTCGATTTCAGCTGCTATTCTCATTTTCTCGGTCTCAGCTGCTATTTTCCTCTCCTCCGCCTCAGCTGCCATTCTCATTTTCTCTTTCTCGACTTGCCACTCAAAGTCTCTGTCCTCTTTAAATTTCAGGCGCTCCATTTCGACGGCCTCTCGCTTCGCTTGTGCCCGAAGTTTCCACTCCTCACTTCCGTGTTTAGGCGACAACGCTCTTCTAGCCAACTTCTGTAATTGAGGTTTCGATAAACCTTTAACGTCCTCACCCAACGTCACACAATATTGTCTCAATTCGTCAACCGGCAAATCCACTATCTCATCCCATTCAAGAAGATTACCTTCCGCCGTCGACGCCATAATAGTCTAACTGCGCAGACCAACGGACCAAAATTTTCCCAAAATTCCACCAAAAGACAGGCGAACGACAGTCCACTGCAAGACCATCAAACGTGCAAAACGCACAAAATTTCGGCCTCCAACTCAAAACAATAGCCCAGGCCCCCACAAAACGAAATGCGACTTCGCAAAATTTCCGAAAAAACGGCAAAATTCACCAAAATTCCTGCGAACCATAGGGACCAAAATTTCCGAAATTTTCCAACGGAATTACGCAAAAAACCGGTCAAAAGAACGGAGGGCCCCCATATGTTGGGTTCAATGGCCGTCTACGGGGTATGATTAATAGAATAAGGTCCCAATTTGGATGAAATAAACATCGATTTATTCAGAAGCGAGCAAAATATACAGCGTAATAAACAAAACGTTACCGTCTAGTAGATACGAAGTCGAACAGACCAGAGAACTCAGTACGAACGACAGCACGGCAGACAAGGCTAACGGAGCCAAGGAAGACGGATGAACGGCCAGACCGCCAACAGGGCGAGACGGCGACGTAGAAGAAGGAACCCGCAGGTTAACTCGCATGACCACGAGGAAGAACCACCGCCAAACCGCTCAACAAGAGACAGGAACCACGCTCACCACACACCACAACGGAAGGGACCCTATGCACGACCGCAGGCCCTTAAATAGGCAAGGCCCTCCCACGCACCAAGTAAGAGAGAGTACGGAAGAGAAGACGGGCCGTAGACATCTAATGGCTACAATGTAGGCCTAACAACAGATTTGGAGCCCATGCATGAGCAAATATAGACTCAGGTGCTGACTCTGGAACGAGACATGGTGATGATGATGACGATGATATTGTGGTGATAGTTGTGGTAGTTGTGGTGGTGATGGTAATGGTAATAGTAATAGTAATAGTAATAGTAATTGAACATTTATATAGCGCCGCTCACAGATTCAGTGGCGCTCCCGACCCAAGCTAGTGCTCACCGCTAACAAATAGTATAGTTTTCAGACGTTTACGGAACAGGGGAAGAGAAAGGCCAAGAAGCTCAGAACGGAGCTTGTGAGGAAGGCGGTTCCAACAAGTAGGACCAAGATATGCGAAGCTTCTGGACTGGGCCGTAGCTCCACGCATGCGCGGGACAACTAGAAGGCCATTGGCAGCAGATCGAAGGGCAGAGCGGCCAGGAAGAGTGGAGACCAAGTTACACAGTGCCCGAAGATAAGAGGGGGCTACCCCGAGAAGAGAGTTGCGCATAAGAGTCAGGATCTTGAACTCAATGCGCTGAGGTGCAGGAAGCCAATGAAGTGTCCCGAATAAAATCAGATATGTGAGAGAATTTGGGAAGACCAGCAATTAAGCGGGCAGCAGCATTAAGAATAGACTGAAGCTTAGAGAGGTTAAGAGAGGAGAGACCAGCATAGGCAGAGTTTCCAAAGTCGACTCTAGAGCAAATCAAAGCATGGACAAGCGCCTTGACCGCTTGAAGGGAGAGTGAGTGGCGGATAGTACGCAATTGTCGCAAGTGATAGAAACATGTTCGAGAGATTCGGTTAACATGATCAGTAAGAGAAAGAATTGGATCCAGAGTAAAACCCAGATCACGAACAGTTGGAGAAAATTGGATATCTGGGTACAACGTGCTGAGGAGCTCCATATCAATCTTGGCGAGCTGGACTCTACCACCAAGCCAGATGAATTGGGTTTTATCAGAGTTAAGGCGAAGACGGTTAGAAGACATCCATTGGTTCAGTTCCATGGTGGCGTCAAGGATAGTTGCAACCAGTGAAGAGGCAGCACTGGGAGAACCGTGGACAAATGCTTGTGTATCATCAGCGTATTGATGAGCAGAGGCACCCTTGCGGGATAATAGGTTCAATAGATCAGCAGTATATAGGATGTATAGAAGCGGCGCCAGGACAGAGCCTTGAGGCAGGCCGTAGGGAACAAAGGTACAGGAGGAGCGTGTGGATCCAAAGATCACAGATACAGAGCGATCAGAGAGGAAAGAACTAAGCCAGAGGAGGGCAGAGTCACCAATGCCAAAAGATTTGGACAGACGCTCGAGTAGAATAGAATGGTCAACAGTGTCGAACGCTGCACTGACGTCAAACAGGGCAAGTAAGGTAATGTGGGATTGATCAAAAGCGGCAAAGATGTCAGTAAGTAAGCGAGTAATAAGAGATTCAGTAGAATGATATTTCCTAAAGCCAGATTGAAGAGGGGGCATTAGTGAGTTGGTTTCAAGATAGTCAACTAGCTGGAGCGAAATACATTTTTCCAGGAGTTTGGAGAGAAAAGAGAGATTGGAAATGGGTCGATAACTGGAGGGAACACTTGGGTCTAGACCCTGGCGCTTGAGAGAGGGAAAAATCAGAGCTCTTTTGTGTTGAACTGGAACCACACCCTGAGCCAGCGAAGAATTGCATAATAATAGTAAAAATGGCAAAAACTCATCTAGAAACTCTTTAACAATGAATGGAGGAATAATGTCCAGCTCGCAGGACTTCGATGTGGAGACTTGGATGAGGCAACATTCACCTGGAAAATCCGAGTCTAGACCCAAAAAAATATCCCTCCCAATGGTGATTCGGTGGTGATGGTTTTGTTGTTTTTGCTGGTGGTGGCAATTGAAAAGACAAAAAACATTAAAACCAGACATGAAAATAGGCCTACCCGTACTCGAGGAAGGTCGAGACTCAAGAGCATAGGTGGAGACTTGGTCCTGACTTGGGGGGAACGAGCGGCCGAAATTTTCACACTGTAATGGACCTAATGGTAGCATTTTTAATTTTTAAAATTTCCTTGCTGTAATGGTAGGATTTTAAGATATATACTTTAATAAAAAAAATTGCTCATTGCTGATAGTAAAATATTATAGTTTAAAACTTCAGAGTGTTGCCTCCCAAATGCTTACAATTTTTTGAGATTTGCACACTGTAAACGTATCATTTTAAGATGTCATCTTAACTAAATTGCTCATAATAATATTTAATTGCTAAAAACATCGTTTATGACTTTAAGACTTTAAGATTTCAAAAAATATCCCTCCCAATTGTTTAAGAATTTTTTTATTTGCCTACGGTAATGGCAGTTTTTAAGCTGTCACCTTAGCAAAATGGCTTATTGTACATAGATAAACAGAGGATAGTACTGTAATTATAACGATAATTATGAAATTTTTGAGGACATAAGCATCTCCGTCCCCCCACCACAAACTTTGGGGATCTTCTCCTGACCTCACCCCCAAGTCTCCGCCCATGTTCAAGAGTCACTTAATATCGCCAAAGATCAGTTTCCGTGACTAACACTTTGCAACAAATTCACGTGCAATATGTGAGACGTCGACTCTGTCGCGTGAGCAACGATGTAGGCCTACATGTACGACCACTAAATGATTGATTCATACTGTTTCTTAGCCCATAACTGACACAATAATGACACAGGTTTCCTTTTGCCTCCTGTATCCAATTCGCGCTGCTGCATGCTTTTAGTCTGAAGAACTCAAAAAGTCAAAATGGACAAGCTCCTAAATACCTTTGTGACTTGATGCACAAACACCCTCTACGCAGTCTCTTCCCGCCCTCTCCGGTTTGCTGACCGACTTGATCTTCCATAAAATTATAGTTCCCCGGGTAAAAACTAGCATGGCCCAACACCGCGCCTTTGCCATTGTAGGCCCTTCTACATGTGAAATGACCTCACTCCCTCCATCCGTAGTAAGATCTTATTGGGGGTGTCATCTTCAGCCCTTCGCTGCTTGAAATTTTTCTGATTTCCTACGGGCTGTCATGACAAGTGCTGTAAGATATATTATATACAATACAAAACGATACAAAACAAAAAACAATACAAAACAATACGAAACAATGCAAAACAATACAAAACAATACAAAACAATCTTTAATATATTTCTCAAAGTTTGTCCCTCCGTTTGTGTGTCCGGATGGATGTCCGGATGTATTTTGACTCTTCGACCCAGAAAACGCTCAGAAATGACAGAGCGTCGGTCTACCAACATTTTTGCAATTGATTCTTACCCAAACTTTCAGGCCAGGATGACTATTTTCAGTTTTCAATTCACCTTAGAACCCGAGAAATTAGCGTTTTTATCATATTTAATCACCGTTAATTTTGCGCATTGCGGCATTAGTAAAGAGTCGACAGCCGCGTGACGTCATACTAGCCCAATAATAATTTCCGTTTATCAAGAATTCGGTTGAGAAACCGAAACCGGTTACAGTCTACAAGTATGCACAAGAACGCAGATCACGTAATATCTTCAATATATTTCTCAAAGTTTGTCCTTCCGTCTGTATGTCCGAATGTCCGTATGTATTTTGACAGTTCGTCCCAGAAAAACAAAAATTTCACGGGTGGCGTACCGGTTGAGGTCAGAGTTAGTGGTGGCGTGTTGTGGGGTGGGGGTGGGGGTGGAGGGTGGTGGGGGGGTGGAAGGTGGGGGTGGGTGGAAGGTGGGGGTGGAGAGAGGGGAGAAATTTTGGGGAAAAGTTTTTCCCCCAAAATCAAAATTTTACGGGCGGCGTACCGGCGGAGGTCAGAGTTAGTGGTGGCGTGTTTTGGAGGGGGTTGGGTAGGGATGGGAAAATTTGGGGGAGATAATTTTTTCCCGAAAACCAAAATTTCACGGGTTTCGTAACGATGGACGTCGGAGTTAGTGGCGGCGTGTTGTGGAGGAGTGGGGGAGGGATAGGAGAAATTTGGGGGGGAGAATTTTTCACCCGAAAACTCAAATTTCTCGGATGAAGTACCGGTGGATGTCGGAGTGTGGTGGTGAGTGTGGTGTGGTGGGGTTGTGGCCGGAGTGGGTCGAATCCTAAATTTCCCGGGCAACGCCGGGTACTTCAGCTTGTACAATATAATACAGTCCTCTGTCTCTGGTGCTTTTTGATCCTGCGGTTGGAGACCTTTCGAAAAGCCTCATAAAATGATAACAGTAGCCTACATCTGCATGCATGCGCTTGGGTATATTATTTTCGTGCGCCTCTGTTTTTTGACTTATAGCTAGCAATGATGCTCATAATCTAAACCTATAAAATACAAGTCGTAGCAATTTAATGAACCAATTTTCTTCTTATCCACCCGACCGATTTTTCTCATATTTACAAAAATACTTTTTAGCACCCCTGGACGACACTATCGGGCTTCGCGATCCAAAAATCCTACCTCTTTCCGAGATTGGGACTAATATCTATATATAAAGACGCCATTTGCTTTCAAACATATTTTCAAAAGTCATTGAAACCATCGATGATATATTGATGATTGAGACCAGTACATTAATGACGTCATGGTCTATTTTAAAATTACAGCGCGTTATGCGGTTAATTAATATCTATACCGTATCGTATGTATCAGTAGCCTATTTAAGACGCAATAATTTTCGCCGATCGGTTTTCAACGAACCAATAGATTTTTAACCTCATTTTTCGCCGAGGGCATATCTTTTGACACGCGGTTTCGCAAAAATGCTGAATATAGGCCTATAGCGTAAGCATGAACGGATGTGAGCTGGGTTGGACCGAAAACCTAAATGTCACGGGCAACGCTGGGCATTCAAAGTGGTTGGACGGTCTTGGACCGGGTTGGGCCCGATGGAAGAAGGCGAGGTGAGAATGGCGACCAGAGTGGGACCGGATTGGGGTTGATGTGAGGCGAGGTGAGAAGGGCGGCGTTGGAGCGGGGTCAGGCGTGGCTGGGAACTAAAAATCGGAATTTCCCGGGCAACGCCGGGTAGTTCAGCTAGTGTCAAATACAAAAGACTGTTTGTTGATAGAAAGAGATGGAATGATCGAAAACACAATTGAGGTCAAGACGTGTATACACATTATAAGTGGGTCCCAAGGTTCTGCAGCACCCGCATTCTTTGTTTTCTCCTTCTGTGCCTGTGCACATAAGTTTGACATTTAGTTATTATCTTTTTCGGCGTTGTGCCTTTGCACATACTTTGAGGTGTGTGTTTTGATTTCTTGCTTTTTGTGTGTTTATGTCGTTGTCGCCCCACAATTGTTCGCAATGTGGTTATATAATCAATGGACTATCTGATGAGATTGAGTGTGTAGTGTGTAAGTCTCACTTTGATTTACAATGTTGTGTCCCTCAAGTTCATGGACTGGAGAGATTAGTTTGGTGTTGCTATGATTGTTTTAATTCAAATCTGCCGTTTGCTACATCCTCGGATGATGTTTCCATGCATGACATAGATGAAATTGCCACTAGCTTTAGAATTTCTTCGTTGGCTGACAATAGTGAATATTGCTTGAGATTATGTGACCTAAATGATGAATGTAGAACTCTATTGCAGGATGAGGACATTGACGCTGACTTTAACTTTTACAATGCTAGGACTATGCTCTCAAGCTCATATAAAGTCACTACTCAGTTACCTGAATTTTATGCTAGCCTTAATGCTAATGATCATTTTTGCTTAACTCATCTCAACTGTCGTGGCATGAATTTAAAGATCCCAGAAATTCACCTCCTCTTGACTCAATCTAATACATCTGTTCTTGCTCTTACTGAAACCTGGCTCTCTGATGAATTGGCATCAAGCATTTCAATCCCGGGGTTTAATTTTATTCACAGGTCTAGGAAAGTGGGAAGGCATGGAGGAGTTGGTTTTTTTATTCGAACAGGTATTGAATTTGAAGTATTGGAAGCTGAATGGACGAAATCTAAATTGAGCACTTTTGAATCTATGTTTATTAAGTTACCCCTAAAAAAAAATAAAGACATAATAATTGGCACTATCTACCGTCCTCCTGGATTGCCAATCCCTGGTTTTCTTGAGGACTTTGATGACTCTTTATTATATTTATCAAAATCTACTAACCGTGTATTTTTAATGGGAGACTTCAATATCAATCTACTTCGCCATAGTGAACATCCCCCCTCTGAGGCTTTTTTGAATTCTATGTTTTCCCATAAATTTTTCCCAACGATCCTCAGGCCCACAAGAATTACTGAAACAACTGCAACCCTTATAGACAACATCTTTACTAATTGTTTAAGCATTGGTCAAGATTCTTGCATAATAATCAATGATATCTCAGATCATCTTCCTATTCTTCTCCACATTGACTTCAGCCCTCCACTCCGGATTCCTGCTCCCTACTCTCACTCACGTAACTTTTCTCCTGATGCCAAAGAATTATTTGTCAGCTCATTGAATACAACTGACTGGGCTTTTGTAGACACTATATGCCTAAATAGTGGCCCTAATCTAGCCTATGCAGCCTTTATCCAAAAGTATAAATTGTTGTATGATAAAGCTTTTCCATTGCTAACCGTAAAAACTAAGGGACGCAATTTTATTAAACAGCCTTGGATGACCAAGTCTTTACTCAAATCTTGTAAGAAAAAAGCAAGGCTACATAAGCAGTTCTTAATGAACCCTACTGTTCTTAATAAACAACGATTCACCCAATATCGTAACAAATTCAAATCTGTGAGAAAAGAGTGTGAATCTCGTTATTATTCTGACTGTTTTATCCAATGCGGTAATAATCTTAACCAGACTTGGAAAATAATTAAACAGATTCTTAATACTAACGAAGACTCGTGTCTTCCTGAATATTTTCTTTTTGGATCTGACTTAGTCCAGGACCCAGCCCTTATTGCCAATGCCTTTAATAACTACTTTACCACTATTGGAACTACTTTAGCAGCTAAAATCCCCAAAGCCACAACTTCCTTTGAACACTTTTTGCCCACCCCACCTATGTGCTCTTTCGGCATAGCTCCAACCTCTGACTTGGAGATTATTCAAGTCTCTAGCTTATTAAGAGCTTCTTCATCTAGTCCAGATGATATTAGTCCCCTAATAGCCAAATCCACAATACATGCTATTGCTTCCCCTCTGAGCACTATTATTAACACCTCATTTGCTACTGGATTAGTACCCAATGAATTAAAAACTGCCAAAATCTCCCCAATCTATAAAACTGGGGATAGAAAGATGACTAGTAATTATCGACCAATATCTGTACTCTCCTTTTTTTCCAAAATAATTGAGAAACTCATGTATAACAGAGTAACTGATTATCTTAATAAGTTCAAACTATTATCTCCCACCCAGTATGGCTTCCAACGGAACCTCTCAACCTACATGGCCCTTTTGGACCTCCAAAATAATATCAAAAATTATATCATTGACTCAATGGATGAAAAATTTTTTTCACTGGGTATATTTTTTGACCTCTCGAAAGCTTTTGATACTGTCGATCACCATGTCCTAGTAAAAAAACTTGAATATTATGGCTTTCGAGGTATTAGTAATCAATGGTTTTCTGACTACCTAAGCAACAGATCTCAATATGCTTATTTTAAAGGTCAGAAATCCTTGGCTTTGA
This sequence comes from Lumbricus terrestris, assembly GCA_949752735.1. Taxonomy (NCBI): domain Eukaryota; kingdom Metazoa; phylum Annelida; class Clitellata; order Crassiclitellata; family Lumbricidae; genus Lumbricus; species Lumbricus terrestris. The sequence continues at coordinate 39,171,854 of OX457037.1, read as the reverse complement.
ATATCTCATGTGGTGTACCCCAAGGGTCAATACTTGGACCTCTGCTCTTTTTGTTATACATTAATGACTTGTCCATGACATCATCCATATTAAAATTTATACTGTTTGCTGACGACACTAATGTCTTCTTCTCTCACCACTCCATTGATCACCTGTTCGACATAGCAAATAATGAATTAGCCTCAATTGAAGAATGGTTTAAATCTAATAGACTATCTCTTAATACGGATAAAACTAATTTTATTTTATTTCATACTAGAAAGAAAATAATCCTTGATGTGAATAGGTCACTTCTAATCAACAATGTCCCTATTACCCAAACCAATTCGTCTAAATTTCTTGGGGTCATTATAGATAATCACCTTGAGTGGTCGGACCATATTTCGACCATTGCTAAAAAAATCTCTAAAAACATTGGGGTCCTCCACAGGATTAAACATTGCCTCCCTAAAACTATCCTATTTCAGCTTTACTATACACTCATATTTCCTTACCTGTCTTATTGTAACATTTCCTGGGGTTCTACTTATCTTTCCCGCCTCAGACCACTGGTTATTTTGCAAAAACGAGCCATAAGGCTAATTTGTGGTGCTCATTGGAGATCTAGCTCTGCTCCTCTGTTCTCAAATCATTTGTTGCTATCTTTAGAGAACATCAATAAATTTCAAATAGGTCTCTTCATGCATCGTTATCACCATAACCTATTGCCCAGCTCATTCAATAATTATTTTACTACAGGCTCTAAACTTCATGATCATGCTACTAGGCATGCTCATTTCTACCGCAGTGATTATGCACGCCTAAAAATTAAACAATTTTCTATTAAATACTTGGGTCCTGGAATTTGGAATGGTCTTCCCACCCACATATCTGCCTTAAATTCCACCAGTCTTTTTAAAAGCCGGCTAAAAAAGTTTCTCATTGGGATCTAATAACATATATCCCTTTACCATTGTCTATGTCAGTGGTTCCCAAACTTCAGTAGGCCGCGGACCGGCAATAATTTTTTGTGAAGCTCGCGGACCGCTAACTTATGCCTAAATTAAAATTGTAGAAACTATCATGGAAACTATCGGAGCGAAGTTTTTCTGAGATTCTCTCTATAACCGATCCACAGCAAGCTTGGGATAAATTTTATGGAGAGGCTATCCGTGAACTTGACTTAGTCTACCCTGTGCGAGTGATTACCATGACGTCGTCGGATCCTCCCTTTCTCAGCCCTGAAGTTAAATTTTTGCTCAGGAAAAAGAACAGACTTATGCGGGCAGGAAGAACTGACGAGGCTTCGGCGCTTGCTAGACGAATTTCTATTCTTATTGAGCGAACGACAAAGCGACATCTTGCGGAGATAGACCAACAAAGTGGCCTTGGTGAACTATGGCGGCGTGTGGGAGAGGTTACAAAGAGACGATCCATGCCTCCTCCTTCGAATACAATTACTGCTGAGAATTTGAACGATCATTATGCTGCTGTGTCAACTGATAGCGACTACACCGAGCCTGCTCTACGACTGTCGGTACCCTCTAACAAACCGGTGTTTTCTGAAATGAGAATATTCCATCTGCTTGATCACCTACACCATACTGCCGACGGAATGGACAGGCTTCCTGCATGGTACCTGAGGCTAACAGCACCCATTTATACTGAAGTTATAACCTACCTGGTGAACTTGTCTCTTGCTGCTTATCATGTTCCTTCTCAGTGGAAAACTGCAGTAATACATCCTGTGGCCAAAGTGACGTCGCCTTTGGCCCCGTCTTATTATCGACCAATATCTGTCACCCCTGTGCTATCACGGATGGTGGAGAGAGAATTGGTACAGCGATTCATTTATCATGCGATGACAGTTTTGCCGATTGCATGTAACCTCAAGGACCAATATGCATTTCGTCCAACCGGTTCTACAACCTCTGCCATTATTTCTGTACTTCATCACACATCAAGTCTCCTTCAGGAAAATAACTATGTAACATTAATCTCCCTTGATTTTTCAAAAGCGTTTGACATGGTCCGGCATTCTTCACTTGCTTTAAAGTTATCGGAACTAGACATTCCTGATTTTGTTTATAACTGGCTGTTAAACTTTTTCAAAGACAGAAGGCATATCACCAGGTTCCAGGGAGATCTCTCCTCGATCCGGACCATTAACTGTAGCATAGTCCAGGGATCTGGGATTGGACCATCGTCTTATATAATTGATGCTTCCGATCTGCAGCCGATTAACTCTAAAAATTGCATAGTGAAATTTGCAGATGACACCTATCTGCTAATTGGCTCATTAATGCGCAAGACAATCAGTGTTGAACTTGACTCGGTTAAGAGCTGGGCAGCCAAAAACAACCTTCGCCTGAACACTACAAAGTCGAGAGAAATGATTATCTCCTGTCGTCAGAATGTTGATGCTCCAGAACTCATAGATGGACTGCAAAGAGTAACGTCAATAAATATACTTGGAGTAACCATTAACTCTGAGCTTCGAGTCACCTCTCATGTAGACAATGTAGTTTCATCTTGTGCCGGGTCGCTTCATGCCCTGCGAACGTTGAGAGCTCATGGACTATCACCTGATGCTCTTCATACAGTTACAAGAGCAACTACTGTTTCCAGAATGATGTATGCCGCTGCTGCGTGGTGGGGCTTTACTACTGCTCAGGACCGAGCCAGGATCGAGCGCCTATTATCAAGAGTCCGTCGATCAGGGTACTTGCCAAATGACTCGCCTTCTGCGACTGAAATGGTTGATCTTGCGGATGCTCGTCTTCTAACTGCCGTTTCCAGAAATGACTTCCATGTTCTTCGACCGCTTTTCCCACCGGTTGCTCATCGTCCCTATCAATTGAGGCCACGTCCTCACAACTTTGTATTGCCAACCAAAGATGACAGGCATTATATTTCTCGGGTTCTGTATAAAAAGGCACCCTATCTTCATTAATTATAATAAATTGTCTAATCTCATTATTGCAACCTATACCCTATATAAACATAGAAACAGTCTTTTGTAATTTCTGTCATTTTGTGTTCATCCTAAGACAAATGCAACAGTCAAGGCTAAAGACATTCTATAGGTATTATATTGTATTTGATCAACTGCTTCTTGTACCTGATAGCGGTGTGTCTATCAGTTTTGTTACCATTAAAACGAATATAATAATAATAAATGGCGATGGCAAACAAAACCGACCTAATTATAAAAAGACTAAAATATAAGGCTATTTACAATTAGCCTATATTTACATGTCCTTGAAGCCTTATTTGTTTAAGATTTAGTATGAGTATTTTCGCTTAGACCAAATTGTCGGTTAGTTTTCACCTTGGACGTGTTGTTCGAACGAGAAGCCTAGCTCTGCTGAATTATTAGGCTATCATCTTCGCTCTGAGTTTCTGAGAAATCACGCTCATTCGCTGTTTTTTTATTTATTAAAATAGGGGCCTACCTGTCCACATTTTTTTGCTAACGTTTGCTCATTTTTTCAAAGACATTTGTGTATATTTAAACTAAAAATTATAGGCTAGGCCTATAGGCTACTATGCTAGAATTTTTTTATATTCTGCATCCGGCTTTTACAAGGTTATCGCTCACCACAGATCAACCTAAATAAGTTCGACACTGACTGCAGTCATCCAATTAAATTGTTTGGATTCACCATCTGGCAAGTTAAAATCAGGTGCGTTGATTTATTTCAAAATTTTAATTAGTAAGACAAATTTGAATAAATTTTGGACAACAATTCGAATGATTTCACAATTTTAAGTTTCAGAAAATAAACTAATAATTACATTTTAGGCCTACTTTGTTTATTTTTTACTCTTCTCCGCAGACCGGCGATCACACCTCAGCGGACCGGCGCCGGTCCGCGGACCACCACTTTGGGAACCACTGGTCTATGTGATCATTATTATATGATTTGTCTATTAGCTTCTCATTTAAATGGGATCATATGTCACTTACTAATAATTGCTGGTTGTGTTCAACTGTTGTCTTTTTAAAATTTATTTTGTGGACTACCTGCTTATTTTGGATTTCTATTATATATGCATGCATTGACATTTTTGTTCACCTACTCTGCGTCCTACTCTGAAGTCATAGCCTCTAAACTATACTCTCTATATACTATTATACTTGTTTCAATCACCTTTTTTTCTCTTTCCTAGCTCTACACTTGTTTCCTCCCCTCTCTATTCCGCTTATTTAGTGCTTTCCACCATCTTGATTCAAAATCTCTGTCTATGGTGACCCAGGTCTAGCGGGATCACTCCCTTTCTGGGTTACCCATTCTCAGGGATCTCGTACTTAATAGTTATTTTATTCTGACTTCTATTTTTTTATTGCACACTATTATACTGTCATTTTCTATGTTGTTCTGTTTTTTTTCTTGATCTCTGTGAATAAACAAGTTTGATTTGACCAGCAGTCTTGAGGGACCCGCAGTTTCGTTATGTGCATTGTTCAAGGATCTGGTCTGGGTCCTATGAACTTTCTAACTGCCATTTCGAAACTCAAAACAGTACGTCCCCAAAACCGCATGGCCAAATACGCTGACGATACTTACCTGCTGGTACCAGACATCAACAGTGACACGATTAGGGAAGAACTAGATCATGTAACGGAGTGGGCCAAACGCTGCAACTTGACTCTCAATCAAAGAAAGACTCAGGAGATGGTTGTTCACCGTCCGGGACGAGGAATGCTACAGTTCGCTCCAGCAGAGATTCCTGATCTTATTCGGGTCCAAAGTATGACGATTTTAGGGGTTGTCATGACTGAAAACCTAGGATTTGAAGCCCATATCAGGCGAATATGCATCCAGGCAAGACAGTCGCTTTATGCCTTGCGAATCATGACTGCACACGGCCTCAAGGGACCAAGCCTGCATGACGTTTGTAGGATGACCACAGTGGCCCGCATGCTATATGCGGCTCCGGCATGGTGGGGATTTGCGGGGCAGCAGGAACGCGACAGACTGCAGGCCATATTGGACCGTTTGATCCGAATGCATTACCTTCCTGAGGACAATCCTACATACGAGGCTCTGTGTAGAACGGCGGACGGGAGGCTCTTCGCTGCCCTCCTACTTAATCCAGGACATGTATTAAACCCACTCCTCCCACCATTGAGGCCCCAGCCTTATTCCATGAGGCCAAGACTGCATGACCGAATCATTCCTAGGGCGGACAACCTAAGGAGGAAATCTTTTGTGACGAGGATGCTTTATAATATTTAAATGTAATACCGTATAAACCAAAGTGCAGAATAACTTGTTGGCCATTAAAAGAACTTCTTTTTTAAATTTAAAATTTATATTGGATTTAGACTTAGGATTTTATGCTATTCTAAAACACTTTGAAATTGATTGGATATAGAAATTATGTACGTTTGTTTATTATACTTTGTATGTACACCAAAATGCGGATAGCAATTGGTATATTAAAGAATATTCTTATCTTATCTTATCTTTTAATGGACCGGCGGGTTGTCAGAGGGGAACCCGCGGGGCCAGCCTTAATGCGACCCTGCGTTCAAGTGCGTTGTACTATATATGTAAATATATATCGTCTGTTTAGAGTGCAATGGTGCTAACTCCATTGCTAAATGCATTGGAGTTAGAACCATTGCACTCTATATAAACAGACGATATAATTATTAGAGGCAGAGAGGGAGATTCGTGTAGGAGGAAACGAGAGAAAAACGTGCAGACCAATAGAAGACTGCGTGGAGTGAAAGGAGATAAACGGGTGGTCGGTCGTGTGATCGATGAACTGTGGGAAGCCATTTTAACCGGTGAGTGAAGAAGGAAGACGCAGAATAAAGATGCTGCTCAGCGTGAAATCCATTAGTCGCCAGTGAAACTGTAGAATGATGGGAGCATGCATGTTAAATGGGTCAAAAAACATCAACTAGATGCGCCGAGCTCCCGATACGATAACTAATGATTACGAGGTCGAAGCAAGAAGGAAAGAGATCGGCGGGTTGACCTGTTCTGCGCACTAAGACAAACATAAAACCTAGACTATTTATAGAATAATAGACCACTTAAACGTGCACGACAGAGAATAGAAACAGCGAGTTTCTTAAGCAAGCAAGGTTAACGAACTAGAGTTAAAACCGACAAGACAAGGACAAAGCATGCGCGCACACATGGTGACCTGCTGCAGCGTGGCTAAAAAATAATACACTGTAAACAAAAGCAATTTCTCCGAAACCAATTTCTCTAGTTGCACAAGAATTCCACAAAAATGTCAGCATTTACAGCGGAAAATGTTTCAACAATCCCTGAAAATTTCACTGACATGCAGGTGGTCATTCCTTCAGGACTTCGGCCTACAGCTGATAATATTAGGCTATTCTTTTCCGTATTTTCAAAATTATAGACCTATAGGAAAGTGGACAGTCACCTGCAATTTTGAATGTCAAAATTAATAACGTCACTTTTAATTCCGACTACTGACAGAATTCTGCTAAACAATTTAACTAAAACAACGTTTCAAGTATCTACCTCCAGTTTTCATACAACCTTGAAAGCATTTTTCTAAATTCAATATGGCTTCGTTCGAATGTGGCACCGCCAACTGTGGCGGCACAAAATGGACGCACGACGGAGCCTCATGAGTCATGATTCCTGCTATATATACAAAAGCATAACAGCGTATAGACGATAACGGCAATGGCGGCACCATACACTTTTGTAGCCTGGGCATAGCCATGGCAAGGCCCCTGCAATAGCATAGTTGTTTCACCATTTAAGTTTGATAGTTTTGCTTGGTAAGGGAAAAATTGTTAGATCTTAGCAGCGCTAGTGGTGTCAATTACACACAGAAAGGATGAGGAGTTACATCGTACACAGATAAACTGTATATGCAGTTCCGACTCTTTTTAGAGGGGGCCGCAGAAGACTTTTCTGTAGGTACATGCGAATGTATCGGGTCGATCAATTATTAGTTACGCTATGTAAACAGAGATGATCTACGGTGCAGAGATGACATCCCCTGCACGTCACCTACGTGTTGTTAAAACCCATGCCCTTTGAGCACCGGCATCCAGTGTTTATCAGACACTTTTGTCCGTGGGAATATGATGTCTTCTCCGCAATGCACTCGCTGCGTAAAACGCTGAGCGCAGCTCTCTGTAGGCTACCATTAGTTTGTAAGAATTGCGAATTGTTAATGCAGACAATTTAGAGTTCAAAATATTGGTAGGCTATTCGAATGTTTAGCTATCGCTGAAGAACACTTAAGAATTCTCACGTAGGCCGTCGAACTGCAGACCGTTTCGCTTGAGACCATTGGTCGTGTCGAATATGAATTGAAAATTAATTTCTGCTACCAGCAGCCACTGCCGGTGTAAAGGTTTCAAATTACCCCCTCCTAAACATTACCCCCCGGTAGCTTGAAACCGGTTTCAGATTACCCCCCGGAAACTAGATTTACATCAATCATCGCATTTATTGCACTAAAAAAATCAGAAAAATCATCCCGCTTCTTGTTTTGGTCTGAAGAATATCATCCGTCATCCCACTTCGTGTTTTGTTATCAATATTTTGATCCGAAAAAAATAATAGCCTCGAAGCCATTTTCTCCATTGTAGCTTCAGCGGCGATTAGTATTTTAATTAAGCTTACAGATGAAAATATTGATAACAAACCACGAAGTGGGATGACGGATGAAAATCTTCAGACCAAAACAAGAAGCGGGATGATTTTTCCGATTTTATTAGTGCAGTAAATGCGATGATTGATGCAATTGACAGTTTGCAGGGGGTTAATGTTTAGGAGGGGGTAATCTGAAACCTTTATACCGGCATAAGAAACTCAAGAACAGGTCTGCGCTATACCGATTATACTGTAATAATTATACATCTCACGCTGCAAGCCACACTACTACTTGAGATTTACTGCGCACACTGGTAAAGTGTCGCAGTAGGCCTAGTAGGCTAATCGTAAATTTCGAATTTCTAAAACGTAATTCTAAAGCATGGCGTTGGAACCAGCTTTATGCACGAGCGCTGCATCTTAACAGAGGGATCACCCCGATATTGATGTCCAGTGGATATCTGAGTATACGGTTGCCAGAGATACCAGGCCTTCAGACAAAAAGGTTCTTCATTCAATATGACGTCAAATCTATTGTTTACTGTTTAGTGCATCATATGCCTACTTGTAAGAGGTGATTAATCCCAATTATAATTCCCAAAAATATTGCCATTTTGTTGTCTCCGATAGCAAACTGATTATGGCATCATAATATCAAAGACCTTAGGCTTATTATAGTCTATGACTATTATATTCTTAATAATATTACAATGATCATGATGTTTCTAGGAATTTCTTGGGTCCGCCTGGTTTTCATTATGATCCGGACAATATCAATGACACAGACGTTCGCTTCTTAATCTTAAAAAAATATTTAGATAATAATCATCTGTCGTATTCGCGGAAAGATGAAAATGAGCTTTTATAATGAGATAATAAGCGGTTTTGTAAGCCTGTTGTGACGTCATGTTATGAGACTCTTCAATGTGCGTGAAAATGAAGAAAATGATAGGCTATCACAAACAGTTGCATTCGATTCTTCCTAACTTTGTTAATGATAACTTTCGTTTGATTTCAAACTGGCACAACGCAGAATAATAATTGTAATTCCTAGCATGGCGGATGATACCACGTGACCCACTTCATCATTAGAGAAGTCGAATTTAACTGTAGGCAGCCATCTAGTAAACTTACTGATTATACACCAACGCTATCTGCGGATTGGAAGGTTCAGTCGACCTTACGAAGGGTAGTGGGAAGAGGTACCGGATCCATGCACGCTTCATGTCAGAGAGCTACCGTAGGCCTGCTACTGCAAGGCAAGACCGTAGCCAGGATTTTATTGGGGGGGAAGGGGGTTTCCCCGACTTCTTCTTTTGGACGAAATTTTCCGGCGATCTTTTTTTGAGTCATCGACTGCTTTGCTATCTTTTTTGGCACGTAGAAATCTAGGCATAATACGTTCACGGCGGTCCAAAAAACACTATTTCCGGGATTTTACATTACACACTGTAGTTCTTAGGCCTACATCATGTGTTAGTAAATGCATTATTTCATTTTTGCATTATTTCATTTCGGGGGTTTAAAACACCCAAAACACCGCCTGTAGCTACAACCTTGCTGCAAGGTCTTGCAGGCTTAATCTCACTGCTCACATAAATTATCAGTTTCAATTAATAAAAAGCATAGTTTCTCCGACTTAATTTTGAAATACAAGAATCGTCGATAACACATGATGACAAAATGACCTCAGACGTCGTGATCAACTAAGACCTTTCCTTCACCAACAGGCAACAGACCATGACGCTGGCATTTTCAAAGTCCATGGAGATAGCTGGAAAAATTGCGCACATGCATAAAACGAGCCTAATTAGAGAAAATTGGCTGGAATAAAAGGACAAAAAGCACAAAATAATGATTCTGGAAAGCTAGCATTCTGTTCACCTTTGCGGCTTTGCCTCGCCTTTGAACTCTGCGAATGTAAAAAGGGCACCATTTTATCTGTCTGTCTGTCTGTCTGTCTGTCTCTCTCTCTTTCTGCATATCTATCTGTCTTTCTGCATATGGATCTGTCAGTCTGTTTCTTTGCATTTCTGAAATGGTTGTAAACGTGGCATAATGTATATCGGTGAATCACTAACTGGTCAACAATCTGTTACTGCCACCATCCACATTTCCGTCTCAGAGATTTTGCCAACAGCGTGCCTAACAATCAATCACTGATGCTTGAAATTGCATGGCACTATACTAGGCTACATGTAATAGTAGTCGAAATTAACACCTGTGATTGCTGATATATCATTGTGCTCAGCATTTTAACTGCTTTCTTTTATAATTTAATCAATTTTATATGTTAACATTATCATTAGCCTACATTGCGTACGTTGTTACACCCAGACATAGACTACATCTGGAAAACTTGTTGAATATTTACTTAGGCTAGGCCTACACTCGGAATTATTATGAAGCACTTAAAATAGTAAACATTCACATTGATTCATATGCGTGTGAAATCTGTGAATATACTTATATATGCACACCCAAAGACACAACACATTCACATTGGTATAATTATAATAGCATAGGTAGGCCTATACTATATGAGTATATATATATATACATACAAAAATATAATTATATCGGCTATAAGAGCTACGTATTTGACGATGTCTGCCTCAATCAATGGCGGATTATTGAATGGCAGTGGTCCTTGTACTGGGACAGTCGGTCCTCGTCATGAGACCGTTAAACGTCCCTTTCAACTCAATGCCAACGCCCGCCCCCCAACCATCGTCCACCGTCTGGTGCCTTCCCAGAACGCCCCAGGCAGCTGAGACCCAGTTCAAATAAAGCGTTGGCGGTTGCGACGTTCTGCGCTGTTTGCTTGGACCAAGAGATGAGAGCGCTGCGCTTCAGACCACAGAATTATTTGTGACGATCTGCTTTCAATGTTATACGGGTAAACATCAGAGAGAGGGACCAATAAGTAAACAACGTCCGATTGAGGTAGATGCTATATGCTTTAACATCTTCGTTCTTCAACTCGAAACCTAGCTGTGCGTCACGATGAATTCCCTTCAGTATATTGTGTTTCTGGTCACTATTTGACCATTTATTTCCTGTTTATGCATGCTGCTCTTTGGGAAATAAACTGTTATAAACACACCCAATATAGTAGTAGGCTAGTGGTCTGCGTTTATCGACGTAGTGTTTATCGACGTGGCGTTTATCGACGTAGTTTTAGAGCAAAGTTGCTAAGTGTTTCCGTACTTTTTATCCACGCTCAAAACTGGTTCTTCCCGAAACAGACAGGACAGAAATTCGAGGAAATAATTACTCATCGTGGCGTTGACGATTCGTCGTGTTTCTGACTTGCTAATGACATAATAATTGTAAAAGGAATTATAATTGGTTCAGTTGGTCTGTGTTAGAACGACTGCGAATTCAACTGTAGCGCTTAATAATCCATTTTTCCTATAGCTTCATAAAAAAAAGCCGTGACAGTGTCCAATGAAACAGTAGCTATAGGCTACTGTCATCCCAGCCATTCTTCGGGTCTAGGCCTATAACCTATTAATCCTGCACTGAAGAATTTTTGCCCTTGTGTTTCAATTCAATTTGATTCAAACTTGCTTATTCAAAGAGATCAATAACAAAACATACAAAATAATATCCTTTGGCTTCTTCTTCTGTCTTTGTATAGCCTGTGTATTGTGTAAGGCTAGCGCTACACCAGTTGCCTTGTTTGGCGCTAATTCGAATAATAACCTCTCTCATTTTGTTTATCGTTTCTCGACTTAGCGCAATGCTGCAAATCGGAAATCGGATTAGTTTAAGGTTCAAAGTCCGATCTATAATTATTGACAATTCCGAAAGGTCGTTGACACTTATACACGACCTCAATCAAATTTCTCGCCGACACACAGTACCTTACTATCGTACAATAGATAAGAATATTTTTATTTTACAAATGCATCCTGTCAAATTCCCTGCAACAATTATTCATGCATGGTCTGATTTGCCATCTTAGCTCAGGGTGAGAATTGCACGTAGAGGATAGAGAGATCCAACCCTTAGTCTTTCTCACGACCCAACAGCAAGGTCTTTTTTTCACACTAAAATTCCACGTGGATCATAGTTTGACCCCAGTTATTTTTCTACAGTTCTCATAATGTCTGAGATTTAGTTGCAAGACCAACTGTTGTCTCACTGAACCATTTCTAGCATTTGAAAGTTAAAACAACATTGCCTAACTGTATACAGATGACCGTAGGTGAATTTACCTGTTACGGTCGTACATCCAGCCGTTCGTCTGTTTGTCTGTCTAATGCCTATACTTGCATTGTCTTTGTGTCCTAACTCTGTTTAGCCTACTTTTCTTCGGCCTCTTCTGTCAAGAGATCTGAGAAACGTGCTCAAGATTAAAGAAGGGGAAGAAATGACAGCCTTGAGTGTAGGAAAGATTATGCAGAAAGATATTTTCTCTGTTTGCCGATGCTCTCTTTCTTTCCCGTCAATATTTACCACCAATTTAGCCATCCATTTCTGCATCCCATTTATTCGTCCTTGTCTGCGTTTGCCCTTGTGCTTCTTACTGGCTACACGTGTCCGTATCCTGGTATCTGCGTGATCTATTTATCTGATTTAAGATGACTGTGTCTTCACCTCTACGCTTGATTTAAGGGAGACCACAACACCGGTCCGTCTCTCTCTGTCTGCCTGTTCGTCTCCGTGTATGTCCAGCGTCCCACTGCCTGTCAGCCGACCAGTCAACTTTCACTCACGAAGCGCAGATGCTATTCAGAGGCAAAGCATCCTCCAAGTTCCCCCGATGCTAAGCACACCATGTCAACGACTCAGCAAACAACGTCTTCAGGCAACGCAAGCATAACGTTCATCCGGCGCCAGATGCTGGCAATTACCGCTAGGAGCGCCAGCTGCCTCCCTTCAGACAGAGCACCCGTGGAGGCCTGTAGCTGCCTGGAGAGAAGCACAAGTTGGTAAAACATTTTGGCTTCTTAAGACGGTCTTGGCGATCGCAAGCACCGCTAATCTTCACCGTCATTTAAAGGAATAAAGCGCCTTTCGCGGTGAAGACTAATTGCGATGTTGAGCGATATTATGCACTGTTTCAGTGCACGCATTTAGCCTATATCGGGCAAATTGTGTAAGAACTAGGCTAAAATGCGCACTTTGAAGCAACAACAAAAAGAGTAAGATAGTCTTCGATGTTACCCTTAGCGAATCGATTACGACTTGCATATCGATCGCTTAAGGTGCATTAGAGCGAACGAGTGCTAAAGCGGACATCAAAACTACACGAGGCAGGTGAAAGCAGAACGAAGCGAAAAAAGCAGACGGAATCAGAGCAAAAAGAAAGATTGCAAAAGCAATTAAATGAAAGCAAAGCGGATAGTGGCGTAGCCAAGAGGGTTTCGGGGGTTAAACCCCCTCCTCCATTGACTTAGGAAAAAGGTTTTTAAAAGGTTATTTATCTACTTAAATGAGAAAAACAAAACAGTTGCTTGTAGTAACAATTGTTTTTCTTACTTTATTCTCTTTGTTACTTTATTCCCTTTTTATTTACTGTAATACTGTTGGGTTGGTGTCAGAAGGGCATCCGGTCAGGCAAAAAACTTCCCCCCCCCCCATCATAAATTCCTGGCTATACGCCACTGGGTCTGTGCAAACCGTGAAATTGCAGTTGAAAAACCGCCAGGGAAAGTGAGCAAAGCAGAGCAGCGTGGAGCAGAGCAGACAGAACAGAGCATGCAGAGGAAGACATAAACGACCAGTAGTACCTAATAAAGGACAGGCTTCAGAAGACCAAACGCTCAGAAGCCCATCCGTGTGTGACACTGTGTGTGCTGAACTTAAGAGCCATAATAATTATTATTCATCCATGCGTTTCTGTCCATCTGTTTATACGCTCTGGACATCGAGTCCATATTTCCAGGAAATGTCTCTGTCAACGAAGCTTTGCTCGGACACGTGTGCAGCAACTGTCCACAGGTCTATTTTCCTGGCTGCTTTGTTGAACTGCGATACAGGCAGAACAATGGATAGTCAGAGTAATTAGGTCTTCCAAGAAACCCTTAATCGAAATAGCATCTTGATTTCTAAACATATCGGTCGATGGTATAGGAAATAATTTGTACATTCGCGATTCGTTACCTGCATGCGCTACGGGTTGAGCACGTTAAGGCTGTAACAGACACCTAATTAGATTTCTCGGAATTTTTAGAATACTGTCCAATATGCTGTAATGGTCCAATTTAATGTATGCACTTCATAGCGTCTGCACAATAAAACGAATTAGACTATATCTAAAAAGTCAACTGCAGCAGGCCTATTTCAAGTCATATCATACACATTGCATTTTCCATTATTTTGGCCAGGAGGTGATTATTATAATTTGTGCGAGATGATTAGACCCTAATAGGTTTTTGCACCTCCAGTAACTGTTATCTTCTCAGCCATGGTCCCGAATTTGCAAGTGATTGTTGTTTTGTATATAATATGCATGAGCCAGATGTTATTAGCAGGTACAGTAATTGTACAATTGGGACCGAGAACAGCTCATCAAAGGGAGACTTGGATCGCCAGAGACGACCGAAGAGTCTTGAGGAAGCAGAAAAGAATCAGAGGAGGCAGACGAGAAAGAAAAATGAAAGGACGGAGAAAGAAAATAAAGGACAAAAAGAAAACGCAAAATAATTGCTCTTGAGAGAGACTGAGAGAATTATGCATGTATAAACAAAGAAACAGCTAGAGATCAATAGAACGTGTGACAAAGAGGGAGAGGGGAGGAAAGGGAGGGTGAGGAAGGGAGAAGGATGGAGAGGGAAGGGAAGGGAGAGGGAGGAGAACGAGAAGGACGAGGCTTCGTTAGATTACACTCTGAGTCAACAAAGTGATTCGAAATAAAAGCTTTTCTTGCAGGAAAAGAGAACAGGTTAAGAAGGCTTCCTGGAGTAAGACAGACAGACAGACATAGGGACAGACAGATAGACCGACAGACATACATACAGAGGGGCAGACAGATAGACCGACCGACAGGCAGAGACATACAGACAGACAGAGACAGAGACATGGACAGAGAGACAGAGACAGGCAGAGAGCACTGGCAGATGGTCAATTAAACAGCTGGACGCGCCAAGGCCAGAGGAGCAGACCTCTCTACTTCTATAGATGTCTTTTCCAGTCCCTTCTAAACACATGCAACCACATTCTCCGACTCTCTGTTTGTCTCCGAAAGACATACAGAGAGTCGCACAAAGGTATACAGTTATACACCGATACAAAGACAGGCAGACATACAGACAGACAGACAGTCAGACAGACAGACAGACAGACAGACATAAAGACCATAAACCAGAAGTATCACCATCAATCTGTTAATCCATGCACGGATTAACACGTGGATTAACAGCTGATACGACCGAATGTCACCCGTCGGTTTTGCTCTCTGTGACCCGAGTAGACTACAGCGAATGAAACGAGTCTGAGCGAAAGTCTCTTCCATTCGTGATGAATTTGTGCGATGGAGCGCGTGGTCCGGCATGGATCGTAAAGTCATTGTGCAACGGAAATGAAGCGGCAATTAGATGCATGGCTCTGGAGACTGTATACATTGGACGACGTATCATCAACTGAGAATGATTCATGGAACTCTGATATTATGAGACATGAATGAATCTACGCTGACGAGACGGTATAATGATCATTCCTTCAGCGAGAAAGATTCAGAGCATGAAGAACTGAATTCTACTTGATTTAATATGCATTTATTACGGGTGTCAATGTGTAAGTACTGTCTCGTAGGCTCGTGGGAGACTACAGAACTGCCCTCAATATACATTACACAACTTATAATATCATTATATAAATGAATAGTATTTACCTGTACATATACTATTATACATACATATTATTTGTATACCGACAGTTTCACGCATGCTACATAAATACATAAAATTACATATATTTAGATTACTCAGTGGCGTAGCCAGGAACTTATGTTGGGGGGGGTTTAAGAGCTTTATGGCCTGGCCGGATGCCCTTTCTGACACCAACCCAACAGTATTACAGTAAATAAGAAGGGAATAAAGTAACAAAGGTAATAAAGTAAGAAAAACAAGTGTTACTACAAACAATTGTTTTGTTTTCCTCATTTAATATAACCTTTAGATAACCTTTAAAAAACTTTTTGCTAGGTCAATGGGGGGTTTAACCCCCGAAACCCCTTGTCTACACCACTGAAATTGCTATATATGGACTGTCTATACGGTTATGAAATGTCTACATTTTGCATTAAAATTATGTTTGGCACTGATTTAAAAATACTAATTGATTAATTTCCTATATTTGGCTTCGATTAATGGATTCAATTAGAGATCAGTCTGGTATCTGTCAGCGAAAGAGGCAACAAGCGAAATGGCGAAACAGACATACATACATACAGACACAGATAGATAGACAGACAGACAGACATACATACAGACAGAAGACGGACATACAGACAAGACAGATAGACAGACAGACAGACTGACAAGACAGACAGACAGACAGATAGACAGACAGACAGACAGTGCATGACCGGCTCTGTAGCATCAAAAGGCTGATGGAGATGATGATGATAGAAATATCGATGGATCATCATCGAACGTGAGTGGAATCCATTACCAGAGTCGTCGTCAGCGGTGCAATTATCATTCAGTTGATTAGTTCTGCTGGTAATGATTCGGCTCATTGATAAATGGTTGGAAGGCAAAACGGTCAAACAGAGGTCAAGCCTTACAGCAGTTTATCCGAGCCAGAACCATCGATTTATAGCGCATAAAACATCATGCATACCAAATAATTAATGTTGTCACTGATTAGTGGCTTTGACGTGTGATTTGTATATACATGTATACATGTATGTTGGAGTAAATCGGTGAATGCGTGTGTGCGTTCATTTTATCTATCATAATTATATATGCACAACGCTTGGATATTAGGATTTTTATGCTTATCATTTAATGCAGGGATGTTCCATAGTCTCCGAAAGTAGGCCGCTGTATAAACAATAGGCCTATATTTTTATCGGTTTTTATCTTGGATGACTGGATGGTTTGGAAACAAGGAACCTAAAGTGGTGAGGCCCAGTTTCAGCGGACAGAAGTGTTTGTTTGAAATAGGTCATTTTTAAAAATTACCATTGATTTATTATTTACTGAGAATTTGATATAGCGCTCCTTTAAGGTTAGCTACCCAGGAGCGCTCCCAGTCCAACCCCGGTCGAATAAGACAGTCCTAAGAAGAGAAAAAATGAAGCAAACAGACCAATTGGCATTTGACGAAGAATAACAGGAAGCTCATTCCAGGCCGCAGGGTCAGCCACGGACCAGGCGACGCAGGGCCGTTTTAAGGAGTTTTGGGGCCCTAGGCACAAACCCTAATCCTAAACATATCCACGAGTCTAATCTACTCTAGCCAAATCAAGGTTTCTGGGGACGGAGAACAAGTATTTACACACACATTTTTGTCGGTCGATTGCTCGAGACGTGTAGCGCCGAGACGGGAGGGCTATGGGAAAGGAATGTCCGAATGTGTCCCTCCATGAAGTCAGAAATTGTTGAATTTTCACATTGCATTTTAAGCTGCCATCTTTAAAAAATTGCTCAACATTCGCAGTGCTGACATGCCTAGTCTAAGACTTCTATGATTGTTCTTGCAATTATAATAATTCCTTATTCAGTTTCCACATTGTAATGATAGGCCACATGCAGCATTGTAAGCTGGGATCTAAGCAAAATTACAGATTATTATTTCAGTGCTGATTACAAGAGTGGTTGAAAGTTTCAATAAAATTAATATAATTATTATTACAATCATAATTTCTTGACGTATCAAATTCAGCAACTCAGTTCTGCTGCTTCTGGACCATTAGGCCAACAGCATAATAGGCCTAGTAGCCTAACGAATAACTGCAGACAGATCTAGGCTATAATTATATAAGACCTACTTTCTTGCATTGGAATTGACTTATTCCCGCGCGTTGCTAAAAAGGCTTGTATTGTTGACCATGGAGGATAGGCCTACAGTTCTCGGAATTGCCACAAATGTTACACAAACCAAGGAAGAACCGCCAAAATCTGGAAGTCATGTAGTAGGCCTAATGATGCTGTTTTACTAAGTGTTCAAGTAACAAAACCTTTTTAAATTTCGACAGTTTTAAATTTGAAAGGTAGCACTAAAAAGTCGAAAATTGGTTTTACAAAAATAGTACTTGTACAAATATTAACAGTAAATTATACTCATTGTAAGATGATTGTATCATATTATTACATTAATAGATTTTATCGTCATAATATCATACAATAGTAAATAATATCACGGTATATTACTAGAGTTCGTGTATTATACAATAATGTAAGCAGCAATTCAAACTTATAATTTGGTCAAATGTTTTGGGTAGTCATTTCTGGGTGAAGTTCCTTCCACACTGGGAGATGCTTAGATTAAACACTGAACGTAACCCGATTCCCGTCTCAAACTCTCAGTCTCAGATATAGAGTGCCGGTACTCTATTCATGCCTTCTATGGGCATGTGTGTCATTTTGTTACGTTTATTAATATTGATAGAAGAACCTAGGCCTATACACAGCTAGAGCACATCAATCTTTGTATTACAAGTGTACTGTGTAAAATAAATTTAAGCTTAGCACACGTTAAAGTTCGTATAACATGTTGCTAATTTGTTATGCAATGTAGCATTTTGGGTCGCCGCGGGGCCCCCCTGTTGCGCGGGGCCCTAGGCCCGGGCCTCGCGGGCCTGTGCCTTAAAACGGCTCTGAGGCGACGATTTCAGAGCAAGAGAAATGTAAAACCTCGTGCAAGTAGATTTAGCCTACTAAAAATCGTAAATACAGCGGTTGATCGAAATATCGTTTACTCCAGAAGAAAAAGCATTAGAAATTAATTGGCTTGTTCTGATGGAGGGTGTAGCCTACTGCTTTCAGCGTCTTGTTAAAATTCGTCCCCTCATTTGCAGCGCATGAGGTCATCGATCATAGTCGATTCAAACTCGGTTGTCATAAAGCGAATTCGCAGATGACCCTGTTGCGTCCTGGAGTCAATCGAGAGGTTGAGGGTTCAAATCCCAGCCAAGGCGGAATTTTGGTTTGGCATTTCTGCTCTATCAATGATTAGTACACTATCTGTGGAGAGATAAGATGGCGTGGGAGAGTGCTGAACATCTGCCCTCAAAATTATCGTGATGATTGCTGAGGCCAAGAAAATGAAATGGATAACAATAATAATGCTTCTACAGGGTACGGCCGAAAATAATAATCCATTGCGAAAATTGCGATTTCTCGAAAACCGCTGAATATTTTGTTATAAAACTTCGCCAGTCTATTTGACACGTATCTATCACTATCTAGGCTAAATCTAATGAAATTCGATTCATGAAAATCAAAATGGTGAAGCCCTGAAATGAGACAATGTTATTTTCGTTTCAACAGACATTTACTGACAGCAATAAGTAGGCCTAATAACGTGACGACGCAAACAGTAATGTAACAAGGTTCAAAGTTACTTATTGTCATTGACAAGATTAATTAGGCCAAGTGTTAAGTTTTGTGCAATGAATGTTCGAAGCGACCACCGTTTGCTTCTATTACTTCTGTATACGCAAGTTTACACCTACGGGCATTGGTCCCTCGGTTGTTGATGATGATGATACGCAAGTTTGCAGTCGTTTTCGAAAGCCCAGAACAGACTTCTGAATGGTCTCAAGTGACAATTACGGTCATTCCAGATGATTTGTAGCGTATTTTTCCGCTCAGGAATGTTCTTCGGCTTTGTTGTAAGTTTGTTGTAGGTCTCAAGCAATGCACCCCAGACAGCATAGTCAAGTGGGTTCATATCTGGGGAACTTGGCGACCATGAATGATGAATCCTTGTCGATGAAGTCCGGACAGTGACTTGCTAATCAATCTTGGGCCAGCTTGGCGCCGTGGGCGGGTGCTCCATCTTGCTGAAAGGTTAACTGACTTCCCAAGACAGTTATCGACAAGCTTAGGCAAAAAATTCTACACGCCGTACTTAGCATTGGCTTTGGCCTTCTCGGCAATGAAATGAAAGCATCCTTTACCCTCATAGCCAACATCTGCAGAAACAATGACGTGGGGAGAGAACTTGGCTCTCTCGACCAACAGACGGCTTGGAGGGATATCGGCTTTTTATCTTCTTCGCCCAGACGCGGTTGTTTTAATTATTAATAAGATCTTTTCGTCGGCGAAGAAAATCTTGCAATTTTACTCAAAAAAGAAAACGAAATACCGTCTTCAAAGCGGAAATGACGTAAGTATGGCACTCCGCAGGCTACTTTGCGTAAAAATATGATTTCCTATTTCGTGAATGCCGTGTTCAGCTGAAAAAATGCAGTTCTTTCTTCTGCCTAATGTCATGATCATCAAAAATATAAAGATACCGACATAACATTTTCAAATAGTATGCAAAAATATGTTACGAAAAAGAATGAAAATATTTGTAATGAAATATTCAGCGGTTTTCGAGAAATAGCAATTTTCGTAATGGATCATTTTTTTTCGGTCGCCCCCTGTATATCTATGGCAGCCTCCATGGGTTAGCTCAGTGAGCCTTTCTTGTTCTTTATTATAAGCTGTGCATATATTAAATATATAAATATATAAGCAGATATAATTGCATGCATAAATTAGGCTATATGACATAATTACACTGTGTCCCAATAAATCGGGACCCCTTTTTATAATGTGAATAAAACTGGCAAATATTCATCGATTGTCAAAATTTCAAAATTGTTTTTATCCTGAGATATTTATCTACAAATTGGTAATTTATGAACGGCCCTCACCAACAAATTACGTCATAATGACGTCATTAATTTACATATCGAAACCAAATGTCAACAAAAATCGTTAGAGAATGGCGTTCAGCCAAGAAGACAAAATTGTAATAAAATTCTTACGGATAAATAAACATTACGGCGCAAAAAAGTTTATTCGAAAATTTCCGGACAAGGGATGGACAGTGAGCGGTCTTAAAAAGCTTCTAAGAAAAATTGATTTGACCGGTTCGTCAGAGTGTCGCGCTGGTAGCGGTTCCTAGCATTTGAATTCTCTGATGCAAATGACGTAATTGTGACGTCAATATTTATGCCAGAAACTTAATATTTGAATCAGTGCAAGATAATTATCTCAGGATAAAAACAGTTTTGAAATTTTGAAAATCGATTAAGATTTGCCTGTTTTATTCACATTATAAAAAGGGGTCCCGATTTATTGGGACACAGTGTATATAGAATCTAGGTCTGTATTGGGCCTTAAGCACATAATTATAATCGCATGCATAAATACCTGGAAAAGGATGAGGATTGAGGACGACGCTGATGATCCTTGTTATCACACATCGCCGTTAAACTGAAGCTACTACTACTACTACTGCTACTGCAACTACTGCTACTACTGCTACTACTACTACTACTACTACTACTACTACTACTACTACTACTACTACTACCACTACCTACTACTACTACTACTATACTACTACTACTACTACTACTACTACTACTACTACTACTACTACCACTACCTACTACTACTACTATACTGCTACTACTACTACTACTACCACTACCTACTACTACTACTACTATACTACTACTACTACTACTACTACTACTACTACTACTACTACTACTACTACTACTACTACTACTACGGATACTGCAACTGCTACGGATACTGCGACTGCTACTGCTGCTGCTGCTGCTACTACTACTGCTGCTGCTACTACTACTACTACTACTACTACGGATACTACGGACACTGCTACTGCTACGGCTACTGCTACTGCCACTGCTACTGCTGCTGCTGCTGCTACTGCTACTGCTACTGCCACTGCTACTACCACTGCTACTGCTGCTACTACTACTACATGAATAGGCCTATGTATAAACACATATATTTTGCATTGATGTCCAGCAGTCTAGAACCGAACAAAGTCTTCGGACTGGATGTGTTTGTCCCTGGGTTAACGGACAATGAGGTTGACCATCGGCTTCGACACCATCAGTTCCATGCGGTGTACCTCCGACTACATTTTGGACACGGCTGATTTAAGTCTATTATATATATATTATATATATATACATATATATATAGGTTGCTGTATAAGTTATAACATGGGAGTCATTGGGGACGCTGATCCACCGGTATGTCGATGGAGTATGCATCCGTACTAAACATACCTTTCGTCTGATTTGTGTGTCTGCTGCACATTATGGTCATTGCAAAGGAGTTACAGGAAGTAGGCTGCCGGTGAAAGCAAACAACGGCGAGGCGACTTGGATGGGTGCACACATCAAATGTGGTTACATGAATGGAATCATAGGTCTGCACCGCTAATCACCGATATAACCGTGTATATTCAATCATGTAGACCTTATAACGTAGACCTATGTATAGGCCTATAATCATGTATTCCAATTTGCTTTCATGCATGTGCTGAGTGTGCTCATGTAGGATTGTAGCCTATAGGTTATTGTAGACCTAACTAAGCTATGCAATGAAATGTTCGTGTGGTTTATTGCATGTATTCCGGCCTATTTTGCGGCTCTCTTAGTGCACAATACTCCGGGGTTCTCCCAATGCGAGAGATCATAGAGAAAATAGAGGTCTTGTGCAGTGTCGACCGCGAAGAGAGGCACTTGAACCGCCAGTGAATAAGGACGATCGTGTCGAAGGAGGCATCTGCATGCGCCCTCAGCAAATGGTCAGTGAAGGGCCAATCATGCGTTCTGAGAATTCTCGTTGATGTAGGCTATTTGTAGGCCAATGAATGTAATCATTTATATTCGTACGTATATATTTATTTATTAAATAATTAAATAATAATTACTTCTTAGGAGTTCCCGACACAACCTTGGCTGAAAATAACTGCTTTAACGCTGCGTTGAAGCGCATCTGAGCAAACCATGTATGGCGTATAGACAGGGAAGTCCATTCCATACTAATATATGGGGTCAATAACAGATAATTAGGCACGGTGCTGTCTAAGAGCAGTTCATGATCATGCATATTCTTCTGAATACACACGTGTTTTCGCAGGCATGTAGCCATGTTGTATTCATACGTGTGTAACATGGACGGAGACTTGGTCTAGAAGTGGGAGGGGGACGAGGGACGATCCCCGAGGCGCGACGTGACATTTTGGGCGTGGGGCGGCTGAGTCGCCGACGAAATTTTCCTTTTCCGCCGACCAAAAATTTCTGACGTCCTTTTTTGGTCATAACATTTTTTCCTCTGTCAAAATACCTGATATTCTAGTCTTTGTAGTCTTTACTTCTTGTAATATTACCAGAATTAACCAATTATCAATGTCAAAATTTGCGATGCTGCCTCGGAATGTTTCTTTGCTTAAGTATTGGGGGGACATGACCATGGACGGTCCCCCACCACAAACATTGGGGGGACCGTCTCTTCCTGCCCCTTTAAATCTCCGCCCACGGTGTGTGATCATACATTCCTATGACTGTTTTTCATCTACTCGTGGGCGTTTAATTAAATATGCGTCACTAGCAAGCAAGGTACGCTTCCTGGAGGGAAACATACATCAATGGCAGATGATTGCCATAGGTTATGTTGCGCTAATTTATCGCTGCTTTGATCCTCGGTCCCTTGTCTATATTCTGATGCGCTTGGGTTGTTGTTGCAACTTGCAATTCTATTTCATTTCTTGCATCAGTAGAATCTCTGCGTTAACTCATTCGCCATGCAGCTCAAGTACAACTTCTAAAATTATTGTTTTGGTTGCTTGAGTAAGTTGATGATAATATTGCTGTTTAACGTCACTGTGTGGTGACAAAGACCATTAGCGACGCCCGCCTCCTTTATACAGGCTTGGGACTGGCACTGGCAGAGTGCAACCAGTGGCGGAGTTTTGAGTAAGTTGAGTCTTCTTATTGGTGGATCAATAAACCAATTGAATTGAATTGAATTGAATTGAATTGAATTGCATTTAACCCACGCTTGATTGGATAAGCACGCTTGTCTAATAGACCTACGCCAATCTAATTTAGCGCACTTCGAGATATGAAGAACGAGACAAGTTGTTTTTTTAATATCATGATTTACACGAAAACTGACAAATTAAGAAATAAGTTCAATTGAAGACAATATTAAACAAACCGACAAATTCTAATGAAGACACCGCTACTAAACACTTGTAGGTCTACTCTTCTACACATTTCAGAAATTCGCTGTTTCATAGACTTGAGCTATAATTAGTCTATCATGTATACGGTAGCCTACAGTGATGGATAGCCCAATTAATTAGTTTGGAATGATTGATTAATTTCGTAACCAATTCTAATTGGCATTCGAAAGTTTGCTGGCATCGTGATTACAGGATAAATTTAAACATTGCTAATAAAGTCGGCCTACAGTAGATGAATTGTTCCTGTTCTTAAAAGAAGAACATTTGTTTTTAGTTTTTGAAATTTTTTCTAAAAATGTCAATAGGCCTACATGAAATAAAGTAAACATAATTGGAAAGTGCAACAAGATGCTTAGTCTCTATAGCAAACAAATAAAATGGGATTCCCAGACTGCTACAAATGCACCCGCATGAAACATCATGGTAAAAGCAGAGCGAGCGTTTGATTTGTGACGATTTGCTCCAACGGGTGAAGACAATATAGGCTAATTTTATTGTCTACTTTTGAGCGCATGGCAGTTGATATAAACTCACGGCCGTTGGAAAGTTCAACTCTGGACTCGTATAACAAATTCACAGTAGGTCTTATGATTATCAGAAATGCTTAAATATTGAATTATGACCACTGAAATGTGGCTGTCGTCATTTTTGGAACAATATTTGTCATAAATTGTGTGCGAGATTAGTAGACTACATTTTTTGTGTCATATTGTATTCTGATTAGGCCTAATTGGCTGAGTGACTATTCAAAATTAAATATTTTCCCAAAATACTAAGTCAACTTCTATTAATGAAATTTGAACCAATCCTATTTCAAAATTAAAATTAATCGAAATCTTAGCTATCCATCACTGTAGCCATAATACTAGACCTGTACCAATTGAACTTAAATCTGTAACAAGGCAACAATCACCATTTAATTACATACGTTTCAAGCAGTTCACGAAATAATCTATATCTCCAATTACAATACTAAAAACACAATTCCACACACAAATCACAAACTCACCAAACAAGAAAATGTGTAACAAATAATGTCTGCTTGCTGTCCTCAATCGGATCAGAGCAGCGCAGCATCAGAGTTCTCTAAGATAGGTCAACAAGTGAACTGCAAAGTGAAGCACATAAAGTTAGCTAGTGACACTTTGCAGTTCAGTGCAAGAGCTACATGTAGACTAGAAAAGAAACCGTATCTGCAATGAAATTCACGTAACAACAATTTTTGAATTCATTTGAAGTGGTAGAAAAGTCAATTGTAAAAAGAGGAATCAACTTGTTTCCCTCTGACTATTCCCATTGACGACCAATTATAGTTTATGTGTGTTGTGGACTCTTACAAATCAAAGCTTAGGTCTAAATCCTATTTGCAAAAAAATAAAAATAAAAAGAAGTAGAAAAAGAAGAAGAAGAATGTGGAGGAGGAGAAGCAGAAGAATGGGGAGAAGAAGAAGAATGTGGAGAAGTGGCTGAAGAGAAGAAACAAGAAGAACAGCAAGAAGAGGAGCAAGAAAACAATTAGAAAAACAAGAAAAAGAGGAAGAGGAGAAGGATGAAGAGGAAGAAAAGAAGGAAAAGAAAAGGAAGAAGACGCTGCACCAAAGTTGATACTTGGAAATAATTATTCGTTTTTGAGACGCCATTCAGAGCAGCTGTGTTTGTGAGCTGGAGTGATAATTATAGTTTTACTGAAGCAAAGCAAAATAGTCGAAGACATCAACCGCCTCTTACTGACTCTCAGTTACACACGAACTACCGGAAGTTGGCTGTCGGCCGCAGCGGTGAAAGGTAAAAGTAATAGCCTAACAGACTGAAAAACTGCGACCATACGCTGGACAGTTTCATAGGAAGTTGACTGTCGGCCGCAGCGGTGAAAGGTAAAAGAAATAACAGACTGAAAGGCTGCGACCATAAGCTGGACAGTTTCATAGCGCCTTTAGAAGCATGTTTATCGAAATTCTAGCCCAAAACAGAACATAAAACAGTAATCAAGTCCCAGCAGGAACGTAACAGATTTTTGTAGAATGAGGTTTTACTGCAGCGATAAACATGACGCTGCGTTTTATGATACCTTCCGAAATAAAGATAATGTGTCTGCAGCCGTTCTGGACAGTATCCCAAACTACTACTACGCTAATTTGCAGTTATGATGTAGGTTGA
Organism: Lumbricus terrestris; assembly: GCA_949752735.1. Classification (NCBI taxonomy): domain Eukaryota; kingdom Metazoa; phylum Annelida; class Clitellata; order Crassiclitellata; family Lumbricidae; genus Lumbricus; species Lumbricus terrestris. The sequence goes on along the minus strand of OX457037.1, from coordinate 39,145,920 downwards.
CTGCTGTTATTCATTTTTAGCTGCAAAGCTACAAATGACACTGACTTGACTGGTGAAAAGTCAGAATAGTTGCATCATAGCAACTGTCGCAATAAAACGCTATGGGCGTAATGTGCGTCTGAACAGTTGTGCTTTATTATGCGTTTCTGATCTGATTTAGAAAGATCCAATGAGTTATGCATTATGCATGGTCAAATTGGCGCACATGTAGCCTATAATCCAATGGGCTAGGGCCATTCTCTGACTGATTGGAAAGTCTGACTGATTCTATTGTCGGACTTATTCGAGGGTCTTGCCTAGTTTATCCATGTGTTGTCCACTTGGTTTAGCCTTGTTTGTCTTGTACATGTCTGAATTGGCCGTGTTAAGTCCAGATCATCTATACGCCTGTTATTTTAACACAAGAGGCATCCATTCGTCCATCCATCCATCCATCCATCCATCCATCCATCCATCCATCCATCCATCCATCCATCCATCCATACATCCATCCATACATCCATCCATCCATCCATACATCCATACATCCATACATCCATACATTCATACATCCATACATCCATACATCCATCCATACATCCATCCATGCATCCATTCATACATCCTTCCATACATCCATCCATGCATCCATCCATACATCCTTCCATACATCCATCCATACATCCATCCATACATCCATCCACCCATACATCCATACATCCATCCATGCATCCATCCATACATCCACCCATACATCCATCCATACTGTATGGATTTGTGCAGTTTTAGAAGCACTTCTGTACAGTTAAAACTAGCAAAAAAACGTCATTGTCCTCCGATTGGAAGTAATTTACCATGGAGGATGGGAAAGGAAAGAAGGAGTTGTGCAGTTCTAAAAATTCCTTAAAAACAGCCCTGGTTTAAAAGGTTTCATTCCCATTCCCATGTACGACACAGTTATTATATTGTATTGTATCTGACCATTTATAAAGCGCGTCTCGCAGCAAGAGTCTATCAGAAGCGTTCCTAGTGCGTTCAACTCCGAGAGAAAAACAAGTTGAAGCTAACGCACTGGTGTATGCACACGATAAACGCAACACAATGATCAACTTACAAGTTGTAACTTATTATAACAAATATACAACTCCTGCTCAATACAGCTACATTCAATACAATTCCTTTTTTCCCTTGGTCTACCTAACTAAAAATGACCAAAACAAGTGTTGTTTGAGCAAATACTACACTGATAATGCTCGCTCTGGACAAAAACGACAAACACGTTTCATTCACGTCTATAGTTCACACAGTAGACTCTACAGATTTAGAGTGTCATCGTATTAAAATGTTAAAGCCCTTGTTAAACTTTATCGAAAGTTTAACTCTCACAAACCTTTGTAAAATCGATCAAAACTACAACAGCAGTTGAAAACTAAAAGGACACTAATCAGATATCTGCAGTTCATGATTTCCAAAAAACCTTACAGACATCAATCAATTCCGGAAATATGCCAAAACCGTTAGTTGGAAATTCCCAAGGTATTACACACATACACATACATACACGAACGCACACACAAATATACATTTATATAAATATATATATCATATAATTATGTTTTTTCATTATTTTTGTTACCTATTAGCTAATGAGTTCTTCAAATTCTGAAAATATGTGCGCTGTTAAACTTACATTACATTTGGTCAACTTACATCATGGTGTTTACATGGACAAGACAAGTAAGACCATTTGAAAACGCCATATATAGACCTACAAGGCCCTACATAATTGTATTCACACGTATATAATATATAGATTATGCGAACGATATAATTATCTTAATTAATTATACGTGTAGTCATTAGTTAATTGGCAATGAGTCCTGTCATGTATGTTCGAGGCTGATCAGTGCTCTCGTTTCGCTTAAGTGCTCGTACACCAGTGTTACTACGGACCTGCATTTATAAGTGACTATAGTCCATACCCCTCCTCATTCGAGCTTGTGGGGTGGATTGTTGTAGTCATGGAAACGCTGGCTATTTACACATCATCGGGTAACTCAGTGCAGATGGTACTTTGCTGACTGTGGGTCCTTGGACGATGCTGCTGCTGCTGCTGCTGCTGCTGATGATGATGATGATGATGCTGACGGAAATCCAACTTCTGACATCTGTCCAAACTCAGCATCCGATAAATATCAGGCTGAAGACAGCACACGTGATCTTCTGGACCTGGAATCGGAATAAAAACAAGCACATCAAAGAGTTGAGTGAATCTGAAGTCGACGAAACGATCAGAAAAAGATGCCCCTCCACTAGGTTAAAGGCCTCCACACGTATTTCAGGATCGTTACCTATGACCGCGTATATACCGTTCGGGATTCCACGCACTTTGGCCGACTCATTTGTGCCAATGTGTTTGGCCATTGAACGCTATACATGTGGCGTGTTTGTTTCTCAAATATCTACATAGGCCTAGGTAAGACCCTCCTCCAGTGCTCTGCCGTATGATGCTGTATTTACGTTTATAAGATATACTCGATTATGCTGTTGAATCAAATAACAACAGCGATAACGATGTGGACAACGATAATGGTAATTGCAATGACAATGGCAAAAGCAACGATAATAATATAAAAAAACATGACAATGATGATGATGATAACAATAATAATTATAGTATATGCGCTAGAGCAGAGAATGCATAGCATCAACATCGTAATTATTGGTCTGGTCTATGGTCGACTTCACATTCAATCGTGATGTGGGTCGGCAAACCAACAGCTTACCCACTATGCAAACATCAATCAATTCCTTTACACTTGGCCTATTCCTCTCTGTGTTAGTTTCCGCCGTACATGCAGGATGCATTCAAATGTGTGTGGTGTAATGAAGACGCAGTAGAGTGTTTAGTCCCTGAGAACTCTTACCATGTCTCATGTTTTGTTTGTATGTGCACTTAATATAGCGCCCTTTCAAGATTTATACTCAGAAGCGCCCCCAGGCTACAGCGCAGACATTGATTGGAGTTTCACGCCGATGCGCTGAGCAATTGCGAGTGAAGGACTTGCCCAAAGTCCCTATAAGGCGGCTTGAGGTGATCCTCCACCTTCCAATTCTCGACCCAGACGACGCCTGCCTTAGTAACTGCATGCCCCCTCTGATCCTCTGGCATGCAACCGGGTCTCCTTTGGGCTACTCTTCCGGACAACCTCTTGACTCAACTTCGCACTCGTGAATAAGCTGATGCCCCATGCTTGGCTTTCGAGTTGCGCTTTAGAAGTCAGGAGGTTACGATTACGATTACGATTAAGACGGTGGAGACTGTTTGACAATCAGTAGATGAATTAAATGGCAGGCAACCTGTATCTTGATATGAACAAACTTATCAAGAAGAATTACCTTCCTTAGGCAACAGCGCTGCATACAACATGCACTTGCACCGGTTATAATAATTATTATCAACGCACAGTTAAAAAGACCCACTCTTTCAAACGAACCTATCGTAGGTTTCCAGACTTAATCCCTTCCTTCATTCGGTTTTTAATACATTAGATGTCCATTGTCGGCTGAGACTTTACAGACCTGAGCTGTTTGCTATAGCTTCAGGACGTAAGCGCGCTACATAATCTCCCGCCGACGAGAGCGATTTGCGATGTTGTAAAAAAAAGAACCGTGTATACAGTTTTACATCAGATATCGCATTTGCAGCTGCAACTGAAGGAAAGTAATTGCACTCAACAGGCATTGGGCGTTTGTTGTGATCGCATGCTATACGAATATATCATGTATCATTTGTCTGGATATATTCACATGTCCTCCTTCTCGAACCTCAAGTCGTTCCTGACGCAATTACGCTGTCGAGAATAGATTCTTCACACAACCTAAGCCGACCATTATACCTGGCTATTTAAGACTATTCACCTGGGTGAATGGAATAATCCGGTAAACCAGGATGGACAGGCAACAACTCTTTTAAGCCTAAGAGGATTGCTTGCTGCTCGCCTTCCGGGCCTTCCCAGTCCTGCATGGTACAACCTATACTCCCATAGATATATCATAAGATTAGCTGCCCTGAGGAGATCGCCCCGCCGACTTGAAAGACGCTGTCGACGTTAACATTCATCTGTTTCATCAGCAAAAATGTCATGAGGGAATATGTCAGGGACAAAATGGCACAGACAAAATGTCATGATAATGAACTGACAGGAGACAAATGTCACGAACAAAACAACACGAGCAAAAATGGCATCCGGTAAATGTATCCAATTGCCTGAAATGAAAAAAACAGAGGACCGTCTATATAATATTATGATCTTTGAGTAACAATGGATCTATTAATTTTAAACAACCGCGATAAATCAAAGGTTGTGTGTGCAGATAGACTGCATCTCGAAAAAGTTGAAAGGCGAAAAAACCTGATTTATAACTATTTGATACATAGATTAACCTGTTTTTCCCATATAGAATGTTTCCGTGAACTTGTCTAATGTCTATATTCGACCCTATGACATCGTCACTCGTCAGTCCTGTTAAAGCCTAGGAGTCTGTTTATTGTGACCTAGATTGAATTCCAGATAATCGGTAAGAAGTTTTCATCGGTCAACTAAATAGAGAAGATGGCGACACAGAAATGCAATTGCGGCTTGGAGTCAATAATAGGAACAGATACTTCAGCACATGCCTCACAGAACACTGGCGTCGAAGGTTGGAAAAATAACAGCAATAAAGTTGTTGGATTTTCCTATCTAGGACTAGCTATGCAATGCTATGCATCCAATATGCACGCAAACTACACTGTACTATAGCAAGAACAACATAGCACGTCCGCGCGTCGAAGTTCAGTCGGGAAAGAAGAACAAGACATAGGCGGCAGGCCTACATGTATGTGACGAGAGTCATAGAAGCTCGTCGAACAATTGTATCTGCAGATAGTTACAGATATCAGATTGATCACTTGGAAGACATGGGTAGAAATCTAATTATATCAAAGTCGTCTGATCATTTCAGTTAGATTTGGTCTTCGAAAATAATCAGCAGTAAGTTTTTCTATTTTATTTTGGGTAAATACTATATATGACTTTCACAAAATGAACTTTAAACAAACGCTCAAGACATTTGGCTGAGAGCTTTTTTATAATTTTTTCGCGACAACATTGACCTCATTTATATTTTCAAATTCAGACACCATGGCGCGCCGTAAGTTTCGTAATTTTACCTAATTTGTGGAATTCACAAAACGGCTCGAATCGACTGTGAAAGCGCCTCTTCCTCATTCCCACGGCTGCCAGTGAATAAGATATTAGTCTACACCACGACAGATGCAACGTGGCTTATCGTATACCCTGGAATCCTATATCCTCTCCACCAGCTCTCAGCTCATTCCAGCCATCAGCTATGATCGAGACGCGTAATCTAATCTTCTCATCACCTGATAAGCAGTATCGTCTGTACCTCTTTTCTACAGCTCTTATAAAAATTGCTTTGACGTCTTGATGTATTATATTTATACCACATACGTTGTCAAGTCAGCTTCTCTCTTTCGGAATATCAGTTCTGCGCCGACTTTGCGCAAACCACAGTATTCCATCTAGTTGAAAACACATTCTCTCCAAGAAATTATCAACCTATCTCTCCATATCTGTACTCTCAATCAATTCCAAACTACTGGTAGAGGCATAGGCGTAACGTTCTATTGTGACGGTGGTGTCAAGTCACCACCACTTTTTAAAGTGGTGGTGACAGTCACCACCACTTTTTGGTCCGACAAGGAAATATTTTTCTAGAAACATGAAAGCATTTGCTGTCTAACATGATAAAGGCTATTCATGATTGACATCGCAATGGCGCCAATGCTGATAGCCTAGAGGTCTCCACTGTCCACACTTCACAGTGTGTTCATTGTCCACAGTCATGGCTTAAATCCTAAGGAGCGAAGGGAAGGAATTTCTAACATTTTAAAGTTGGAGAAGAAACGTTAAGCAATTCTCTCCCACAAAAATAATTTAATCGTTATGACTCCGAGGCAGTACATGGCATGCCAACAGCCTTACAAAATCTTCTGGAATCATTGTTATTATAAAAATATTTTTTGAAGGGACCTTCGTACCTTTACCCACCCCGCCCAAAAAATGTTGGATCAGACAATGGGGAAGGGTCAGAAAAAATAGAATAGGAAGAATCTAGATAAAAATTTGTGAAAGAGCTGTTTTAAAAATTAATTTAGTTTTCCGTGAGTGGAAAGATCGTGGAGTTTAGTAAGCGAGAGAGACGAAAGGATAAAGAGTGAGAATGGAGAAGGGAGTGAGAGAACCCTCACCTGAGTTCATACCAGATTTGTATATTGGGAAAAGGTACAGCGCAGGGGTTCTCAAACTGTGCACATGGGGTACGCCAATCGCCGGTTAGGGGTAGGGTCTAGGTGAAAAATTCCAGAAATATAAATTTTCTTTGTGTTTATGGACTTATTGTCCATCTTTCTTTGATTAGCAAAGATTTTTAATGCTGCAACATAAAACAGCATCGTCATTATTTTAGTTCTTTCACAACAGAATAATTAGAGTATTAGACTCACAAAGTATATAGGCCTAGTGCATGCAACATATTTTTGTTTAGGTATATTATTATAACTTTTGAAACAAATGGTGTCTAAATGTGAGATAGAAATTCTCAGCGTAGGCCTTTAGCCTAGAGCTCAAAATAGGGGAGAGCTGAATAATATTGGCCTAACGATTAATTTCTGGTCGAGCTTCAACATTTTTGATTCCTTTCAGCACGCCATATCTGTGTGAACTGGTTTAAAAACTCTTCTTTCTGTCAAAAACAAATATGGCCTTAAGATTTGCGTTTGAATTTGACAAATATTAAGTCAAATGTTTTTAATCTGCGATAGTAAAAACAAGCCCACAAAACCACAACGCTATAGGTTAGCTCTTTCTTAAGGGGTTATAGACAATTTTGCCTTTTGTCAACATGATTAGGCCTACATGATTAAAACTATAGACCCTACATAGGCTATATTTTAAATTTTGCTCCTTGATACGACTCTAATTGACGGGGTGGGGACAATAAAAATGAAGTTAGAGAACCGCTGAGGTACAGGAAGCCGAGGAAAGAATTGAACTAAGAAGTTGTGTGCCAAGGAATAGTCACCACCACTTTTTCGGGGAAAGTTACGCCCATGGGTAGAGGTATTTGAGCCATGCAGCATTTACCTAATAAAACGATAAAATGTCTCTCCCTTCCAATCTCCGTATATATAGTTGATAGGCCTTCCAATCTCCGTGTACAGAGTGGGCCAAAAAAGACCCCGCTAGGTTTTTTGCCAATATCTTGGCCAGAAGTAAGAATTTTGAAATGAAATTTTATAGGCTTAAAGACAATTCATATCTGCACATGATGGTCAGATTCCATAGAAATATTTCAAACAGAACAAAAGTTATACCACTTTTAGGGAGGTCGCCCACCGTTTCTGACGATTCAAAAACGAAACGCAACAAAAAAAGTACCGGTAACAAAAACACGATTTTTTCTCATCTCAAATAATTGGTATCAAATAGCCTTGATATTGCCAGATGATCATTATTATTACTATTTAAAAGAGAAACAGGGTACCAGCGTAGCTGCGCGCCACTGAGAAGTCACTTAGCAAGATGACAATCAAATTGGTAAATAAGGAATCTGTCAGATTAATCAACAGGTCCATCAAGAACTTTGCAAAGAGACTCAAAAGAAGTTTTGGCACTGGTCGTGGGCACATTGAACACAAGTTGTGAAGCACTACCAAGTTCATTTGACAACAGTTATTTGAGATGAGACTTAATAAAATCGTGTTTTTGTTACTTTTTGCTGGGTTTCGTTTTTGAATCGTCAAAAACCGGTGGGTGGCCTCACTAAAAGTAGTGTAACTTTTGATCTGATTGAAATATTTTGATGAAATCTGACGATCATGTGTATATATGAATTGTCTTTGAGCCTGTAAAATTTCATTTCGAAATTCTTACTTTTGGCCAACTATTGGCAAAAAACCTAGGGGGGTCTTTTTGGCGCACCCTGCTTATATACATGTAGTTGATAGGCCTACCATACTACTGAAACTGAGCTAAGCTTATAACCGTTTACAGTCACAATCGGTTTAATGGTAAATGGATGGGAGATGCTCTCACAAATACTTGATACTTCTGCTCTTGATGTCGTCGATTATCAGTGATGGGCAACTAACTAATTTTGTTTAGTCGAACTATCATTTTCTGCCAAATTTAAAACATAATGATGATAAGCATGCCATCAGCAGAAATTCTTTAAGCTTTGTATATGGATGGTAAGAAAAGGAGGTTGTCGAGGTTTTTATCAGATATTTTGCATAATTGATTTGTCAATATTAAATTTTGTTACGCATCGACAAAAAATTATTAATTTTTAAATCTACCATCAACTCAACTCATAAAGAGAAATAAAAATCAATGTTCTTTATTACAATAACTGAACCTTAACACATATTTTATGCAGAGGTAACGCCAGTGCTAATGGTACATAAGTTAACGTCGCGTAGACTCCGTAGAATTTCTGAAAGTTGGCCTATCCATTGCTCATTTCGGAATATGGTTGCGTAGATGCTGATTTTATTTTAATTTAAATTTTATTACTGTCACTTACTTAGCTAATTACTAAAACTATTGGTCAAACTTTTCTGGTTTTAACTTAAAAGTATTAGCTAAACTTTTCGTTTTCACTACACTATAATTTCTTAGTTAAATATTTGCCTTAACTAGAAAAGTCTGCAACTTTTTAGCCAACTTTTGCCTACCATTGCCGATTATGATAATTGGGCTACGCGTCTTCCCCGCCAGCAACACTGGCTTGGTTTTATCTTGTTTCCGCTGGTTTAGGCTACATCATCACCATACATCCTAGTAAACGCAGCAGCTGATCCAAGTAATTACCGCACTCAGAAGCTCAGAACCTTATATATATAAATACATGTACATACATACATACATACATACATACATACATACATGATGCATACATATACAGGGTGGCTCAAAAAAAAACGTACCACCGGGGAAAATGCGATATCTTCGCAGCCGATTGAGTTTTTTCTGCGAAAATTTTCCAATTTGAAGAGGAATGAATATCCAACAATCCCTGAAAGTTTCATTTGAAACTTTTCATGTTTGCAAAAGTTACAGCTGTTCAAACTTAAAATTTTGTTTTTTCAATTATTCGGAGAATCATGCTCCAATACATGTGATTTCATTAATATATTTTGGCAAATTACAACACACAAATTGATGATGATGTCATACGACCTCACTATGAGCTTTAAAGAAGCTGTTTTTGAAGCAATCTGCTGGTATTTGGTGATATTTTATAGATTAAATTCTCAATTCCTGAACCCATAACTGAACGTCACGGGCAAAGTTTCTGCGAAAGATAAAATGGGAACTCGGACTTTGCATGAACAGAGACTGGGGCATCGCGTGATCATAGCAAAATACCCAGTGAAAAATGGAGCCTGAGCACTTTGAAGGCTATCTGCAAACATGTTTATGTAACGAAGATCAGATGTCGGAAGAAAGGCAGGAAGTGGTCGCATGGCCTGATGAAAAAAACACGATTTTCAAGAAATTCGCTTGGTAATCGAAAGGGTCAAGTTTGCAAAGCACATCGTGGTTTCGACTTCAGATATGCTGGCGTGTGTTACGGCTGCAAGAAAAGACTGCATTTAATCCCACTCAGTTGGTTAGATGTCAAACTCATCTATGAACTCTCTTACCCAGACTCATTGAAGACCAGGTGTGCTCTAACATCTGGTTTTATTTTCCAGCAGGGTGGTGCGTCTGCTTGTTCGCACGGCAAGGCTGATTATGATGGCGCTACCTTATTGCCATCAACTGAAGTAAATGCATTGGCAAAGATGACTAACAAACTCGCCAGACCTTAGCCCTCTTGCTTATCATGTCTGGGGAGCTATGCTGGAACGCTGCTAGACATTTAATCCCAAGTTGGAGAACATTGGCCAGCTGAAGCAAGTCTTGCTGCTAATGTGGGGTCAGTTGCCGCAGGACCCGACCAGCAAGGCCATACTGAACTTCACAAAAAGAATTTGAGCTTGTGTTAAGGCAGGGAGTGGACACTCTCATTATACCTTACAATAAACTGCAAAACGGAATTCTGAGGTCGTAGTGAAAAGTGATATCATTTGACATGGAAATCTACAAGTGACGTCAATTTTCCGCGGATATTTGAAAAAACGAAACTTTAAGTTTGAACAGCTGTAACTTTTGCAAATATGAAAAGTTTCAAATGAAACTTTCAGGGATTGTTGGAAATTCATTCCCCTGCAAATTGGGAAATTTTCGCAGAAAAAGTTCAATCGGCTGCGAAGATATCGCATTTTCCCCGGTGGTACGTTTTTTTTTGAGCCACCCTGTATATATTTTATATATATATATATATATATATATATGATCCCAAAGACGCTCCATCGAAGAAAAATATGCGCACCATAAATCGCCCAATCCTGATGGGTTTTACGACATGCCTTTCCTGTGATTCTGTCATGCTTTCAGCTAAACCACACCGCGGCACAGCTCTTAACTGTCGTGTAACAGAATATCTTTCCACGTGCCCAGCAACCATAAACGTCGGCCTGCACCGACCTACAAGATACACGTGATTAACTGATAATTGGTGCTTCACCGATGGAGAAGAAGAAGAACAATCGTCTCGTATAACAATAGGTTTAGAACAGAGGCACCTATAACAATAGACAGGAGGTGCCGGAGAAAGCATTTGCTTATGCAGAAACGAATAGCACGCCAACTCTTTCCAGTTCTGATTAGATAGAAGCGCAGACAAAAAGTTTATAATCTCTAAGGTCGAAAAAAGCTATTTAGACAATGGGTCTCTAAGCAACACAGTCGCTCAGCGAAATGAATTGCGCTTGCAATGGGTATGAACGAGATAAGATAAGAGGAAAGATAGCCTACAGCTATATACGCGATAGTAGAAATTCCATAAATTGTCTGTTTACTGGCACATATTGCAGTATTTTTATTTTTTCATCTGTGACAAAAAGTGTTATATAAATAATTTGGCAATATAATCAATTGAGCCACGAATAAAATCCCTGTCATTGATCAAACTAAATTATATCCAAAAGAATGATGACAGTAAGATGACACTTAGCCTAATAAAATCGTGTTTTGCTACTTTCTGTTGCGTTACGTTTTTGAATCGTCAAAAAATGGTGGGTGGTCTCATTAAAAGGGATTTAACTTTTGTTCTGTTTGAAATATTTTGATGAAATCTGGTCATGATGTGTAAATATAAATTGTCTATAAGCACGTAAAATTTCATTTCAAAATTCCTACTTTTGGGCAAAATTGTGGCAAAATACCGTAATTATAGATTCCTAGATTCCGCCACTGGTGGCACTCTGCCAGTGCCAGTCTCAAGCCTGGATAAAGAAGGAGGGCGACAGCCGCGACACTAATCATCTTTGATATGACAGTGTAGTTAAACCGCATCAAGCAAGCTATATATTCCATATACATGTATGTATAGTTATATATATAGTATATATATAGTTATATATACAGCAGCGTGATAGATAATTAGTGGTAATTTAAAAGGTCGTTTCGCGGCGTTCGAAAATCACCTGCAGGCGAAAAGCAATGTTACAGCGATGGATGCGGAAGCGTTTCAATTAGGAGATGGTCGTCGCCTGCCTCCGCCTGTCATGACAATCAGCAGCAGCAGCAGCTGATGCCAAAGTAGAACAACGGAAGGATCCTTGCATTGTCTAGAATGTCATCGTCGTCGCTCATACTGCTCGTCGTGAGCCTCGTGCATGACAGGTATTATGTCGGAACTGTTTACCATTTCCAAGCGACGGTTTCTGCGCTGGAGGGAACGAAGCGAAATCCTGATGCAGTCTGCTTCAGTCGCTCAACCTTCGGCCGGCGATGGCATCGATCAAACAGTGCATCTGCGTCCCCATGACGAAGCGCTGCCGTTACCATAGTAACCAACTTCCACTGCAGCTCAGTTTACGCTACATGTTGGTCGAAGTCTCTCCCACCCACCCAACCAACGCACGAAGACGGAAGATCGGAGATGGCTATTATTTTTCCGCTTTGATGATTATTAGAAATGCAAAACTGATGGAAGATATTATACAGGTCTAGTCTATGTAATAGATATTTGCAAATTTAATAAGATTTTTTATATATTGCCTATAAGTTCATAAATTTCAAAGTAAAAGAAAACCAAAACTTATCTCCCCTATGATAATAATCTGGATCTATAGCTCAGGATAATTAAGAGATGATATTATTTACGGATCCAACATTCCGTGATGTATTGTTCTGGCTTTTGCTTTGATATAATTTTTTTATTATATATATATATACAAGGTTTTTGTTAGTTTCATTGGTTTCCATTGTACATCGTTCTCTCTGTCTCTCTATCTCAATATATATATATATATATATACCTTTTTGGTGTTTATTGACAGTAATGCATATGATGCCATTTATATTTTTAATAACAGTGGTGCATTTAATGCCATTTATATTTTTAATAACAGTGGTGCATTTAATGCCATATATATTTTTAATTACAGTGATTCGTTTAATGCCATTTATATTTTTAATAACAGTAATGCATTTAATGCCATTTATATTTTTCATTACAGTAATGCATTTAATGCCATTTATATTTTTAATAACAGTAATGCATTTGATTCCATTTATATTTTTACTAGCATTGATGCATTTAACGTCATTTGTGTGTTTTTTATAACAGTAATGCATTTAATGCCATGCATATTTTTTAATAATGACAGTAATTCATTTAATGCCATTTACATTTCTAACAACAGTAATGCATTTGATGCGTTTGAATAACTAAAACACCCTGAATGAATGGAACGAAGGCCTTGGCAGGCTTGGCTATTATAGTTCACAACATGGCTATTGGCGATGTAGACAACTATAAGCCTACGATATTTATATTGAGGCAAACACTGGCTATACGAGCATATCTGATAAGATACGGCGTCAAAGCCAGGAGTACAAACAGAGTCTCAGGAAGTCTGTCCACAAATAGTTCTCCGACCAAGCTACCTGCAGGATTGCGTCACAGGCAAACCAGTGATGCATTTAATGCTGCCCAAGGTCTACTTAAAAATTAATTAATCTGATTAGAGGAGAGTCACCAGGGACACTGAAGGAGGGTATACGCTGATCGATCATCCTTTGCTTTGAAGACCAAAGGGCGGTGGCATGCAGCAGATGGCACATGGTGAATTCTAGATCAGATAAAAAAAATCGCAGGTTATTGTATATTATGAAAATCTGAGCGATAGCCAATAGACTATTCAGATGCATCGTAACCCCTTAAGCTAACTGCTGAACGGACCATGAAACGATGAATTAAACATGCATATAACTTAGAATCAGATTAGCCTATGCCTTCGCAGGCTGCACGCTGTCGATAGCAAGTTTCGTTAACTGCAGATTACTCTAGTGCTACTCAAAAGCTAAGTGCATGACATCAGCTATAATATTCAAGGATAATGAAAAATTAGGCTATGTAGCTGTTCTTTTAATTATGCCTACGCTCCAAAAATGAATTCGTTAACCCTTACATATGCAAGGTTGGCTTTCTGTGCTTTAGCTTTCTCTCAGTCCTTCAATAAATTTGATTCTCTATATATATTATCTCAAATGCATGATTTTTATATGATATTCCGATTGCTTGCAATATGGGGTCTATGCGAGGCACGATATAAATTGGCCAATGTAATGTATATACATATCCAAGACATACACAATATAATAATTTCAGGCTGAAATAATTGTCTTGTATCAGGAGGCAATATTACAGCTTATAATATAAGCTGTAGGCCCTAATTGACTTCTGGTACATGATATCACGTCTTTAGAGTTCAAGTAGCATATTATGTCACTTGAACTCTAAAAGACGAGATATATTATTGTCTTATAGGCCTATCGTAAAATTATATTCCTGTTTTCTCATTGCAGTCATGCACGGTAAGCTTATTGCACCTGTAGTGAAACGTGAACTCTAACAAAATAATGCTGCACTGCTGCAGGGCCATTTTAGGAGGTAGTTACAGCAGGACATATAGGAAATCAGTTTCATTATCCGCAACACCCATTACATTATAACGACTACTACCCGTTGCCATGGTCGGATTACTTAGCGTGTTTAAGGAGCGAACAGAGGGCGTTAGTTTCACCGGAAGTCACGTGTTCTCGGGTCCATTTTTCCGAGTTTCGTTGTAAAACCGGTGAAGAAAAAAATAATGACATCTTTTTTTATCTGCAGGCGACTTGAACTTTCGCAAGCGAATCGTAAACTACTGTTAGGAAATTTTAAGTATAGGCTTTTATGTAGGGTTAAAATAGTATAAGTGAATATAAGGTCTATTGCCACGTGAAGGCGTTATCGTAAACTAGAGGTGATCTGCTTAAGCTTTAAACCAGTTTATTGAAGAGGGCTGCGTAATATAAGAGGGGTTGTCAACTCGCTGGATAAGACGTAAAGAACCAAGTCTCTTTGCCAGAAGATGGTCTGCCAAGGTGCATGCATGGGATCCCTTAGAGCGACAGAGTTTGAAGGACGGGGACTCTGGGGAGTGAACGCCATATTAGATCAGCGTGGAAATCCGTGAAGGGGTGATACTCTAAATTCAAATTGGAACAGGTTTTTTAAACGTGCAGTTGTACACAAAATGTGCAGTTCTAAATGGATTTGTGTAGTTGTAAAAGCACTCATGTACAGTTAAAAACAAGCAAAAAGGTCATTGTCCTCCGATTGGAAGTAATTTACTATGGAGAATGGTACAGGAAAGAATGAATTGTGCAGTTCTAAAAATTCCTTTAAAACAGCCCTGAATTGGAAGCCTTAGGACAGTGGTTCCCAACCTTTTTTGACTGGCGGGCCACTTTTTCTAAGTTGGAGGACATGAGGGCCACTTTTTCTTAGTTGAAGGACATTAGGGGCCACAAAGCTAAAATTTAATTAACTAAAGGTGTATAAAATTGTTATAATTGAATTCAAATAGAATGTTTGATGCGATTTATTAACGTTCAAATAAAATTATTTGTAATAGAAAAGAATTATATATTCTATCATGTCCAAATTGTCAATTTTTACATATTTTTAAAAAATTCATTGAGTTGCTGCGGGCCATTTTTGTAGGCCAAGCGGGCCACTTTTGGCCCGCGGGCCGCGGGTTGGGAACCGCTGCCTTAGGACTATAGCCTACTTACGCGTCTTCAACGTTTCAAAACAGCCATATTAGACATTGTATCATCCTCTATAGTAGCATTCATTAGTCCAATTTAGTCCAATAGGATAATTATTGTGGCTTTCTTAATTGATGAAAACCACACGATGTGACACTTCGTATAAACAGGATCCATCGTCAATTATAGCCTGATAACTTAATTCTAATTGCTCTTAATTAGTCAGAATCCTATGGACTGGAATATTAGGTGGGTCAAAATTTAATTGTGGCTACTGAGAACACGCGAGTAAACTTAATGCTACAGATCCGGTTGATCCAATATGTAGGCCTACCATAAGCTTTACCGGTATTGAAATATTCGCTTGTTTAGAAAATGGACCCAGAATAGCCATTAGCCTTCGGAGATGCGAATCATGCGATACATAAGTTAGCAGATGTTTGAGTTGAATAGAATCCAAACAAAGCTTACAATTGTGTGGAGCTTTAGAGTGGCGCTTTAGAAGTTTGGAGATTACGATTACGGATACAATCATCCAAGTAGACTTTATGTAAAATTATGCTGAATGAACTGTATGACACGAAATTGCAATTCAACACAAATGTAGTGCATTGTGGAGAGCGGTGGTGCAGTTGGGGGCTCGGTGCCCTGGAGCCGGAGGGTTCCAGGTTCAAACCCACCTAAAGCCGCCGTGTAGGGACTTTGAGCAAGTCCTTCACTCACTATTGCCCGTGCGCTTCGGCGTCAAATCCAGATGCAGTGTCCGCGCTGTAGTCGGGAGCGCCTCTGAGTAGAGTGCTTGAAGGAGCGATATATATAGATGGCAAATGTAAGAAATAACTAGACAAATTAGGCTACTGCCTGAGGTGACGTAATACAATATAATACAATACGGTACAATAGGTTACAATACAATATTAATCAACAGTTCATTATACAATATTCGACATAAGACGACACAATACATGGATATGCCTACATTCCAGCGCAATTAGACCTATATACAATAACCCTACTGCGTGACAACCGCGTTTCAATAATGGCAAGATGTTTTTGTTGCTCAACACGTGACATAGCGACGGGTCGTGTTAAGACGACGACGACATAATGAACACGACGGGTCCAGATGTAACATTGGAGACACTGTCTAGACAGTGAGGTCAAAGTAGAAGTGGCAGCAAATTATCATGCGAAATAGACCAGCCACTTTCACCCAAACCAGCCACTTCTGCTTCATTGTACTCAGAGATCCGTATTCATTATTCAGCTCTGTATAGCTTCATAGCGACCGTGCAGGCGTGCATATAACAAGACAATTTATCTGAGGTCATTATGCGTACAGAGTACACTAGTATGCATGTGTGTGTGCGGCCGCATGTGTGCGTAGGTGTGTTTGTGTGTGTGTAGGTATGTGTGTGTGCGTGTGTGTGTAGGCGTGTGTGGGTGTGTGTAGGTGTGTGCATCTCAATATCGAAATCAATTGCCTTTCTTGCCACAAGTTTGAAAGAAACAACCGCGGGGGCGGCTAACGGACTAACACTTCTCAACCCATACACTCGAATGAGTGGGCCTTGACATATGGAAGAAAACTAATTGGCTGCAACACAATGACAAAATAATGTGACCAATAGCTAATCACGGATTCCACCCAAGATAGAGCTGCTGAGGTCGAAGTGTTGCAGGTCATGCTCCTTCCAAAGAATCATTATTTTGTTCAAGCTCTTCGATTCCAACCACCGTTATTGCTGCTGCTATATAGCCTAATATATGTGCAAACAATCATGTATGTACATGTATATATATATACATGTAAGACTTACATGTAAATAACAGGAATAGTTATTGAACAAATGAGTTTAGGCGGATTTCTACAGGTGCAAAACTGCCAAAATTTAACTTACTATTGGATAAGCCATAAAATGTATTCACAGTCAATGCGAAACTTGCTTTACTGTCGTCGATATGATACCATGCACTGCATTGTGCTTGAAACAATGGTCACGTTTAACAATTTAGTAAAATATGACTTTATGTAGTGACACCTATAATATTAATGCGGTTGAGTCGCATAGCCAAAGAGTCGTAATGTAATACATTGAAAACATTTCTTCATAAGTCTATGCAACGGTTTTCTGCCGCCATTTAAAAGCTTTTTGTAACGTAGGGTCTTGCCATGTATTGCTGCATCTAATAAGCAAAAGCTATAATCCGAGATGAGGAGTCACGATTCATAAAGCCGAAGGGATAAAACAATCCGAAAGTGGCTCTCTCCCTGCTGAACTGCGCCTAATACCTCGCGAGCCCATGAGAACACGTTCTCTACTGTTGAGACTGTTTTCACCATAATTGCGGTTGGGTCGGAAGCGCTTCTGAGTATAGAAGTGCTTCTGAGTAGATGGTCTTTAAGGGGCGCTATGTAAATCTCTGAAATGAATGCATGAATGAATGAACGAATGAACAAACGAACGAATGGATGAATGAATGAATGAATGAACGAATGAACGAACGAACGAACGAATGGATGAATGAATGAATGAATGAAAGAATGAATGAATGAGTGAATGAAAGAAAGAAAGAAAGAAAGAATGAATGAACGAATGAATGAACGAATGAATTAATGAACGAACGAATGGACGAACGAATGAATGAATAAATGAAAGAATAAATGAATGAATAAATAAATGAATGAATGAATGGATGAATGAATTAATGAATGAACGAACGAATGAATGAATGAATGAACGAATGAATGAAAGAATAAATGAATGTATGCATGAATGAATGAATGAATGTATGAACGAATGAATGAATGAATAAGAAGACAGGCTGAGAGGGTTTGCAATACAGATAAGATTACATGTAAATATAATATCTAACGAAATACTATAGCAACCATTGATGTCAACTTACTTACCAAATCAATTGAACGACCTCTACATCGATCCGTCGTCGTCGTCGTCGTTTTAGGCTGTGATGCTTTTGTAGCAAGGGTCATGAAGCTCCGCTGTATGTCCGTTTGGTGCGGCCACAGATGGCGGCGCCACATGCGAATGTTGCGGTTGAGTCATCGTCGCCGCCGCCGCCGCTGTTTGTGTGCTGGAGGCGCACAGCTCTCGCTGGAGGATCTGGCGGAACTGCTTGCGGAAAATGAAATAGACGAAGAAGTTCAAGTTCGAGTTGAGTAGTTCGAGTACGGAGCTGAACTCGAGCAGAAAGAAGAGGTTCGACGGACACGGTTGTCTGGAGTAGGATGACGTGACAACCTGGAGGATCCTGGCCGGCGTGTTGCACAGCACGAACACGACGATGACGATGATCATGATGAGGGTGATGTTCTGCTCGTGCTTCTCACGACCGGAAGTCCGACCGGAACTGAGCATGGCGCCTCGTTTCCGGTTGATGCGTCGGTAGTCGGCGATCAGACGGAGGTTGAAGGTCGTGAGGAGAACGAGCGGGAGAAAGAAGCAGACGACGTAGTAGCAGATGTCGAAGTAGACGGTGCGGTAACCGTAGCTGCTTCCGAACTCCGTGTTCTGCCACGGTCGCAATCCGGGCTTAGCGACGGATATGACGCGCACCTCGAAGAAGCGTGGAATGTTGTAGGCGATGGAGAAGACGACGACGACAGCCAATCGAATCCGGGTCCCACGAAGGGTACAGAAGGTCGGGGCATGGTAGGGTAAGGAGACGGCGATGAAGCGACTGGCTGCGATGAGGACGGTCGTCCAGATGGTTGCCGTCTGCCCGATGAAGAGCAGCGGGTAGCTGTAGATGCGCAGGTAGTGGTAGGCGACGTGGAAGGACAGTGTGTCGGCCGAGTAGTTGAAGGTCGACGGAACGGTCCAGGCGAAGATCCAGCTGGACAAGAAGAAGATGTCAGCGAATGCGAGAGAGCGAAGCAGCAGCGAAGAGATCTGCGATGTTTCTCGATCTCGGCTTAGAACTGCGATCGAGAATCCGTTGGTGATGATTCCCGTTACGCAGAGAACGCCCGATAGAATGGCCTGAATGTAGAAGCGACTCGACAAAACGCAGCTCTTGTCGCCCTCTGCTGTAGTAAGGTTCCCGGCGGGGGTGGCCCCGCCCGCGGTCGAGTCATTCCAGGTAAGGTTGATTTTGGGTGGATCGCGAAAGATTTCGAACTGGTCGTCCATTTCTGGCATTTCAGGATATATAATCCTCTGACCACTTTCAAAATGAATGAACGACGAGTGGCTGATGAAATATTATGGCGATGATAGATTGTCTTCCGTTAACTTCTGAAGGACCTCACATCCATCTAGCACGTTCAACAAACATTATATATTATTTATCGTGAAGAATGAAGACGGCGCTCTAGTATAATCTCTACTTTTAACGACCTATAGAGTCTGTTTTACGACAACTCACGACTGAAGATGAATGAAGTTGATTATCTCTGACAGAAATTTACGATCGCATAGGTTACCGAGAAGCACGTGCGATAGGATGAAGACGCGAACATGAGATGCATGTGCAGAGAGTTATCGGTGCCAGTGAATTTATTCCTTTCTACTTCATCCGACACTCAGCGTCTGCGAGAAGCGAAACGATAAACAGAGTGTAAGATTAAAATGCATCACTCTAAGACTCCGCTTCTATATTCATTAGTAATTGATTTATTTTATCGACTTTGATTGAACACTGATCTGTTTATGCAATAACTTATTAAAACAGAGATTACACAGGAGAAAGAGCAGGATCTTGTCAATCACGCAAGCGCATATAATCAGCCCGATCACAAAGTTTTAAAAAGGTCCTGTTATGTAAGGAATGAATGAGGGAGAGAATGAGCGATTGTGCACTGGTGAGATCCGGTTAATAATTAACCTATCCTGTTGTTGTAATAATAATTATTATTGTCGTCCAGCACAGAAAATACACGAAGAAAACAAAGCACATATATACATGTAGCTATAGAATAGATACGCTATTTCTATATAATGTTGAGTTTCCATGCGTGTAGTGGTTGTTCAAAGTTCTTGCTTGGACCAAGTTGCCACATTGCTGCCAATCACATGATAATTCAATTTATTTACATTCACAGAGGCATACAATAATCACAGGAAATCACAAAGGATTAGCCAAATTTCGTGACTATACGTCAACAGATGAAAGGTATGTACACACTACACAGCCTAACCAGTGTAGGCTATACCTGGACACAACTGACGCCAGACAGGCGCTGTTTACATTGTTCTACTTCAGAGTTCTGATCGTAACCTACCAGGATGAGGCAAATTTCGCGACTATACTTCAAACGATGAAAGGTATGTAGGCCTACACAGCCTACCCACAACAGTATAATTATAGGTCTACCTGGACACATCTGACGCCAGGCAGACGCTGTTTACATTGTTCTACTTCAGAGTTCTGATCGTAACCTACCACAGAAGACCTTCGCCAGTTGTTGCTGTCCTCGCCATCGAAGTCGTGTGAGCTCGACCCGCTGCCGTCATTTCTCATCAAGGACTTCGTGGATGATCTTCTGCCGTTTTTGTTGTTACTTTGTAATACTGCATTGGGGGATGGGGCCCTTCCTTCTTCTCAGAAGCGGGCTATAGTTTTGCCTTCACTTAAGCGTAGTGGTCTTGATGTAAATGACATGGCCAATTATCGACCGATTTCTAATCTATCTTTCTTGTCAAAGATAGTCGAGAAATATGTATCGTTGCAGCTTATTAGTCATCTTGAAGCAAACTCCCTTCTGCCCAAGCAACAGTCAGGCTTCAGAAAATTTCATTCCACTGAATCTGTTTTAACACGCATTTTAGTTGACATGTATGCTGCTGTTGACCAGGGGCATGTATCACTCCTTGCTTTATTTGACGTGAGTGCGGCCTTTGACACCGTCGACCATGGCATTCTTTTAGAGCGCCTTGAAACGTCGTTTGGTGTCATTGGCCGCCCACTGCTGTGGTTGCAGGCTTTTCTTTCTGAGCGCAGCCAGTCTGTGGTTTTTGGTTCCACCCGGTCTGACTGGTCCAGAGTTTATTTTGGTCTTCCTCAGGGTTCCATTTTAGGGCCTTTGCTTTACATTTTATATACAGCTGACCTAAATAAGATTCTGTCTTCTGTGGGGGTTGCTGCACATCAATATGCTGATGACACACAGGCATATGTCCAGGGTCCAGCTTTAGAGGCTATCTCACTTGTGGAAAAAATACTTATGACGTCGGAAACGATTGGTGCCTGGATGTCATCCAATCGCCTCAGGTTAAATCCTGGTAAAACACAATTTATTTGGGTTGGAAGTCGTGTGCAAGTTTCTAAAATTGATATGCAAAATCTGCAACATTGCTTTCCTGGCATGACTTTTTCTACCACTGTGCGTGATTTGGGTGTGACCTTGGACCAAGAATTGACCCTTTCTGATCACGTGAGGAATGTTTGTCGCACTTGCTTCTACCATCTTCGTCAAATTCGCTCGGTACGTCGCTCACTTACAACCAAAGCTGCCACTACTCTGATGCATGCATTTATATGCACGAGAGTTGACTATGGTAGTGCCATCTATGCGGGCTTAACACTTTCACGCATTAATAAGTTGCAATCTGTCCTTAATGCTGCGGCCCGCCTGATAGGCGGCATACCAAAGTTTGGGCATATATCAAGTTTTATACGGGAAGAACTGCACTGGTTGCCAATGCAAAAACGTATTGAGTTTAAGATTTTAATGTTCATGCGCAATTGCCTAGCAGGCCAAGCTCCGATCTATCTTATGGAACTCTGTGTACCTGTGCTGTCCATCCCAGGTCGTAGATTCCTTCGCTCTGCTACGCATGGTGACCTGGTTGTCCCTAGGGCTCGATCTTCCACAGTGCTACATAGAAGCTTTGCTATGGTTGGTCCGTCTTTCTGGAATAAGTTACCTATTAGTCTTCGCAATGAACTTCTTTGTATTTCTTTGCCCCTTTTCCGCAAGCGTTTGAAAACCATTCTCTTTGATTGTGGTTAGGTGTCAGGTCGGGAGCGCCTCTGAGGAGTTCTCTTGTAGTGGCGCTATATAAATGTACGATTACAATTACAATTACAATTACATTGTCTGGCTGAGCAATTTCGATCTTGACATAGAATAGATCTTTACTCATCTGGGTGCTGTAGAAATCTCAATGCTACGGTTACGATCGTACATATTGAACCGGAAGTGATAAGAATCATCTGCTCACTATCAACTTCGCCAGAGTGCATGGGTGATATAAGAATCGTTAGAATTGAACACAATGTCAACCCAAGACTCTCTGACAAAATAATGCAGCACAGACAAATGAGAAACAATTTCTAAGGTCAGTAGGCCTATAGAAAATTTCAGAGAGTATTTTGTGATGACAGGGACAATTCGTAAGGCAGTTTATTTCTGACCTGAAGAGCGTCGGGAAAGCACGCGTGGTTCTGCATAGTAGCTGCGCGAGCAACAGACCCCATCTCAGTCGGGTATAGATCGCAACAAAGCTAACCACATACGCACATAATACATGCGTAGGCTACACACGTACGTGTTGACATCAAACAATGATTGACAGTTTAATGAACTTCTACTTAGCACACACTGCATGCGCGCATGCAGAGTGATGGTGTGGTCGAAAGTTGGTCGGCTGAAACATGTGGGGGACTGCAGCTTTATATTCCCAAGTCAATTTCTATTTCGTTGTCAATTTGTTCTGACTAGTCGTGTGAGGTCCACCAAATTAACTGCGAGGTTTAGGTCGCTCTAACAAGGAGTCTAAGACTAAGCTCACTTTAGGCTCTATAATACGCGAGTCGAAATTTTTTATGCTGTCTTTTAGACAACAGTGACTCATTGCATATAGCAAGCGTCACATCACAATAAAACATGTACAGTGTAGGCCTACAGCAAAGAGTATCAGTATTGTTGTAGTGTCATGATCAAAACCAAAGCACAAAGACTTTCAGCGCTGTCATATATAGTGTCTTGTTTAAGTCTGTAAAATATGTACTATTGGCGTTCTCTTAGTGTCACGTTGCACCCATAACACAAATAGGCCTACCATTAGCGCTGTAATGTTCCGTTAAGTTGCAGCTCTGGTCTGAGTTGCAAGTTAAAATCTATTAGGGCTATACCTGTTGGTTATTGTCCCAGCGATAATATTTTGGACTCATGCCATTAACAGCGATATCAACCATGCCAATCCTCTCTGCAGGTATTTAATCAAGCGGACTTTGGTCTTCATTTGACATTCATGGACACAACGCATCGCTCGTGAATAAGCTGGTGCCCTGCGCCTATAATATATCAAAAATGGCGCTTTTGAAACTGAGCTTTTATGACCCATGCAGTTTGTGAGCTTGATGCATAGAGACCTGCATGGTAATTGGCAATATGTTGTCAGTGCATAATAATATGTGACCCGTATAAGTTACAACAGTTGTTGTCTGGCGAAGTATTTGTGGTTGCTTCTGTCGAATGAATTTACATCCCGTAGCCTATTTGTCCGCATGTGAGGCCTACTTAAGGTCCTTTCAAGGACAACAGGCCTACTTTGCCGAAATAAACGAGTCTGTTATTTGGGTTTGACGAATAGATATTAGAAATAAAATGTTCAAAATAGTAGGCTATTGTGTGAAAGTGACCAGACTATAGCTACATGGGCGCCCGCACATAGGGGTAAGAGGGGTACTTGCCACCCTGGAAAACTGATTTCCTATTTTTAACTTCTACGTTTTAACAAATTTTTCCCACACTAAAGCGCAAATGTTACTAACGATGCATAAGCTTACACAAAGTAAAACTGAGAAATTTACATTTAGAAAACTCTGTGAAAAAATACTCGTGTCCTTAATATTTCACTTAGAATTTTTCAGCTCTTGCTAAAAAAGTTGACCGTAACCATTAAGTTTTGCACCCTCCAGAAAAAATTTCTGCGGGCGCCCATGCATACGCTATAACTAGCCTATTGTAGGCGTATACTTGCTAGTATTGCCATAGCATTGCTTTGCAAAACCTGAATAATTACTGTGACCCAATCAGTTCGACAATGTATCATCAAAGATTCATCATATAGATGTATATATCATCATATAGATGTATCATCATATAGATGTATCATCATATAGATGTATCATCATATAGATGTATCATCATATAGATGCATCATCATATAGATGTATCATCATATAGATGTATCATCGTATAGATGTATCATCATATAGGCCTAGATGTATCACCAATTCACCACATAGATGTATCACCATATAGATACAGCATCTTTCGATTTCGGGTCAAGTGTGCAGTCAACATCGCATTTCTTGAGAAGTAGAAGCTTTTCGCTTCCAGCTACTGCTAACCTTTAGGCCTATAATTAATGACAGTGTTAGAATCTATGCTGCAATTAGCGCAGCTTTATGGCAGCCGGGTAATTTTACCTATGGCTGTCTAACCTTATTACAACACTAAAAATATTTGGCTCTTGGTGAAAGTTAACGTGATTTAATGACAGCTAACATTGTTTATATTAGACAGCTAGACTATAGGGCCTATAGGCCTAATAGTTAGTATAGTCTTCGGCTCTATAGACTAACGCAAAGTAATGTGTTTCTATGCTCAGATGAAATATTTCTAAGCTTTCTGGAGTTCAGTAGGCTATAGGCTATAATTATTATCTGCTACCAATGACGTGATTAATAATGCATCGCACTTGTCATCTCCCTCTGAACTCGTTCGTACTTTATTCATTAATTTTGATTAATGACCTACTGCATTTTGCAATTGCGGTTTATAATTGCAAGCGCACGTTTAATTGAACGTTTTACTGCTAACCCACGTGTAACACAGTCCAAGTAGCCTATAGCACGGCTGTATTGCGTTTATAATTAAAAGCAAATTGTTATTGAACGCTTTTTACTTCGATGGCTTTAATCTATGGCATAAGTCTAACAGTGCTGCGTTGAATCTTGCCCTGTTATGTTGCGTTCGTGTGTAAAAACAAAAACGTACAAGAAAAAGTAAACAAGAGCAAGAGAAGTATAGAAAAGTCTTTCATACTGGAAATCACATTCACATGTATGAGAATTGTTGCAAAATACGTGTTTTTTCCCTTTCTGTTTATCCTACCGTTCCGTTGGAAGGCATTCCACTGTTTTTCCACGCCTATAGTTTATATTAATGGTTAGTTTTTGTTATTTCTTTCGCTGACGATCGACCGCCAATCGTGGACGACGCACGCTAAACAGACTTCCGAGATCGAAGAGGCGAAAGATCAGAACGTGAGGCAATTGATAATCGCAATTTTCGTTTAAGAGGATCTTGCGAAGACCAACTCCTATATATATTTAGGCCTATACTCTTTCTTCCTGACGAATGTGAATCCTGCTGGCTTGTCTCAGAACTGGATGCGATGTGTCAATGTCACTCGACGTGTTTCCAGTTGGGTTATATATTATAGACATCTTCAGCTGTTAAGTATACATGTACAGCGGAGACTAAAATACTTTACTCTGCTTTTCTTTCTGCTGGCGCACATGCATTTTGCAGCATCTGTCTGACTTTGCCCATTTCTCTCTTCGACTATATTTATACCCCATATCTTTCTTTGTTCTCTCTCTCTTTCTCTTTCTCTTTCTCTTTCTCTTTCTCTCTCTCTCTCTCTCTCTCTCTCTCTCTCTCTCTCTCTCTCTCTCTCTCTCTCACTAATTCGTTTAGTCTTATTTGTTCGTATTTCATTTGTCTGCTGTCTTTCTTCGTAGGCTGTAATTATCTATGCCGCATGTCTGGTCTCCCTTCTATCTTTCTCTGGCTGCGCTTCTTTTTTGTCTTACTGTCTCCTCTCCCGTATCTCCCGTTATGCCTCTGTCCTCCTCTTCCGTATCTCCCGTTAAGCCTCTGTTCTCTGTATTTTTTGCACATCCTGTCTCTCTTTATCTCTCGTTCCATTGTTTACTAACTAGCTCGCACATAGTGGGAGCTACTACTAAAGAACATGACCTGATTTTATGGGAGTCTAAAAGCTCCCACAGGCGATGCATAATACTGTTAAACCTACGCGCATCCGACTTGCAGTTCCAAGCACTGTCTATACGCCAATCAGTTGGCAGGCTTGTTATAATGGACTGCAACGGCTGATGTTTATGAAATTGGATCCGGGTAATCCAATTCAGTGACGCTCGGCAATGTAACATATAGCTCTATAATCACTCCAATGTAGCATATACATGTAGCTCTATAATCACTCCAATGATATTATTGTCCAAACATCCAATCCACTATTAACCTGATTCTCTTTACTGCGTATAAAACCTTTCAATAGCAGTATCTTTATAAACAGACGGTCGTCATTTTATTAAAACACAATTTGTAAGGAGGATCCTACGGGATTTTATGGATTCCTTAGTCGAAAGGAAAGGTGAGCGCAGGAAAACCAGAAATTCAATTCTTCACATGGTACATCGCAAATCGAGTCTTAGTAGCAATTGTGAAGGATTTGGCGGACTGCTGACTAAAACACTGAAACCTGCGCACTGCGCAACCGGTCAATACGCGTTGCCGCCCACTCAAGCAGTATAGGCTGTACATTGTGCAAGCCTAAGCCACGCTTTTACGAACTAAGTGACGAGGAGATGATACTGATGGAATAGGAGCTAAAGAACGAGCAGATGTCTGGACGATGATGCTATAGCGCATGTGAAACTGTTCAATTCATACTGTCTCAGCCGGTTTTCTCGAACTTGAAGAATGGACTTTGTCAATATATATATATATATATATATAGTTATATATATAGTTATATATATTGTTTTGTGTATATTGATATTTATATATAGGCCTAGTGCATTGACATAAACCTCACGAAGACGTGCTCTCATTAGACTATCTTATGCTAAGTCTTCAAGCAAATCACTGAAAAACCCTTATCAGGCCTTAAATGCAGGGGCGCAACTAGCGCTGTGCTTGGGGGACTTAAAGAAGCTGAACCCCACCAAAATTAATCAAGCCGTTGTATGTTCCCCCGGCACCACTAGGCTATAGATTCCTGCTATCGCACTCGTCATGCTCAAGGCTTAAGCCCCCCCCAACGAAAAATCCAAGCTATAGTATACGGCCCTGCTTAAAAGAACTAGACGATTATCATGCCAGTAACAATTAGGGCTTAGGCCTACTTATGATAGCCTGTACTTGCATGCCTCAATCTAGATCCTTTGCCTGCATAGGTAACTTCTTATGGAATGAACTTTCTCCAACAATGGGCTACACCAGTGGTGGCCAACCTGCGGCACGCGTGCCACTTGTGGCACGCCGGTCTATGATGAGTGGCACGGAGGACCATGGAATCTTTGAAAAATATTTACTATGCTCTATAGCTCTGCTAGTTTAAAATGTTCTCTTTCAGGCGAATCTTAGGTGCCTCTGCATCTCCTTAGTTGCAGTGACCAGAGGTTATAGGTCAATTAGTCTGACAGCTGCAGACGGACGCAGCACAGGAGTTACATGTACATGCGCACTGAGGCTGACGCACTGAGGCTGACGGTCAAAGTCCACTTTCTCTACAGCATATTTCTGCCATTCGGAGATAAGAATTTGCCCCCCCACTGTAGGGTTGCAGGATCAGACAAATAGGTGTCTGTTATTGGCTACCGGCATGTCTTTAGCAAGAAAGAATGAAGATAGCATTGTCTTGCAGGAGCTTGATGTAAATTTTGAAGAACAGCATATTTTTAGAAGAAAAGTAAGATCACTTTTACTCTGGGAAAGTCATCCAAATTCTGTTTGTCTGCTGTGTACTGGAACAGTTGTGGTATGTAAATAATTAATGTTGAACGTCGCTTCAGCAAGTTACATGGGGACTCTAATTAAAAATACCGACCTGGGTCAGCTCTCAGCACTAATTTTACCAGCCAGAGAAAGCATCTTTTAGGCAAAACAGTATTTTTGTCAGAAAAAGGGATCAATTGAAATTGATGGTCAAAATTTATACGAGTTAAGTCTGATATCAGCATAAACGAAAAACTTATTCTGATGGCAAGTAAAGACTTTGATAAAAAAATTTGAGGGTTCAGGTGTGCCCAAATTGAAGCAATAATAATGAGCAACATTGCCTTTGAACGCAACATTACCATGAGGCTC
Organism: Lumbricus terrestris; assembly: GCA_949752735.1. Classification (NCBI taxonomy): domain Eukaryota; kingdom Metazoa; phylum Annelida; class Clitellata; order Crassiclitellata; family Lumbricidae; genus Lumbricus; species Lumbricus terrestris. The sequence continues at coordinate 39,117,564 of OX457037.1, read as the reverse complement.
AGTTGGCTACTCAGAGTAAGAAAGAATCACGTTTTTATAGCTAGCCATGAACTAACACCGTGCTTACACCGAATCTGCATAGTTACTTTAGGTGCATGCTTCATATTGGAACTGGTCGGAAAACCTCTTTGGGTTAGATATGTGGTGGCACGCGGACGGTACGCGTGATTTTTTGTGGCACACGGTGTAGAAAAGGTTGGCCACCACTGGGCTACACCATCCTTTCTGGTACCGGGTATAGTCTTTCCTCATCTTTTCTTCATCTCAAATCATGCCTTTTCTCCTTCGGTCACACGCACTGGGAGCGCTTCCGAAAGACTCTGCAGCTGATGAAAGCACTTTATGAATTAACGGTCAAATACAATACAAAACTTGTCTTCGTCCGTCCTTGATCCGATGATTAACCGAAACATGGAGAATTATTTCTATCTATAGATATAATTCTGTTTCTTGCATCTTTCCATAACCGGAAGATGTCTAAATAATAAAAATAACAATCTGCTACTTAACATTCTTAAGCCGTTTGCTATTAAGGTCGTCCTTGAGCGGGAACTGCGCCTTCAATAATCCCCTACGGATAAATTTCTAATCATCGCAGCGCATGTCTATGCCTGAAACATGAAAGTTTTATCTGCTCGATTAATCTAACTTATCTTCCCTCCCGTTCAGCAGGAGACCTATCCAACACTACCTGTCTTCCTTACATTCCATGATGACGATACCCTACAAAATCTGCTACAGATGTTGCATTTCAAATGCGTTCATCTGAACCTTCTCGTCCATCTGCTCCAGATGGTTGCCTTATACCCTGCTGTCAAATTTGCTTCTTTAACGAAACGCCTGCAAACGCACTGCGCTGTACGTTTACAAGCTATGCAATATAATCTTAATTAACATCAATCTTAACTGCCAACAGAACAGACAATACACGGCACACACAAAATTGGTACCATGCGTTGCCATTACTTAGTACTTAGTACTTAGTCCTTCCCGTGCAGGTCTGCACATCGGGCAACGCATGTTGAGTTGTTTCTGTTACGCGTGTTTTTTTACCCTGGTGGGTTGCAATCCCACCGCGGACCCCTCTTCCTTTATCCTGGCTTTGGACAGGCTAGGACAGTGTTTCTTAACCAGTGTTCGACCGAACCCCTGGGGTTCGGTGAGCCAGTGCCAGGGGTTCGGCAGAGGTCCTCTGAAATAATACAGATTCAGGGTCAGTGAGTGTGAGCGAAAAATCATTTGCTATTTTATTTTTATTTTTCGACTTTTATTTAATAAATTTTGTTTGAAGTAGATTGCCTACCAAGCCCTACCTTATGAAATTTAAAGCTGTTCATCCTGTTAACCTCAGTTATGTCTTACTGCACCTCCCGACAATTAACACCGGCAGCCATCTTTCGGTGACGTAAGTTATTACCGATTCGATATGTAACAGGGTTGCCAGATCGTCGCAAAATGCGCTTTTTGGGCGACTTTTGAATTGCCTCGCGGTCGCCACAACGACCTTTTTTAAAGTCATCAGTGATTTCGGCGAGCGAGAAATGGGGAAAACTGGAAAATTCACATAAAAATGGTAAATTTCCATGAGATTTCGATCGAATGACTAAAAAAGAAAAAAGTCGTCAGAAATTCCGGCGACTTTTTTTTGTCCTCAGAAATTTTCGCGACCGAAAATAGAAAAGCTCGATGATCTCGCGATTTTCGCGACTTTTTGTCGAAATCAAACGACAAAGTTTTTCCTAAATCTGGCAACCCTGATATGTAATTTTTAGTTGTTTTTCTGCAAAAGTACGCTAAAAAGCAGCTATTATTATTATGGGTTCGGTGGCTGGGTATGGATTTCTCTTGGGGTTCGGCGACCTTGAAAAGGTTAAGAACCACTGGGCTAGGATATCATAAGATACCCTGAGGCGGAGTTGCCATAGTCTTGGTTTAATCGACATTAATCAAAGAGCCCTGTCCGTTGTCTGCTCGGTCCACGAATGATTAACAACCTCGTGCAGCTAGGGTTCTGAACCTTCCAACAGTGATAGGCTACACCAATCTAATGAGTAATGACTTATATGGCGCTACATTTGTAATTCACGGCACATCAATCGAAGGTTAACCGCTTCAAGCGCATCCGCATTCCGCAGTGAAAATCCTGCGATTTGTAGAAGAAACACCAAATATTCAGTAGGTCAAGGAAACCGCGGTAATCAGGTGAAAAGCAACTTGAAATGAATTAGGAGATATAGACTCAAATGCAGACCTGAGTGTCGGCTATGCGCACAGAACTGAGCAATTAATTCTACAGCTTTCAACGAGCTATAGTATACCAAGTAAGTCAGAGTCTAACTGCACACTGATCAGTTGTACAATATTTTGAACGCGGGGCAAACAGGTCTCAGACATATAGGCTATCTCTAGACAAGGGCGGATACAGAAATTTTCGAAGGAGGGGGGGGCAAAATTTTAGGTCTTGGGTTGTCACAGGGGAAAAAAATTTCGTCTTGGTCGGCGAAAAATCTGATTGACCTTTTTTTTAGTCATCAGTCGTAGTATCAGGGCTGTTTTTAAGGAATTTTTAAAACTGCACAACCCCTTCTTTTCCTTCCCATGCTCCCTGGTAAATTACTTCCAATCGAATGATAATGACCTTTTTTGCTAGTTTCAAATGCACAAAACGTGTGACAGGAGTGCTTCTACAGCTGCACAAATCCATTTAGAACTGCACATTTTGTGTACAACTGCACGTTAAAAAAAGCCCTGCGTAGTAATGGCCTCTCTACTATCCTTCATTTATGGCTTGCTGAAACCAAATGGGGGGCACGTTCCATGCAGTTTTTAAATCGGGGGCCATGGCCGGATTGGCCCCCTGTCTCTAGACAGCCTTCATAGTTCATACACTAGCACATTTTTGAACTGCAAGACTCACTGAATTCTTGAAATTTCTTCATGCTTCTTCAAACTGAATTCCTTTGGCCTACTCAACAGGAAGACAATGTGACGAATACAAGTTTTGGTGCAACATGCCAATATTAAGGACACCATTTTGAATGCTCTGTAAACAGCTAGCTCCCTGTTTCTGCAGGTGAAAACTGGAAAATGTCTGCAATGTTAATGAAGGTGCCACAGAAAAGGTGCGAGAAACAGATGTTGTGAAGAAAGAGAAGACCATCCCGGTACACAGAACTGCAGTATAATTCTCTTGATGAAAGCTATTAACAGTGAGAAATGATCCGCTCAAGTCCCCCACAAGTCTAAACACAAGAAGTCTAAACACAAACCTGAACACAAGCCTAAGCACAAGCCTAAACACAAGCTTAAACTAATGCCACAAATGCGGTGCCGCTTCGTGATGTTTTGATCGTGATATTTCCTTGCAGCATCAACAACGAAATAGTAAATAATATGCTATTGATATTTATGGCCGATGTTACATGCCAACACGTGAGCAACTGTATATCTATGGGTTACACCTTCAACCAGCGAATTGCGCAATGTGCAAGCGATATTTGGGCATTCTATTTAAACGGGAAACGGTAGATTATATCAGTTTTCAAACTGAATGAACATTGTCTTTCACATCATCTTTTACAAGATGTGGCAAATAAGATACTATCAATGTACCTTATACGTTACAGAAAGTTTATTAACTGGAATTGTTTGGTGATTATGTGTTCCATCATAGCTTGAATAAGTTCAGCTTACCACAACCTTACTCGATCCCGCAATATTTGTAAAGTTCAGAGCAGTCTAGTCTCCAGAGGTTAGGAGTTTTACTTCACAGCTGGATTTGACGTGAAGGTCGTGGATTTTTCAACGCAGCGCAAAATCAATGTTCAACCTCCTCAGCTTTGAGCAAACAGCTCCGCAATTGTGGGTAAGAATTTTGACCCCTTGGCACATTCTCTGGCGAAACCATAAATTTCCATCGACCTATTTCTATACTTTAATCAGTGAATTACACACAGAAACACGTTGACGCGAGACATAATAGAAATATTAGCCTATTATGCATGCAATATTTCTCGACAGATGGATATCGTTAGATTGTTGGTAGAATAATCTTCATTTCTGCACTTATTCACCAAAGCCATGAAAACGACACTGCAGATCGCGTGATTACTTCACGCCACTGATAATAATTATTATAGCCTATATGTCGCTGGCAGGTTTCGTGAAGTCAAGCAACGCCCGACTTGGTTATTATAGGCCTACTTCACATGAGTAACCTCGTACAGTCGTACACCCCATCCCCACATAGGATGTCCATTTTCCATCCATTCCTTCGATTCAGGTAAATTAGAGATTGATCAGGGTATTAAAATCCTGGGAAATCTTTCTTTGGATTATCGTCACTATGCGCCGCAGACGATCGAATCAACTGTAACTCGGAAAGGTAACCATAGGCCTAATATATGCATTTTAGCATATAGGCGCAGGAGGCGGGGGTCCAGAGGGGGCAAATGCCACCCCAAATTTCAGGCAAATGTGTTTTTCGGGCAAAAGAGGCACGGACGGGAAAAAATTTCTGAAATTTTTTCGGGCATATAGGGGTAAAAAGATAACTTTTATGAAGATTTACAGGAAATGACTAAAAAACGAAAAGGTCATCAGATTTTTCGGACGAGAAAATGCTAAGATTTTGGACGGATGACTAAAAAAGTCATCAGATTTTTCTGGCAAAAAATAACCCCCCCTACTTCCGAAATGTCCCCTACGTCTGTGCATTTTAGATCCACAAACTATCTACTGCATGCATCGACTCCAGACTTCAATTGGACGGTCCTTTTCACGCTGTAGATTTATCCTCATCTAAAATTTACTAATGCACTCGTTTACCCCTAGATTTTTTGGTAATAGTTAAGACATATTTTCTCTTAATTACATCAATTTGCATGTCTGCATAATATGTAGACCTATTTCACGTATACACTTGGACATACACTGACAGCGGGACTTCTAAGTGCTAGCCTTTGTTTCTTGTTTGCTCCGATATCCATTGAATATAAAAAGATGTTTTTATTGCTGTTACTTGAAACAATAAAAAATGTGACCATTGTTATGGCCATGGTCTAATTGTAATTAGAATGTAACAGAGTCTGTCTTAGAGATACACGTATAGCCTATACCAGAAATACTCAAGAATCTGATGTAGGCATGAGAATGAATATAAGGGTACGTTTTATCTTACTGTGCAGCTTACCTGTTTCTGTGTAATTTTCATAATCGGCTGCTGTATCCCAATCAAAGAGACTCGCAGTCGCAGCGCATACTTTCCGTGGTATGTAAGGTATCCGCGTACTGCCCCTAGCGCTTGCTCAGCATCAATGGCCGCAGCAACTGATGAGGAGGCTGGCAGAGTATCATCCATGCGTTGGTATTATAGAGCCCGGTCTCATCCTAGCGCACGCACATGCAGATGCTGCAACGTTAAATTGCTCGCAACATCCGTTACGTGTATCATGCGTCGTCCACGCCTCTGGGATGCATTGACCGACCGTCAGCCCAATTAACTGTCTGACTCACTGAATGGCGGACCAATTGGCTGACTTTTGATAGATTGGCTAGCTAATTAATTAACACACTCGATCACTCACCGATTGACTGACCGATTGACTGACCGATTGACTGGCAAACTGACTGGTAGATTGACTCACCCACCTCCTCTATACTCTATAGCGTCTAAGGATGCGACAAAAAATGACCCCCCTAGGGTTTTGCCAATGTCTTGTTGTATATAACATGTTGGAAACTTAAAATTTTCTTTGCCTAATATTGAATGTGCATAACTTCGGACTCTGTTCGTAGAATTGGATAAAATTTTAAGGAAACATTGATAATTTATCACTCTTACATTCTGTGGAATTTTATAGAGATACATTTAGAATTGGCAAGCATGTCGCCAAAACACAAAGGGTATCAGTTCAATAGGGACACCGTGCAGTTAAGGAATTGAGAACGCAAATGGGGCAATAACTACGACAAAGACGTTTCAAGTTAGTATGATCACATAAACACGACTCATAGGAAATATTACTTTTAACAACGGAAGAATTCGACCGGATTGGAAGGAGATGAATAATTTGTAGCACATAATATTAGATTAAAGGTTGATTGGAAAGCTAAAGACTTTTGTGAAGACCTTTCTTGCTCAAAGCGTTCGTTGATGCATACATGGTGAAGTACCGTAGCTCATAAAGTGAGGATGGGACGATGAAGGAAATTCAAGAAGATAATGGAACTTTATCTAGGTTGATTGTTCTCGCAGTTGCGCCGTATATCCAATGGCGTAGACAAGAGAGGTTTCGGGGATTAACCCCCCCCCCATTGGCCTAGGGAAAAGGTTTTTTAAAAAGGTTATTTATCCACTTAAATAAGAAAAACAATTGCTTGTAGTAACAATTGTTTTTCTTACTTTATTCCCTTTGTTACTTTATTCCCTTTTTTATTTACTGTAGATCTAATACTGTTGGGTTGGTGTCAGAAAGGGCATCCGGCCAGGCCATAAAGCCCCCAATCCACCCCCATCATAAATTCCTAGCTACGCCACTGCGTAAGTCAGAAGGTGAGAGAGATAGGAACAGACGAAAAGACACAGAAAGACAATGGAATAAATACAGAGCCATGCAGTGGCACAGAGAGAGACAGGAACAGAGAGGGGCAAATATATATAGAGAAAGAGACAGATAGATCATACGACTCAGAGAAATATGCGACCGCGAACACAATATAGAAGAACACTGGAACAGGAACAGACCCAGGCAGACAGCAAAATTAGAGCGTGAATTCTTATGTATAATAATATAGCAATTATTTAGTTTTTTGTTCTACTATTTATTAATAAGAGTAGGCTCCCGTTGAAACTTAGGCCTGTATTACACGTAGGCGAGTCCTATAATATTATTATATCCCGTTAGCCTATAGGCATAGGCTCTACGTCCAAATAATTACCTTTAAAAGCTCAACTCATTTCTCCGCGAAGACGTCAGATTATCGCTACGTAAAATCAAGGTTAGGTCTACACGATGCTAAAATCTCGTTGATATTGTCCGGGTAATGATTTACGATATATAGGCGGACTTTAGAAATTCCTAGCAAAATTAGGCCTATTATTATATGACGCCATAAACTGATGCTATCGGAGACAGCAAAATTGTAACATAGGCCTATTCGGGAAATACAGCTGGGATTTCTATTGTCTGGACACCGTATGCATATGTTACAGTTAGACAATAGATCTGACGTCATATGCATGTAACAAGACCTTTGTCTGACGCTCTGGTTGCTATGGCGACCAGACTTAGACATCCACTGGAGAGCGATCTACATGTTACATGTTTAACGACTCTGCCATATTAACGATGATTAGTGTCGCACTCCTCCTTTATCCAGGCTTGGCACTGGCACTGGCAGAGTGCAACCGGTGGCGGAGTTCTAAGGACATCGATCTCAGGATTATATCTCTTATATCTGATACGACGCAGCGCTTGCGAATCAGCTGCCTTAAAAGCGCTTTGCTCAAGAGCAGCGCTTGAGAAATAGTCTATGTTGATTTTACGATTCCGACTAGGCCTACAGGAGATTTTCAATTGGCAGTAGTGTCGCTTGCAGCGTGAAATGTTCAAGACTAACGGAGACCTATAATAATTTTGCGTTTCATTTGCCGAAAGAGGCTTCTGGTAGCAGACATTAATCTTCAATACACATACTATAATAGTATAATACTGGTCCAACGGTCTACGGCGAAACGGTTTTCAGTTACGTCGAATTGTCTATACATAAGGTAGGGTCTACTTCAGCGATAACTATTAAAAAAATTCGAATAATAGATAGTTTTAGCTTTTCATTGTCTATATTAACAATTCGCAATTCTTACAACTAATGGTACAGGGAGTTCCGCTCAGCGTTTACGCAGCGATTGTATTGCGGAGATGATATAATTTTCCCACGGACAAAAGAGTCTGATAAATACAGTCTTCAGTGAATTCGGTACTCTAATGGGCATGAGTTTTTACAGCACGTAGGTGACGTGCAGGGGATGTCATCTCTGCCCCGTAGATCATTTGTTTTTATTTCATTGATCGATTTGATACATTCGCTTGTACCTACAGAAAAGTCTTCTGCGGCCCCCTCTAAAGAAGTCGGAACTGCGTATACACAGTTGATCTGTGTGAGATGTAATTCATACTTTCTGTGTGCACTTGGCAAAGATAGGTTTTTCAAACTCTAATCACCTCTGTCTTGCTAAACAAAACAATGAAAGGATAACTAATGAAATAACAAGTGCAAGGACGGTTGAAGGACCCGATTCAATTATGGCAAGGCGTTGCTGATTTGGTTAAATATGATCATGCCGTTCACTTCATTATAGGACTCGTGTTCGAAAGTTGGAATGGATGAGCAGAATATAGACTCATACCGTCGCTTAATTAGCTCCAGCATCCTCCGTAGAATGTTTTGCCTGCTTGTTTGCATGTGCACTTGTCATAGCGCCCCTTCAAGCACTCTACTCAGAGGCGCTCCCGATTGCAGAGCGGACACTGCATCGGAGTTTCACGCCGAAGCGCTGAGCAATTGCGAGTGAAGGACTTGCCCAAGGTCCATACGCGGCGACTTGAGGTGGATTCGAACCTTGAACCTTCCGGCTTCAAGGCAACGACGCCACCACTACACCACCGCGCCCCACAAATGCGACAAAGATCTGCTACTCGTATACGACGACATCTGTCGAGTGAAAGGGTGAGTCGACCTTTGTCTGGGTAGCGGTAAGTGATCCAGTGCTCGTGCGCTCTTAACTCCGCCACTGGTTGCACTCTGCCAGTGACAGTCCCAAGATTGGACAAAGGAGGAGGGCGTCGATAATGATCTTTGTTACCACACAGTGACGTTAAACTGCAAATAACACCAGCTCGTGCGCTCTTCGTACCATTAGCTTTCCCTAAACACTATCATACATCGAGTGTATACACAATTACACATATATTTAGGCTGTAATACAATGCACGCGTGCACTTCAAGCACAAGGAGATAGGCCAAGGCCTATATTTTCCATAGTAATTTAGGTTAAATCAACTAGGCCTATACATATATGTATACAGTATGACCAGCATGATCACATCCTGTGGAGGCCTATATAATACAGTGTATCACGTTGTCCTTGTTTAGCTCAGATATGTATACAGCTGCATGGTACCGAATGCATACAAAATAAAATGCATTTCTTGTTAACTCAATGGCAAATATTAGCGGGCGATAAGAGCAATCTTTTTCCCCCACGCTATAGACGAATTCTGTAATGTTTCTCGACAGACAGATAGATACGCCTATACGCTGCTTCTGCATCTCAAATAATCTTGCTTCGTTTGCACCTATACTCACAAAAGCCATGAAAACGACAGTGCAACACACGTGACCACTTAGCATCGCTGACATTTCGCTGGCAGCCCCGTTGAAGTGAAGCACCGCCGGTTATTGCTTCGATGCCTGAGCGACAGCGCACATCCGTCCCAAGAATGCCTACTTTTCCTCCATTCTTTCGTACCATACTTAGCGATAAGGCAAGATATTAAATTCCTGGAAAATCTTTCGTTGGATTAGCCTAATTATCGTCACTATGCCTCGCAGACGAATCGTTCTTTGACCTCTAAAAGCACAAGTTGGAGCTTATAATCAAGCGTATCGCTTTGTTCTTGTTTAACTCAGATAATTATAATGTGCAACCATAACTCAAAATAATAAAGCAGTAGGCCTGTGCATTTTGCCTCTACAAACTATCTGCATAGGCCTACTGCATGGGCTACAGACATCATTAGCACTGTCTTTTTTGCTCCATAAATTCATTCTTGTCTATAATTTGCCCTAGCATCCGTTTCATATATAGAGGCCGTGAACTGTGGTTGATGTGAAACTAATTTTGAAGCTTCAATTTCAAAAGATGAACAGAACAAGTACATGCATAATAATGTGAAGAAGACGATGACGACGACGAAAAAAGAAGAAATGGACGAAGTAGTCCAACGAAGAAGAGTAGACTTTAATTCCTTCAACTTGCCGCAAGAGATTGTCCTATAGTCATGGAAATCAATGTCAACCTTATCTGCCAGTCAATACCTGGTGGTATCAGATTCGTTGCTCAGACCTCGGTTCTGAAATTCAGGATTAATTCTTTTCCATTTATAGCTTCCCACACATGACCGGTTGCGATATTGTAAACAATCAAAAACTGTTCTGATGATATTATCGTAAAACTGGTCCTTGGAAGATATATTATATATTAGATAACTTTCTATATAATTATAAGATGACAGAATCTGCATAAAGCCATAAGCATAAATCATAAATCCCCTATTATAGAGTCAGGTGTAGGTGTCAGTAGGTGTGAAGTTGCACGAGTCCTTTGTTTCCTACAGCTTACCTGTTTCCGCACGATTTCCACATCAAAATCAATCAAAATCAAATAGACTCGCAGCGCCTAACTGCCGTGCTATTTAAAGTATCCATTCTGCACCTAGCGTCTGCTTATAGCATCAATAGCAGCAGCAACTGATGAGGAGGCTGGCAGTCCATGTGATGCTAGAGCCCGTCGTCTTCATTCCAGCGCTCCCATGCAGATGCTTCAACGTTGAAATTAATGCTCGCAACATCGGTCGTCTAATGTCTATGCGTCCACTACTTTGTCACTGCACCGACTGTTCGGTCGTCCGTCCGTCCGTCCGTCCGCTTGATTAACTGACTCATTGCCTGACTGAACAATTGGCTGACTGCCGATTGATTGGTCAATTAACTCACTCACCACTCGCTCCATGCACTCATCCACCCTCCTACTTTCGCACTCATTCACTTATTTACTCATTTGCTCATTTACTCATTCATTTACTCATTTACTGATTCAATCATTCATTCAATCCACCTAACTCACTCATCGCCGCCAAACAGTCGCTCTCTCACCCACGCTTTCACTCACTCATTCACTCACTCATTCACCCACATATCAAGCCACCCACACACTCACCAACGAAACCCACCCACACGCTCACGCACTCACACATCACCCACCCACCCACCAACAGAACCACCTACTCACTCACTTTTTCACATTCTCACGCATTCCCCACAACCCACCCACTCACCCACGCACTCACATCCAATCCAACACTAATGCAGTCTAAGCCATGCAGTCGTTATCCTAATACCCAAAGCACCAATCGAAGTTCGCTTCAACTGGGATCGCAGACGATGTCATCGTAATCCATCAGATTACGTCATGACGCCGATAAAGCAGACGGCTCCAAAATGGCAGAGGAGGAGGAGAGAACGCGGCCCGAAACAAATGAGTTTCAGTTTTGAATGATATAACAGAGAACGTGCAGAACCCTCACCCCCGCCCCATAAGGTCGACTCAGCCTTCTACTCTCTAGAGGGCAGCAGTAAAATCAGCAGAAGATTCACTGCGCATGTAAACTTGGATTCGGCGGATAGACCTGACCACCTACGTGTACCTCCAATGTATTGTAATACCACCTGAGGGCTTATGACCTGACATCGGAGCTCAGCATCGGGCCCAACGCTCCCGAAGCAAGTATGGGCAAAACCTTATAGGCTTACCTTACCTTACAGAACGAAAAGCTGAGTGGCTAATTCCAATGACCTAGAGCCAAACGATGTTAGCGGGCGAGACACCAACTATCTTATATTTTTATGTAGGTCTATCAAATAAATTATAATCGCATATATATAATATTATATATAGCAATATATAGCAATTAAGTCATGTATCGTCTTTATAGCAAGTCATCAGCATGAAAACCAATGACGTAACATTAGTGTTTGTAGAAGAAAGAGGTTACGTCATAGCAACGCAACACTATTATACATACATGTAGCTGATGACGTAACAATAGTGCTGTAGACCAAGAAGATACCGTTATAATTATAGTTACAGAGCGCTTTTTCAACAGTACTGCTGGCCCTCGCTGCTGTAACAGTCTGCCTATAATACTCAGTTGAGTCTTTCAGATCTCGACTCGATCGTTAATCGAATTCAACGCTTGATGAGAAGTGAAAAAGGAGCGAAGATACACTATATATATAGGACGTATAGGTCGGTTGATTGGAGTTCAACGTCTTTTGAACGGTAAGGCTGCAGCGTCAACTAAGTTCTTTGTTGGATGAACGGCCAGCGTTAGAAATGCAATGATGACGCAATGATGACGTAAGCCATTAAATTTTATGTCTGTGTTTTTCTGGCTGTTACCTCAAAATATGGACCATCTGCAGCTTGCGAATCTCTTGTAGCAATTACTAGGCCTACCAGCAATTCCAGTTTGAAAAGTCAGATCGATACGGTAAGAAAACACGGCAGTTGCGAGTTATCATTATAAAGACAATTTGACTGTTTTTTAGCCTGCAATACGTCCGTCCGCTAATTTTGCACTTGCCCTATACAGAGTTGAAGGATAAGTAAACATTATGAGACTATAGCCAGTATAGCGGGTATCGAACCCGCACCTTTCAACCAACTTTCCGCCCAGAGTTTAAACTTCTTATTTAGACCGTTCACGGGTTCGTGCATAGTGAAGTTGGCCTATAACCCTTGCTTATAATATTATTATGTCCGACGGAGCAGTGAAGGTAAATTCAAAAAGATAATGGAACTCTGTGAACAATTGAATCAGTCAGGCATAGAGGGAGCTAATGACAAGCACTGAAAAATGGAGGCGATGATTTCAGAGTTCAATGTACAGATCAGAATTTCAGGTTATAGCATGAAACGATGACTATAGGCGTATACACTGCTTGAAAGACATAAAGCGGCACAACGATAAAAAAAGATGAGAAATCAGATGACTAATTTTGACTATTGATCAGCAAAGAATGCATTTAATATGGAAATGGTTCAAAGAGTATCACGTTCACAGACGGAGCTTTTATAGTCTATAAAGAAGGCAGTTAATATTAAAGAAATTTTCTGTTTGTCGACGGATTCATAAGCACCGCCTGATTAAAAGGATGCATAGTTTACGCTATTTATGAACGCAGAATTTAATTAAAGGAAAAGATGAGTTCAATCTACTTACAGTAGGCTATATGCGGCGGAATTGCGAAATATAGACAAAGCCAGGTGTGTTCCGAACGATTGAACGACTATAACGGGAAGTAGGAGCCGATAGATTATTATTTGGCACAGCCAGTGGCGTAGCCAGGAATTCATGATGGGGGGTTGGGGTTTTATGGCCTGGCCGGATGCCTTTTCTGACACCAACCCAACAGTATTACAGTAAATAAAAAGTGAATAAAGTAACAAAGAGAATAAAGCAAGAAAAACAATTGTTACTACAAGCAATTGTTTTGTTTTTCTTATTTAAGTGGATAAATAACCTTTAAAAAACTTGTTTCCTAGGCCAATAGGGGGTTTAACCTCCCGAACCCCCTCCTTGTCTACGCCACTGGGCACAGCCTAAATGCGGGTAAAAATCTATCAGAAAGAAAAGCTCGACTTACGAAAAATGATTAAATTGAACTTTAAATGAATTTGTGAACTTTAAACATCGCCAAAATTAAATTACCAAACGACACGTTGCCAAATATTCAGTTGAGTCGCTATCTCAGTCAATCAGTCAATCACTCGCTCATTCACTCACTAATTTTATTTAACTATTCGCAACTCCACTCAATCACTAGTTCACTTATTTCCCGAATCCTCCAATCACTTATTCTCCCACTCGCTAAATGAATAACTCGCTCATTCTTTCGGTCGGTCACTCAACTCACTCAAGTTCGTGTTCATTTAGTAAACGTAGGACGGGACGTATACCTACGCGAATGAATGTAAGACTGAGTGACTGACCGGCTGACTATGGCAGTGGCGTGAGTGTTCATTGAAAAGAATCTACAGATGTCAACCGGTGTAACTCCAAATTGAACAGCAACAGCTTTATACAGCTTCCCGGGTATAATCCCAACACGGACTCTGCATTGACTCTGCTTATACTTTTCTCTGGCTTTCTTTAGACTTTAACGTATACAAGGTGGGCCACAAAAAGTGCAAAAATACGGCTTTTTTCCAATATCTTGGTCAAAAGCAAGAATTTTCAAAATTGAAAATTTTACAGGCTTAAAGGCAATTCATATTTACGTACAGTGACTCATCTTCACCGAAATATTGCGAACAAAACAAAAGTTATACCACTTTTAGTGAGACCACCCACAGTTTTTTGACGATTCAAAAACATAACGAAACAAAAAGCTACAAAAAACGCGATTTTATAAAACCATATGTCAAATAATTGTTATCTAATGAACTTGATATTGCCAGATAATCATTATTATTATTATTTAGAACAGAAACAATGGTTCCAGCGTAGCGGCACGCCTCTGAAGTCACTTAGCAAGATGACGATCAAGTTTATAAATAAGGAATGTGTCAGATTAATGATTTTGTTGTCAAAAACAATGAAATTAAAATTTCTAAAAATGAAATATGAAAATGGTCAAGGTGTCAATGACAGACAAAATGTGTCCAGGTACTATGAGAGCAATGTACAATAATTACCGATTAATCTGATAAACAGTGAGAGTGCAGAAATTGAGAGTTAAATTGAGAATTCTCAAATAAGCCGTTGATGAAAGGAGATCGGCTCGAAGTCAATTGTCCTGCTTTCTTTGAGAAGAGACAATGGTCTGCATATATCCGGATTTTAACCTAACGGATTATCAAGTGTGGAGAAATTTAAAAAAATTTGCGGACAAAAACAACAGCGATAAGGGAATTGATGGTCGCAATGCATTGGAGTTTATATGGGAAGATTTAGCTCTGGAACACATGAACAGGGTCATCAAGAACTTTGCAGATACACTCAGAGCAAGTGTGCATGTTCACGGATGGTGGACATTGAGCACAAGTTGTGAAGCACTGTCAATTTAATTTTATAACAATTCTTTGAGGCGTGATTTAATAAAATAGGTTTTTTGCTACTTTTCGTTGCGTTATGTTCTCGAATCGTCAGAAAACAGTGGGGGGTCTCACTAAAAGTGATGCATCTTTTGTTCTGTTTCAAATATTTTTTTTAAATTTGGCCATTGCATGTAAATATGAATTGCCTTTAAGACAGTAAATTTTCATTTAAATTTTTTTATTTCTGGCCAAGATGTTGGCAAAAATCCTTAGGGTGGGACTTTTTTCTGGCCCACCCTGTAGAAGAGAGCGATGTCCATGGTCAGCAGCCTAGCTATACTTGTATAAGAAAGGCTTAATGGGAGGATGGATAGATTGAAGGACGTCAGTGAGTACGATGTTTCAATGAAAGTGCCGAGATTGAAACACCATCGCTGCAAATATCAGAATGTGAATGTAAGGGCTTAACCATATACTCCCTCTTCCCCTCCCATGCACCTCCTGCTCCCCCTCTCCATCTTCCTCTGCCTCTCTCTCTGTATGTCTGTCTATCTGTCTGTTTCTCTCTATGTCTCTGGCTCTGTCTCTGTCTCGCTCTCTGTCTCTGTCTCTCTGTCTCTCTGTCTCTCTCTGTCTCTCTCTGTCTCTCTCTCTGTCTCTGTCTCTCTGTCTCTGTCTCTCTGTCTCTCTGTCTCTCTCTCTCACTTTCTCTCTCTCTCTCCTCTGATTCCTACTCTCTTCTCTCTTCTCTGTTCCTGTTCTTCTCCCCTCGTCGCGTGGGTGACTCTGCACCAGGTGACAGCGCCTTGATAGGGATATTAATTAGACCTGTCTCCAAAATCCACGCAGTCGACAAACTGAATGCACATTCTGCGTCTGACACGCATACCGTACTCGAAGAGATCACGAAAGGACACGATAGCAATCAGCAAATGTCATTTCAATGTGACGTTGACTCCTGCACTGACATAATAATAAGGCACTGGCCTTGAACTGAAGATGCGCATATGCTGCAGTTCTGGATAGAAGTGATTTGAGTGGGCGAATAAATGAATGAGAAATGATCAGGGAGTTAACAGCTAGACATTTCCATGTGCACATTGTGCACACATCTCTTACTGATGCAATTCTCTATATTCTATAATAATTGTAATTTCTTACAATACAATACAACTGTAATTTTATGAAGTACACAAACTACACATTGAAGCCGGGCAGATATACTGAGAGCAATAAGTACACTGGAAGAGAAATGTTTTCGGTTTGACACCATACACAATCGAATAATTGAAAAGCAGTGCTTCCGTGTTTAGTTGTGGAACATAAAGCCGACGTTCCATATTCCTCCTTTTACCCTTTTGAGCAGGAAACTAATTAACTTCTACTGCGTCAGTGTCTAAAGCATACAAGGCATCAATTATTCATGACTAGCTAACGCCATGTCACAATCAGGTCATTACACAGAAATGCAAGTCCGCCACGAGTCTATGACAGAGAAGCACAAAATTTAATGATGGGTGGACCAAGGTCATCGACAAGAAGTCAGTGCAGTTTGACGATTACGTTCAAGATGGCCGAGGGAACATTG